>JAKOGI010000099.1:460000-487500 GCA_029747015.1 Carnegiea gigantea | reverse complement strand
ACCAAAACCAACACTAATGTTATTTAATAGGCCCACAGTAGGAAGGTTAACATAAACCTCACTCCAATTCTCAAAACTACCAATGTGGGACAAAAGAAGATGGGAAAACAAAGAAGCTAAAATATGCGATTTACACAACAATCCCCTACTAATGGCATGCAGACTAGCAAAGAGAAGATCTGGGTAAAGGAAGGATTACACACTTAAGCATCAATATCTTTCGAATGAATTGATATATAATTAAGTGCGGCAATAATTATGTCTATCAAGTGAATGAATCTTGAACTTGACAGACCCTGATTGAGACCCTCACAACAAGGATCACCCCTTATGGTCACTGTGTATTCTGCGATAACTCATTTGCACATTTTAAGGCCATGCGCATATCTCGAGTCTCATAAGTGCTCTAGAGAGATGGCCCAGAGCCTCTCATAGAAGGCAGCCACACCTTCACACTTACGTAGATAATTCCATTATATCCATCTCAACTAGGACTACCATAATCGTGGTATGGAATTATTAAGAGCAAGACTTTGCTCAACCTCACACTTATCAATCAGTGAATTCATCAAGTGCATCCCAGTAGTACCACCCCAATGGGCTATGGATCCATTAAGAGTATAAGAGCTCAACCTCTCAGAAGCACTATTATACACCATAGGGATGGAGATGTAGTACATATTGACACCAATATGGCTTCATTTGACCACAAGTGGGTATCCACCATATTACCTCAATCTAAGGGCTTCAATCCCATCACCCTCGATGTCTCAAGAACTATTCACCGAGTCAAGCCCTTGGTCGATGAATCTGCTAAATTTTTCTTGGATCTCATATATTCCAAGGAGATGACAACATATTTTAGCATATGTTTCACAGCACTATGTCTGATGCGAATGTGTCTCTTCTTTTCATTGTACACTCTGTGATGTGCAACTCCGATAGCTGATTGTGAGTCACAGTGAAGGGAAATAGCTGTAGGCTGCCTCCCTTATAGTGGTATATTTGCTAGTAAATTTTTCAGCCATTTTGCTTCTTAACCTGTCAACTCAAGAATAATGAATTCAACTTCCTTGGTAGAGCCAGCTATACAAGTTTGCATGGCATACTTCAATGAAATAGCTCCTCCACTTAAGGTAAATACATAACTACTAGTAGAACTAACTTTATCATTATCAGAGACCCAGTTTGCATCACAAAATCCTTCTAACACACCAGAAAATTTACTATAATGCAAACACGAGTCCATAGTACCTCAAAAGTACTTAAGCAAACGAAATAGGTCACCACTAAGAAATGCTATTTTCACATCCATCTGATGCACAACAAGACCATGGATGGCAGCTAAGGCAACTAGAGTTCCAATGGTGGCTATCTTAGTCACAGGAGAATATGTGTTAAAGTAGTCAAACCTCTTTTCCTGGTTAAATCCCTTTATCATCAGTCTGGTTTTATATTTGTCCATAGAACCATCAGGTCTTAACTTCTTTTTGAAGATTCATTTACTACTAATAGGTTTACAACCTTTAGGTAGTTCAACCAACTCACATGTTTGATTAGATACTATAGAATCTAATTTACTTTTAATAGCTTCTTTCCAGAAACCAACATCTATAAATCTCATAGCCTCTTCATAGGTTTTTGGATTTTCGATGAAGAAAGTAGATACTATTTCATCAGATAGGAAATTAACATCAAAGTCTTCAATTAAAAAATTAGTGAGGAAGTTAGGATCGAAACTAGTCTCAACTCTAAGTCTCTCACTCCTCCTAAGTTCATCAACTATGATTCTAACACCAGAACTAGAGACAGACAAAGGAACATTGCCATGCATAGGTATGGTTTCATGCACAGTAATAGAATCATTCATTTTCAAAGGAAATACATGCTCAAAAAATTTTACATCCCTAGACTCACAGATAGAGAAATCATTCAATGACATGAATCTATATGTAGCACTATTTTGGGCGTAACCAATAAATACAGAAATGAAGATTTTAGAACCTATGCTTTCCTATTTGAAATCAGTAGGGGAACTTTAACCAAACACCCCCACACTCTTAAGAAACTCAAATTAGGAGTAGAGCCTTTCTACAATTCATACAGTGTTTGACCTAAGTTTTTAAGGGGTGCTCTATTAAGGATATAGCCAGCAGATAAAATAGCTTCTCCCCACATATTATCAGAAAGTCCCTAACTCAAAAGTATGGCATTCATCATTTCTTTAAGAGTTTTATTTTTGCATTCCGCTTTCACATTTTGTTGGGGAGTACGGGGCATACGAACTTCATGTATTATGTCATTTTTCTCACAAAAGGCTGTCAGGGAGTTAGTCTCATATTCTCCACCCCTATCAGTTTTAAGTCTCTTAATCTTTTGGTCCAGTTGGTTTTCTACCTCTGCTTTGTATTTCAAAAATATTTCCTTAACCTCATTTTTGGACCTGAGGAGGTAAACTTTGGTATATCTAGAGTAGTCACCTACAAAGGTGATGTAATACCTTTTTCCTCCCTTAGTAGCTGTGTTTTTGAAGTTACTAAGTCTGAATGTACTAGTTCTAGCAATGTTGTTTATTTGCTAGCAACCGGCTCAAAAGGCTTTTTGGCATATTTTACTTTTACGCACACAGAGCACTCGGTGAAATTTTTAACATTCACATCAGATATAGGTTTCATATTTTTGATCGATTAATGAATGCGAAATTAACATGGCCTAGCCTACCATGTCACAAATCTACAGACTTAGCAATATAAGCAGAACTTGAAGCATTTTCATTCATGGTCTCTGAAGTAAGATTAAGTACAAACAAGCTTCCATTCAGGTAACCCTTCCCAACAAAGACCCCATTATGAGAGATAATAACTTTGTTATTTCCAACAATAGTTTTCAATCCAGCCTTGTTGAGAAGCATGTCAGAAACTAAGTTTCTATGAAGGAAAGACACATACAGCACGTTGCTTAAAGACAATAATTTGTCAAAAGTAAATTTGAGAGGAATCTTCCCTTAACCCATAACTCTAACTATCGTAGAGTTTCTCATGTAGACGCATTCACCATCTATCATGTCTTTGAAGTCCTGTATAAGCTCTTTGTTAGCACAGATGTGCGTTGAAGCTCCAGTATCATAGATCCATTTAGCATTGTTTACGTTCAGGTTTGCCTCTTTGACCATTGCACTGATGATTTCTATATCTTTGGCAAGGTTGGCCTGGGCTATAGGCTTTTAGTTCAGCTGTGACTACCCTTTGCGAAGTGGACACTGGTATGCTTTACACCCCGTCTTGCCGCAGGCATAGCATAGCCCCTTTAGCTTCTGGATCTTATTGCTGAACTTGTTCTGTTACTTAGCATATTTCAACTTCTGCTTTTTCTTACCTCTGCCTTTAAACTTGTCTCTATTTGTAGGCACAGCAGATTCAACTAAATTAGGTTTGGAACATTTTAAAGAGAGAGAGTCCATCTTGTCTTTCAGGCGATTAGCTTCTTTTGTTCTCATGTGACTGATTAGTTCCTGTAGAGCGAGATCTTTCTTCTTATGTTTCAGCAGGTTCCTGTAGTTACTCCAGGATGGTAGAAATTTCTCGATCAATACATTGGCTTGTGGAATCTCTCACATCTTCATGTTCTCACTCAGAACTTCTGCACATAGGTTCTCATAAAAATGAACCTGTTCCATGATTGGCTTGTCATCCGTAATCTGAAAACGCAATCATTCACCAACCACATATTTCTTCTTTCCAACGTCGTTAGCTCTATACTTGACCTTTAATTTCTCCCAAATGTTCTTGGTAGATTTGAATGTAACAAACAAATCGAACAGGGAGTTAGTCATATGATTCACTAGATGCTCTTTTACTGTTTTGTTGTCTTTCTCAAATTTTTTCAAGGTAGCCTCATCAACAGTCTTGCTTTTGCCTTTGACTGATTCATCAGGGGAAGCAGCAGAGATCTCAGATGCATTGTTCTCTTCAGGTAGGTAAGAGAATAACACAAATCCACTTCTAACTGTTCAAAGAAAATCAAAAGTTTTTGGGACCAATGTTTGTAGTTGGTTCCGTCTAGAGGTTTGAATTTCGAGAGAGTTGGGAGAGCTTTGTTAATAAAGAGAGCCATTGATTTATGTATGATAGAGAAATCGCTTTCAAATTGTAGGAAAAATAGGTGCAAATCAATGGCAGGGGACTGGAAACCGGAGCTGTGCCGTGGGAGTACCACTATCTAGAAAGCAATTTCGGCTCGATTTCGGTGCAAATTGAAAATAACCATTCGCTCCCTAAGCTTTACACAGCTAGCTTGTTGAACATATGCACTGGCAGCCAGAAACTTGGAATACACAAGACTGCACTTGCCCAAAACAGAGAGGAGAACAGTGGAAAGGACAGAAAGAGAAGAGAAGAGAGGAGATACTTGGTGTTTTTTGAAGGTGCAGTGGAGGTAGCTATTTATACCTGCAGGTGGAGCTGCAACTGGTAAGGAAAAGAAGGAGCTTGGGTGGTGCAGAGTATTTTCCTAGCTACAAAACAGGATGACCACTGAATTTATGTGGAGCAAAGTGTATTTCTAGCTACAAATCAGGAACATCACTCTTTTTACTAAAAACTAGGTCAACTACCTGTTAAGGAAAAAAAATCTGAACAGACCAAGAATATTAAAACTAATTTTCTCCAAAAATTGAGTAGATGAGGCATGAGGCCTATAACCCATGGCCATGCAGCATCGCGGCTAGCTCGAACCGGGCAAGCAATGCATGCGTGCACGTGTGGTGTTTACCCACACCCTACACTGTCAACAAAACCAAGCCCAATGCTATTCAATAGGCCCAATGTAGGAAGTTTGACATAAATCCCACTTCAATTCCCAAAACTACCAATGTGGGACAAAAGAAGATGGGAAAACAAAGGAGCTAAAGTATGCCATTTACACAACAGGGTATTTTCTATTCATTAAGATCACTATGATGTGTTATGATCTAAGTTATTTCGTAATCATATCTCGCTTTTATCCCTGTCTATGATTATATATGAGTTATGTATGTTTTTGTTTTAATCCTTAATATTGCATGAGCAGATTTGACGTGTTTCATTGAGACACTTTATTATGCATTGTTCATTGTTGTTATATGTCATGATATTAATACACCTGTTTCAAATTGATTGCTAAATTGCTTTTGATAAATTTTAAAATACATCATAAGTAGCACGAGACTAAAATATAATATATGTAATATTTGTGTGTTTTACAATACTAACTAGAACTATCGCCCTTATTATGCAAGGGTTGAGCTAGACAATATGTCAATATTCAGAATTATAAACACTTAACGTAAGATATTGCTTTCATTGTTGAGGTTTTGTATTAGTTAAAAAATTTTTTATTTTTAATTATTTTAGGTTTATAAATGTGTCACTTTTTCAAATTCTCAACAATTGATTGGCGAGAAAATAAAAGGTTTTTCGGAGTGCATAAAAAATTAACAAAGAATCATATGCAAAGCAAAAGTCAAAATACCTATATATAGTTAGTATCATAGCCATTAAAATTAATATACTTGGTAAAAACATATAAAGTTACTCAATTTTTAGATATATTTATATAGATTGCAATGATTATGTTCAATATTAATGAATACAATATTAGAAATTACAATAATAACTATGATCGTTACTTGTAAACTTAAATGAGATGTTACTGTCAAAAAAAAAAAAGATATGTTTGTTATGACTATCACTTCTATTTCCAAATATAATAGCTTAGCAAAATCAAAGTGGACATGTAGTCAACCAAAGAGAAGAAATCAAGATAATCCACTATGACTTGGAGTGGCCCTTTCTTCCTCGTGAAAACTTCTTCCCATTCCATTCACTTTCTTGATTTTCTACTCAAACCCACCTCCTTTTGCTTTTCCTAGTTACTCCTACCTTCTTGCTTAAACAATGATTTCTCTCTCTCTTCAAACTTAAAAAATTTATCAACATAGAGTTGGCGTTTTTAAATCAAAACACCTCCTCACCACCATGGGCACCATCCATCCATCCATCCATCCTAGGCTGTAGCTCTGAGTATGACCTTGCACTTCGATCAATTCCTCCTTTTAACCAAGTTTCTTTCAAAAATGTTTGAAAAACTCCCCATAGAAGAGTAAAGCAAAGAGCACAAACCCACCATCTGTATATTAATTAATTATTATTATCAGTTTATCACTGTTCTTTCTTTCTAGTACTTTCAAAAAGGCTAAAAATTTCGCAGCAAGTTACTCCTCCGTTTCTCGCTCAACCATCCACCACCATAACCCTAACCTTCTTCTGTACTTTCTCTCTCCTCACTTGTGCTCTTTGATTTTGAGTTTAATTCATCTTATCTCTCTGAAAAAAATGGATGCCCAGAACTCAAAATTGAGGCCGCCCAACTGGGTCTGGAGCTGAATCCGCATTTGAAATGGGGAAGCCAGAAGATGATGAGTTTTCTCTTTCTTCTACTGCTGCTGCTACTGAGAGAGCAGCATCAGGGTCTAATGCAGGGAGGGGAGAGTGTAGTAGGGTTTGTAGGTGTATTAGTTTCAAGTGTTTATTCGTACTGTTACTTGGGATTTCCGTGTTCCTATCTGCTCTTTTCTGGCTACCCCCTTTCTTAGATCCGGGCGACCGGGATCTGGATCCACGTTTTCGAGGTGGGATACTTGCTTCAATTTACGTTGTGTTAGGTTTTAGCTTCTGGGTAATTCTATTTTTATTTGATGTGTGAAAGGATCGAGTGCTTTCTGCTCTTCTGGTTCTTAAATGTAGCTCGTTTTCTTAGTTGCCGTGGTTTCTTCTTTATCGAATTGCACAAATTTGTGGAATTAGGTTGATTTATTGGATGGGTTTCTGGTGCTAAATAGGTTTTTCTTTTTTCTGTGATCAATTTTGCTAGTTACCTTTGCTCCCTTTCTTGTCGGTGGTCTTATAGTTGCGTTAATCGGGTTACTATTAGGCCTGGATTCCGGGTTATTCTGATCATTGAACTGTCTTCGATTACTTTTGTGATGCATATGTTGATAATTTTTGTTTTTCCTTTGTATGTGCAACACTGACGGGCACAGGATTGGTACGCATATTGTAGTGTTGGGCCAGTTTGAGGCCGTAGCGATTGCTCGCCTGATTATGCACTTGCTTAGCCCTTTCCTTGAGTTTGGATCGTCATGTTGGTGCAAAACCGTGCTACAGCATAAGAGGGTTTTTCATTGCCACTTGCATGACTGAGTTTCCCTCAGTGCATAGCTAAGTGTTAGAACTGGGTCTTCTTTCCCTGTTTAATACTTCATTTATTGGGTAGTTGCCAAGGATTGAAGACGAGTTAAAGCATTTAACTTCTGAAATGGGTGGAGTTTACCTAACAAGAAGTCGCAGACAATTGAGGGCAAGGCATGGCTTCTTGTTATCTAATCCTGATGGCTGATCCTGCCAGCTAGAGGGACAAGGCTTGGTTTGATCTGTCCTTGATGTCTAGTAGTGTATAGAATGCCTATGCTGAGTTAGGGGGAGAACTTGTGTTGATTGAAATTCTAGCTGTTTTATCTGGATGCTTTGTAAATTGTAAGCTATACCTCTCTGCTGGCTGCATAATCTAGGAGTCAAGGTGGGTTGCAGAAAAATTTCTTAATATCTGAAACCATATGAAGTATAGTTCAATTAGTCTGTATGCATTGGATATTCGTGTCATTAATAATGAAAATAAAGTATGTCCTTTTTTGTTTTGGGAAGTAATGAAATAGGTATGTGTTAACTTTAACTGGAAGTCTTTCACTGGCTGTTGCATCAGGTATGCAATTAGTTTTCTACAGATCATCAGGTCCCTTCCTTGAAGAAAGTTTAGTACTTTGTAGCACTGGGACGTTGCATTCCCCCCCCCCCTCCTCTCTTTGCTTGCTGGAATCTTCTAACACTGGATATCTTGGGAAAGTTGGGTTGCATGTTGGAAATAAGGTGTATGTGGTCACAAGTGACCTAGCAAACATTTTCTTGTTAATCCTGGTTTGTCCTCTGATCTATGTGCATGGAGTGGGCATTCCTTTTGTGACATAGAGGACTTAGGTTCTAAGTCGATTCAATGTAGCGCATGGTGTGGCAGTGCCATGCATTCATAAATTGTTTGTGTGTTCCCAACTTGCTGTATGCTGCATGTCAAATTCGGCCTGTCCTTTTCAATTTTTTAGGGTGATTTTGACTTTGGTGTAGCCACCCTTTGCAGTCTTTGACAGAGACGATTGTTTCATCGCTCTCGTAAACCATATTTGGAAACCTAGACCATCTAATCCAATGATTAATTCATTTAATGTGTATTTGTAGAAAATATCATGGATTGTGGGGTTTTAGACCATGAACATTTGCGTTCACCCAACTGTGCCCTGTGGCGAAACTTGGGGGCCTTATGCTCTGGATGATTTTGTTGTTGTCTGGAAATAGACGGTAATATAATGGACATAGCGCACATCAGTTGTTCTTCACACCTAGGATCTTCTTAATAGGAATATCCATCCACTGATAGATTATTTACAAGGTTCACTTTTTGTACTAGAGCCTTGGTGGTGTAATTGGCCTCTTTTGGTTAACATGCCAAGTTGTTCGGATGATTGAATGGACATCAATATAAGACAAACCGCCGTTCCTTAAACTTCTGATAATTTTCTGTTTTGATTTCTGTAGAAGTTTCTGTTACTCATAATGCCTTTCATGAATTTCTGCTGTCTAGGACATACAATTGTTGCAAGTTTTACATTGCCGAATCCAGTTTCTATTGTGGAAGACAGTGTTGGACTGCTTGCATCTGACATCTACTATGAACTAGAAGCTGCAAATACAAAGGTATGATTTCTGGCTGTTCTCATTTTCCTGCTTCCTTCAATTTTCTTTTATAAATCTGTCACATTGATGCTTTTTGTTTTGTGGACTGATAAAATTAGGTCACCATCTTGTCCCTGGAAGCGTCAACCGGACACGATGGGTCTAATGAAACACACGTCGTGTTTGCTGTTGATCCTATATCTAAGCATTCCTCGATATCTCCAGCTGAACAGAGCTTGATCCGCGCATCTTTTGAATATCTAGTTATAGGACAAACGGGCCTCCAAGTGTCCCAATTCTTTGGGAAGCCGTACTTCTTTGATGTTTTGAAATTTCCTGGTGGAATCACTATTAGTCCTCCTCAATATGCATATCCACTGCAGAACGTGCAGATCAGTTTCAACTTCACTCTAAACAATTCCATTCACCAAATTCAAGAAAATTTTCTAGACTTAAAGTATCAGCTGAGTTCTGGGTTGCATTTGACTGGTAATGAGGTAGGTCAATTTCACCTGTTTTTTGGGAATTCTTTTGTATCTGATTTTATCTTTGTGAAGATTGAAGATACTGTTTGTTATCAATGTTCTTGTTGTCATGCCTTTTTTCTTAAATTTCATTAACCTGCCCTTGCCTATTTATTTAACATTTTGCGTCTTAGATTGCACTTCTCTTGAATCATGAATGACAGCTTTTCATATTATTGATTAATTTCTTACATGACGCAGAATTTGTACATTCGCTTAACAAATTTTCGAGGTTCCACTGTGGCTCCTCCTGCGACTGTTCAGACGTCTGTTGTGCTGAGAGTGGGGGTCCCCTCTGTACCAAGGATGAAGCAATTGGCTCAAACTATTAGAGATTCTCCTGGTAGAAATCTTGGTCTTAATAACACTGTGTTTGGTAAAGTCAAGCAAATTATCCTTTCACAAGTTCTGCCACATTCCCCTAGTGGCGATGCTAGTAGCCCAGCGCCAGCTCCTTCGCCTGTGCTTCATCTTCACCACCACCACCACCACCACCACCACCATCATGATCGTCGCCACCATGAAGGCCACAGTGTTTATTTACCTCCTGCTGGTGCACCCTCATATTCACCTATGAAAGCACCGCCTCGACTGGTCAGGGATGCACCACCACCTCAGAGTAGTGCTCCATCACCTGTTAGAAGCCATCGAGCCTCTCCTGGTGCCCCATCACCTGTGAAAAGCTATCATGCAAACCCACCTGCCACCCCTGCACCTGTTAAAAGTCATCACGCAAGCCCTCCTGGGTGCAGGTTCGGGTTCAAGCATAGGCATATCAGTGAAAGCCCAGCACAGTCTCCTAGTCGTGTCCCCCACCACTCTGCTGTCTCACCTCATCCACGGGCTAAATCACCAACTCCTGTTGCTCATCGGATTTCACCCTCCAGTCCTTTGCCAAATGTTATTTATGCCCGTGTTCCTCCTCCACTAGGGCCTGAAATGGATCCAGAGCCTCCAGACAAAATCCCATTAATTGCACCATCTCAATGTGAGTGAATTGTAGATTACTTCAGTACTGCGCTAAACTTACTTCCTTGTCATCTTCATTTCCCTTGGATGGAGGTGAATTTGAGTGTGCTTTTTATTTGGGCCGTTCATTGTTTTAGATTAGTTATCTTGCATCAACGTAAAAGGTTTTCTAAATAATCCATGTGCCTTTTGTAAGCATGCAGCACATAATATATCGATTGAAGTTATTTGACATCCACGATCGTGTATTATGCATTTATGCATCAAAGCTCAATCTATGTTATTTCAAATTGTCTTTTTGTTTTTGGTGTAAAGGGAGGCGGAAAGGTCGATCAGGTGGGATTCAAACCTAAGTCCTTGGCAATAACTTCCAAACACTTACCACTTGAACTAGTTGACACCCACATTTCAAACTGTGTTATCAGATATCAACATTTAGGTACAATATTGATGGAAAAGAGCATTATCTGTATGATAAGTGTGAACTATTTCACTTGTGTAGGATTTCTGTCCTTTTTACCGTTTGATTCTGATGGCTTGCTGCTGTGTTTTTGCAGCTGCTGGAGGTTATATTTCAACTATCCATTGGGCATTCTTGCTGTTATTAGCGCTGCTGATATTGGAAGTTCGGTAGAATGTGCTGTTACCCCACTTTAGGTGAGTTCTCGGTATCTGATGAGGAACCTGTCTGTATCATTCAACCCGAAAAAGGAGACAAGCTGGCGGATCATATAAAGTGGGAGCAATGCCAAAAATGGCATTCCCCACATTTGCCTGAGTGAATATACGTTGTTGTTTTTGTATGTGTAAATATACAATTGCAAAACTCGAGTGGCAGGATGCATTCTCAGGTCCAAGTCACAAAAGTGGCAGGCCAATAATGAAAATGCATGGCCACTTCTTTGTGTAATGAACTCTTTTCTGCAGAAGTGTAAGGCGAAAATCGAGAATTTCCATGGCGTACATTTTTGCCCCAACATCCGAGTACCTCTCTTTTTTGCCAGAAAACACAAGCATTATTCTTCTTCTAGGTGCGCCGTTCTTTTTCTATCTTCCTAACACTGCAAAGATGCAGCATCTGCATTGCTTAGATTTGGTTCCAAGTAATGTTACATATATGGACATCGGAATCACCCGATTTTTTGAAAATTTTGCATGTTTTGGTTCCGAAATTAATTGAAAGTGTTTATGTCCGCACAAGAATGTTGAGCGTCTGATATGGGTAGCTGAGGTGAAATGAAAATCCGAGTCTTGACGTTCTACGTATGTCCCACACTTCTAGATGGGGTACTTTCGATGATGAAGGAAATGCATTGCTTGTAAAGCAGGTACAAGTTAATTCTAGAGGGTAGGCTGTCTACTGTCAAGATTGGGTGTTTGGAGACCGAAAATTGTCTACTCTTGTTGATGTCTAGAAAGTGACGCCATTTTAGTTGTTTTCCCCCTCCTTGTTCTTCTTTTATCTTGGATGGGGGTGGTTGGGACTTAGATTCCTGGTTAGATGGTTGGTGTTGATGAAAAGTTGCTGTTACTTGCTGCTTGCATTTTCTGTAATGGGCAGAGGATTGACTCCTCTCATTTGGGCATCTTCTTAGGTTGTTGGCCAACTAGCTTTTGCCTATTCTTGGAAATTTGAGGTTAAAGTGGTTCTTGAAGTGGTTGTGAAAATAAAGTTTTCTTTTACTACTGTTAGGTTAGAAACTCCTACCTTTTTCCAACTATGAGAAGTTTAGACTCTAAAAAGGCCATTGGCCGAGGCCATCCTATCCAAAATAAAGTTAAAAGAAATAGAAGTCAACAGTCTGTATAATCAATGCAATTAAAATTTAAAAAAAAGGAAAAAATGGACTCTTTTCATAACGCGATACACTAATATTAATTTCTAGTGTCAATGTGTCATCTCAATTTCATATCATTTTAGATTTGGTCTCTTGTAAATATAATATAAAGTCTTTGTTTAATAAATTCAAGTCATATGTGGGGCTGGAGTCGGACAAAAAGAGGAAAGCCGTTGTACTGAGAGTTGTTTTCCGTGATCCTTCTCAATCAAGGAATGAACCCTTTTAAGACGTTAATACATCATATTGAAATCTAGGTGGGTTTGTTCAAGGATCTTTATCAACTTTTCATTGACGTTTGTGTTAGACAACAGAAGTGTCGAACGTGATTGTAATAAATATATTAATTTTATATTTTTTTTGTGTTTTTATTATATATGGGGACAGCTAAATCTTCTACGTAAATGCAACTTGAATACGTGATTGCGTCTACGTCTGTCATATCTGATGATCTTTCTAGTGCAACTTGAGTTCGGTGTTTGTGTGAAAGTCATCGAAATGTTTATTAATGATTCTGGCCTTACTACTATGGAAGTTTGGCAATTTAAAATTTCAACTTCAATAAAAATTTAAATGGCTGCTAAAAACTTTAAGACACCATCAAAAGTTTGAATTTCTATATTTAAATTAAGAACATATTCTTTTTAATTTATCTAAGTAATTATCATTAGCAATTAATATTAGTTATCATTAGCATTTAAAACTAGGTAGCATTAATTAGTATTAGTAAAGGGCAGTCCCAGCCGGGGAACCGCGTGCTAGGGCTGGGCCCAGCGAGGCACGCGCGTCCCTCCTTGCAGGTGCACGAATGCTAGCGTTCTATTTTTTTGTTTTTTTCTCCTCCAAAACACGTCATTTCATCAGACTGTAACAAAGGCAACGTTGTGTTTCATTGTGAGGTGGGCAAAAAAAAGAAAAACTCACAGATATATTGAGATTTTTTTTTTTTTTTTTTTTTGGAGAGAGATTATGTTGTGTGTATATATGTGACAAACTAGTGTTATAAAAAATCAAATCTCAAATTTTCTCCAAATCTATTAATCTAAAATTCTGTCATTGTAGCTGCTCAAGCTCTTTGGAAGTGAAGAAGCAAAAATTGTGGTTAGTGCAAAATAATTATTTTTTAGCTATGTTTATTTTTTTCAATTAAATAATTTTCTTTGAGTTGTATATTTTGAACTAATAATTTTTTCTTTTTATTTTGTTAGGGATATTTGGTCAACGAAATAAATATTTCTTAATTTCTGAAAATAAAAAACATTCACACATGTCACAAACGTTAAAATATAAACACAAAATAAAAAAATAATAAGTATTAAATTATGTTTAATTTTGGGCTCAATGACAATATTTAATTTAATTATCCAACAATGAGTTTCAGTGGCTGAAAAACTGAATAAAATATAAGTCAAACTCCTGCTGACGTGGCAGGTTTGAGTTCCAAAAACTGGAACTCAGGTTGGGAATGCTCTAGCACTCATAACTACTTAGTTATACATTCTAATAAGGGCATTCCCAGTTAGAGTTTCAATTTTTGGAACTCTGGCCTGCCACATCAATAAAAGTTCTATATTTTTGGAACTTGCATTCCATAACTTCTCCATCCCATGGAATTCCAATTTGAATAACCCAATAAAAAAATTTACCATGGTCCCACTTCATAACACACAACCTATTTTTTTAATCATATAAAAATTATTTATAACCTCAAAAAAAAAGAAAAAAGAAAAAAATAATAAAAAAACAAAGGAGAGAGACCGCGGGGGGGAATGGCTGACCGAGGAGGCCTTGGGAAGAGGCACGCGTGGCAGGGGCTGCGAGGGGGGCGGTTACCTGCGTGGGGGTGGGGAGTGTCCCGCGGGTATGGGCTGCGAATGCCCTAATAATTTCAACCGTAGTCAATATTAATTTACATTTATTAACATTGCTTAACACTCATCGGTACTGATTAATACTAATCAATAATACATTACTCATAAAAAATTGAAAAGAAAAGATCATAAGTTGACAATTTGATAGAAGAAGTAACTACTATAAATGTTGTGTAATATCTAATGATATTTGACCAACGTTTTAACTCACATTGCATCAATGAAGCCAAAATGTTATTAGATCCTACTAGCGAAATGTGGAATGGCAGTGCTCCTCAGCTCCCTCTGACCTTACCACTTCAAAATCATCGTAAACATTTTTCTAATAGCCGCCACGGTTGATTATATATCCAAGTTGAGCGTCTTAACGAAGAGATGGTAGATATTGGGGCCTTATCTTCTTGAGTTTCGTTTGTTTCTTAAATGTCTACTTAATCACCAGCAAGCTCAACTTTGCGTGTGAGTCCCTCTCTCTCTATAGTTTTGTTGTTTCTTAGATGTCTGCTGAATCACGAGCAAACTCAACTTTGCGTGTGAGTATATGCACACATTAAACACAGATATATATATATATATATATATATATAGCTCACGGCTTGTGACTAATAATTCAGTTTTGTAGTACTGTTGTGGCCGATTTCATGCAACAGGAGGCTAGATTGATATGGGTCAGGTCATAAGAAAGGGCAAATATGTTCACGGAAATATTTTTGTCGTTTTGATACAATGTTATTAGCTAACTTCAACAAATGGAACAACATATAATTCTATAACAAAGGGAAACGACATTTTATTCTATTTTCTTTATATATTTTGCATGCCAATTTAACTATATAATTTGTGTGTCACATGTGTCAAATTCAATATTATTATCCTTCATTTTGTAATGTACTTGTAAGAGCACTAAGCTATTCCTGGGACTTTAACTATCAACTTAAGCTTTTAGTTGAATTGGTTCTTGAATATGGTATCAAAGTTTTTCTACGCTATAAGCCTCATGTTCGAATCTCAGTAGCGCCTATGTTAATTTATTGTGCAAGGTAGGGGTTAACCTTTGCAAAATCCACACTTCAAGCCCAAAGGATATTCGTGTAAGGGGATGTGAGTATTAATATATTCCTAAACCTTCAAGAATCAATTTAAGCTTTTCTGGACTATAAATTTAGCAAAAGATGTAATTAGTTTAATGTTTTGACCAGTACTAATAGAAAGCGCTACTACTTCAAATTTCTTAAATATCTTTTAGTAACATCTTTTATTTATATGTTTTGTGGCAAAATAGTGATTAAAAGTTGTTTTCTATACTCATTGCGAGTTTGAGGATGATATTGTCCTTATCAATGAGATTAGGGTTGGAGTTAACAGTAGGTTGGAGCAATGGAGACATTCCTTACAGTATAGTAGTGTTAGAATTAATAGATCGAAGACTGAATATTTACGATGTAGTTTCAGTAAAGGAGGAGAGGACAGTGGAGAAATCACCATTGATGAGGTCATAGTACAAAGGGTAGAGAAGTTTAGGCTCGATTATTGACGAAAAAGGGGATATGGATGAGGAGATTAACCACCAGACAAGAGTGGGATGACAAAAATGGAGAAATATTTTAGGGTGCTGTGTGACAAAAGAATACCAATAGGGTTAATAGGTAGGATTTATCGTATGGTTGTTAGACCAACGTTGTTGTATGACTCTGAGCATTAGGTAATAAAAAGGAACTAAGCCCAACGATTATTGCTGGCAGAGATGAGGATGATCAGGTGGATGAATTGTCACACGAGATTGGATAGGATTAAGAATGAGGATATTAGAGACAAAGTTAGAGTGGCATTATAGACAATAAGATTAGAGAGAATAGACTAATATGGTTTGGGCATGTTAAGAGAAGAAGCATGGATGCACCTGTAAGGAAATGTGAGAGGATTAACCTCCAGGAGTATATATAGGAGAGGAAGAGGACGACCTAAAAAGAGTTGGAATTAGATGATTAGGCAAGATTAGAAACCTTTGCAGCTCTCAAAGGCCATGATTTAGGATAAAAGTCTATGGAGTTTGAGGATTAAGGTTGAGGATTTTAGTTAGCTAGCTTCTAAGCATGCCTATGGTTGCTATATGGTTGGAGTGTTTTTTCCTAACTTGCGTTCACAGTTTCTTGTCTCTATTAGTACCACCATCTGCTCGCTGAAGTTATCAACGGTACAGTACCTTTATCTCATAATATGCTGCTGTATGTATGTCTTTTATTACCTTGTCTTTTATTGCCTTTTCAAAGTCATACTATAGTTCCGAATGTATATTGGTCTCTTGAAATCGGCCTCTCTGAGGGTAGATATGCTTAAAAAAGTAAAGCTGTCTACGTCTAGATCGCACCAAACTCTGCGTAAGTGAGATCTACACTGAGAGTTGTTGTTGTATACTTATTGCCAAGTATGTTAACTATACTGGTGGGACGACGGTTGCCAAAAATTCGAGTCGACAATTTAACTTGGAGAATCCATGCATTTGGACAAGAAACATTATGTCTACACCCAATTTGAGATATTTTAACCAGGTTCCAACTTGAACATGAATGTTTGATTTATAATACAGATTTGTTTGGATGTTTGCATTTGTGATATAAACTATTGGATGTTCTTATCATAATTGTTTTGTAACTAAATTTGAACCCATTTTTTTAACTTGGTTGTCCAAATTTTTAATAAATATTATTGCATTATTTTGGACCAAAATTATATATAAGTTTATATTTCCAACGTCTGAACTCAATTTCCTAATTATCTGAACGTATGCAGTGGTTGGCTTTGGAGCCATGAGCCACGGGCGAGCGAGCCAACGCTTGCATGGAGGGCGTGTAGCGGGAGAAACAGGGAAGCAGCTGGGGGATTGCCTGTCAGTGGCAAGCTGCTCGCTTCAATTTTTTTTTTTTTTTTTGGGGGGGGTGTATTCGACGCACAACGATGTTGTTTTGTGATTGGGCTAGTGCTTTCCTTTTTGACCATGGAGTTGAGTAAAAAAAGGAAAAATTAGTTACTTCCTGGGAGACTGGACTCTCTGTTGGGCTTGGATAATTGTGAAGGAAAGGACCGTTGGTCCAACGGCTATATGGGGGGGGGGTGTGCGGGGAGGATTTTTTTATACCTCTATAATTACCTCTCAAATAAGTTGGAAAATTTACATAAAAAGTACTCATTCCCTCATTGTCAAATAAGTTGAAGAACTTCTTTACCTCTATATTTTGTTCGTTTGACTCTTGTAATATTTTTTTTTTTATGTCGATCTCTTGTTTTATAATTTTTTTGATTAATTTGAACTCTTGTATTGCTTTTTTGTTGCTGGAGCATGGGTGTTGTATTTTTGTTAATTCGGCTTCCTATATTTTTTTTAAAAATAAGTCCTTTTAATTAATTGTGTTATCAAATGAACATGTGCAAATTATTTTTTATAACTTATTCACACAAACAATAAAACAAAAGAAAAGACTAAAATTGTTTAAATATGTTTACTTGTGAGGCCTATAAGAATTATTTTATGTAGTGAATCAAAATTATAAGTCTTCTATCAAAAAAGGAAAGAATTATGAGCTAAAAAGTTGACTTATACATTGATACGAAGGAAATGTACCTGGACTATAAGCACAACTTTTGACTTGCCATTATATGTGGCTTTTAACTTTGATAAAAGTGAGAAGATGACGGGCACTGCTAACCATCCCATGTCGATTGTCGGGTCCTAATTTGCAAGGGATGGATCATGATGAAGGTCGACGTCGGATCACGGGGCCCCTGTGTTGGCCCTTTTGTGTAATGGGCCGCATGTCCATCACATGATGAGCATGATCCAATTAGAGGCCTTATTCTGGGGATGATAGTATAGTCCGAATTCGATGTAAATCTAAAGTAAAATTATCATATTCGAATCTGATAAAAAATAATCTGATTTGAATCTAATGAAAATAATCCGAATCCGATTACGATCCGATCGGATTTGGAGGATAGTCTATTCGATCTGATTAGCATCTGATTCAATATCTTTTTTTTAATAATTTCACCTTTTTCTAAAGATAGAAAAATTCTAATACTATACCCCTAAAAAATCCACATAAGGTTTGCACTCTATCTACAATACACTCTTCTTTATTAACTAATTTTCTCTTCCCTCTTGATCTTTTTCTCGATTTCTCCTCTTTATCAATCAAAGGTGTAATTGCTCCTCTTTCCTTCCAACTCCTGTAGTATTATCTATCCCTTTCCTTCTAAAGTGAGGTCGCATTTTCTTTTTCTAACACTTTTTTACTTTAATATATTGAAATGTTTGATATGAAAAGTTATTTGATATTAAAGAGATATTTAAAATTGCATTTATATGTTGCAAAAAACAAGGTTGAAAATAAAAAATTGTGCAAATATTGAATAAAAATATATAATCTGATGCTGTCCGATTATATCCAAATTTAATCCAATCCGAATCCGATTTCACATCTAATCCGATAGAATCGAATTTGGATTATATTTTCAAATCTGATTATTAACTGGATCAGATTTAAATGTCTATATATCTGATCCGAATCCAACTAGTTACCATCTCCACTCATCTCCACCTTCCTACTAAGCATGGACAAAAGTTTACCTACCTGATTACATGGATTTGTCTTATTTATTAAAAAAAATAGCATTAAATAAGAAAATTTGTATGACTTTCAAATCTTGACACAATTTCCCCCTATTTTCATTAGTTGAATTGAGCTCCTAATATATATCATATATTGAAGAGTATGTATTTTCACTTATCATATATATGCATTTTTTAATGTCAATTTGCTATATAGTCGATTTTGTCGGAAATGATATGACTTATAAAAATTTGTATTCTTAACAGTATGATATTGAATTTAGCAAAATTTAGTGCCATTTAAGTTACCCGATTTAAAATACGTTGAATATATTTGATAAATCTATTGAGTTTCATACATTATTTAATTTTTAGGATTTTAATTAACTCGAAAGTCACATCTTTTCCCTGAAAAAAATTGGGTGGGAAACATAAAGCAAAGGATCTCGGAGAATATGGTTGGTATATGCTACTGTTAGTAGTTCTCGGAGAATATGTTTTAACTTTTCATATATTTATCTTTGATAACCTAAACTGGGGAAAGAAAGAAAACATAATGTCTTGCACTGAGTCAGGTTTCCATTTTGCAAGACATTTCACGACTTTCACTTGTGCACATATAATCTCAAATTCTTACATGTGATACACTGATATTTCTATAAGACCTTTTTTGAAACCAACTTTTATTCCGCTAAAATGAGCAAGAAAGTCATATATAGATTATAGTTTATAAGTAAGATTTTTTGGGATTATTTTTAAAAGGCGAAGAGAGTGGAGCTCCACGTGAGTTAGTACACGCACAATTATGGAAATTATGAGAGGGAGTTTGTTTAATACAACAAAATAGGTGAGAGCATATGATCAAGATTGGAACATAACCATTTTATAAAAAAGGTAATAAACGTATCATACGTAAAATGATAATTAATGAGATAACTTGATTTTTCTATACAACACGGTATTAATTACGCCATCAATTTAGTTACTTGCAGTGCTTATGCAAATCAGACGAAGTGTAAGTTCTCTTGAAATTTTACTTCGTTTGTGTTTTACAATTTGTAAACTAACATCGATGTAGTGCAAAAAAATCGATCTCATACCAAGTGTTTTTTTTTTTTTTTAATAATAGAATATATCAAGTTATTAAATTTTTAGGAAAAAGTTCACAATTGTGTTTAGTATGAATTATTGAAAAAGATCCAACAATTTGTGTCATGAATGAATACCAATTAATTTTATATAAAGATTTTATGATTTACAATAACATTTATATCCAAATTTTTGGCTCTCTACTTCAAAAGGTAAAACACAGGCTATGAATACATAACAATTTTTGTTCATAGCGGCACCAAATGAAAATGAAGTGATTGACCGTTCGACCTCGCTTCTTGAGCTCAAAATAGCACCTCTGATTAAAGGTGTAAAATCGAAATAAAATTTACATTGCAATCTCTACATTTGAGGTACACACTACCACTCTGTTTCTTGTCGGCTTCTCATACTCCCGGGATTTTCAATAGCGGCAATCAAGATTCCTTCTCAGCTTTGCCTCTTCTCTTCGATCATTTAATTCTTAATTTTCTCTCCCGCAATTTGAGTCACTGAAAATTTTGGGAGTTTCGTCCTCAAAATCCCATCCGATAATTACAATTCAATTCTCTTTACGTTACCCAACAAATATCTTCACTCAGGTGGGTAACCTGTGTGATCCCATTTTATATCCCAGATTTGCTCTGTCTCTGCTTTTTGCTCTTTCAATTCATCTCCATATCTTGATAAGTTCTTGCCTTTTTATACTTAAAAGCTCGGAGCTTTAGTGGGTTTCCGATCCAAGGAAAGGTAAGGTAACTTTTTGGTATTTTTAAGTTGTTTTTTCCTGTTGTTCTGTGCATTTTGGTACATATTCTGCTTCTAGAGATTGAATTTAGTTTCTGGGGTTTATAGGTTTTGGTTTTCTGCTTATGATGCATTAAAAATTTGGGATTTTCTCAATTATTTTTGCAGCCTTTGGTGTATCCTCTCATAGTTGAATCTTTCTGAAGTGGTCAATTTCTTTTGTCATATGGGTATTTTTCTTTTCCTATTGTTTGTTTTTCAGTAATTTACTTGTCGTACTTTCTCAGCTGACTTTGCAGCAAAGTGTCCGGTGCTATTTTAGTTTTTTGATTGGAAATTCGTTGTCCATTAATTGTTTAAGAGTATTAATCTGGGATTGGGTCAATGTGATTTATAGTTGGTCATATCTAAGCTAATTTCCACAGTTTTCAATGTATAAAGCTGTAATTTTAATTATTTCTATGCTGGATATGTGCTAGATTACAAGGAATTCAACTTGCGCGTAAGTGTGTAACTCAATCTTCGAAGAAATGGTGGACTTGGGGTTGTTTCTCAGTGCGAATACTGTGAAATCAGTGACGGTAACTTTCAGGATACCATACCATACTCAATGGGGTCAGAGCTTAGTTGTGTGTGGGTCAGTCCCATTACTGGGTTCTTGGAATGTGAAAAGGGGTCTCCTCTTGACTCCATTACATCAAGGTAATGAGCTTATATGGCGTGGAAGCATTGAAGTTCCAAGTGGATTTGAATGTGAATACATTTACCATGTGGTGGATGATGAAAAGAATACCCTAAGGTGGGAAATGGGAAACAAACGGAAACTCATGTTGCCGGATACTGTACAGGATGGGGAGGAAGTGGAGCTTCATGATCTCTGGCAGGTAAAATTTCCTCTTCGGAACACTGCTTGATGGACTTTGCTTCGTTCTTCAGTAATGACATCACTGTTTAGTTCAATGGCTTAGGCTATTGTAGGTGTCTTGAAATATTTAAGCATCTATAAACCCTGAATGTTAGATGAGGGTTGCCTTTTGGATACTATCATGTTTGGAAACCAGCACATAAATGGAAAATGGCAGACTTTTGGAATGATTTTCTAGGTCCAATTTTTATATTATGTTAGTGGCCATGTTCATTTTGTGTCAATTCTTCCTGTGCTGGAAAGTCTAGGCTTTCTCGCTGGCATCTTTCGATTTATCATGTCTAATAAAGTTCAGTAACTGATCGATCAATGAATTCTTTGTTACGTTCTGAACAATGCTGTCAAGTGGTGCTAGCTAGATTCTGATGTTGATTGCTGTCTCTCTCTCTTTTTTTTTTTTTTAAATTTTGGTTTTTCAATATTAATATTCCATCTGGAAGAAAACAAATCTAGGTCAAAGTTAACTCTTGCATTGCAAATCTGGAGAACAGGTAATCTATTAGATTTTCGTCATAAAACTGAAGGACACTCACTGTTAGGAAAATGTCAAATTCTTTTCTCATGCTTTAGTTTGAGCGTTATGAACTATGAACGCAAGATCTTCATAATCAAGTTGGACACTCACTGTTAGGAAAATGCCAACATATTTCCTTAAATTCACAAATCTGATTGTTGTGAATTATGCATGCAAGAGAGAAGCAGTGTACTGATGTCAATTAATGCCGTATATTGACTTCAGTTTAGTATTTCTGCTGTAGTTGTTATGCTGGCTATGAAGAGCCTGTTTCTGAGTGTTTGTATATTCTTCACTATTAAGGGAACCTGTGGGGGAAAAGAATGAAGTTATGTAATCTGAATTGAAACGAGAGGAAAAATGGAAGGCTTCTTATGGAGGGAGTCAAACTTAGGATATGTGTGAAACGTACGTGTGAATCATGACGTGGGAGTGTGAGGAGTCATTTATGAGAAATCTGTAGCCATATTAATTAGGAATTATGGAGCTTTTATATTATTGAGCATGTCATTTTATATAGTTATAACCTACATTAGACTTTAACCGCTCTTTATGGCCTATTGCCAAAGATACCTACTCTTTGTTGGTTGGTTCACCAATGCTGTAACAGTACACAAAATTATGCTTTAGATTGCTTACACTGATCAAGTAATCGAAACCTTTTTTCTATTGGGAATGCAGACTGGTTCGGATGCTCTACCTTTCCGAAGTGCCTTTAAGGATGTTATCTTCCGTAACAGTTCAAGCTTGAGGTTAGAGAGACCCCTTGGAGAGCTGCAGCATAAGTTAGGCGTTGATGGTATCTTTCCTTACTATTTGACTTTTCTCTGCCAATTTGATACTAAGTTTCGATCTCATTCTAGATGGATAAATTGATTTACAGTTTATTTATATGAACAGATTCAGTTCTTTTACATTTCAAAATTTGTTGTCCTAATTTGGAAAAAGGCGCATCAGTGAGTCTTCTTTTCTGTGTTACAGTGCTCTATTTTATTCTCTTCTTTTTGTGTCGTTGGAATTGCAAGGCCCGCTTGAAGTTTGATTGGGTATTACCAATATTTTACAGGTTTATGTGATAGGAAGCCCTCAGAAGCTGGGGCAGTGGAAGGTTGATGGTGCTCTTAAGCTTAGTTATGCTGGAGATTCCATTTGGCAAGCAGACTGCGTGATGGAGAAGAATGATTTTCCAATAAAATATCCTTTTGAAGTCTTTAGAAGATGCTTGTTGGTGAAGAAGGCTCTAACTGTAGCCTGATAGTGTTCTTTTACATTAAACACTCATTGCTGCTCCCCACTTGTATAGTCTTGTTCAATATCTTAACTGTTATCACACATACAGATATGGAAAATATGATAAAGCAGGAAAATTCTCTATTGAGATAGGGTCAAATAGAGAGCTTTCATTGGACATCTTGAGTAACAAAGCGAGATACATGTTTCTCTCTGATGGGATAATGAGGGTCAGCGATTAAACAAAACTAATGCAACCTTTTTAGACATTAAGTAGGTAAATTTAAGTATATAATTGATGATTTGTGATGTCAGGAAATGCCATGGCGGGGAGCTGGGATGGCAATCCCAATGTTCTCAGTCAGATCAGAAGATGATCTTGGGGTTGGGGAGTTCCTTGACCTGAAGTTACTTGTGGATTGGGCCGTTGCATCAGGCTTTCATTTAGTTCAGCTTTTGCCGATCAATGACACTTCTGTACATGGAATGTGGTGGGATTCATACCCCTACAGGTGAGACTTCGAATTCTGGTTTTGTCAAACAACTTGTTCCAAGCTTTCCATGTTTTCTGGATTCTAGAATGAGAGATTTTGTGGCAGACACCTTGTGGAAGGTTCCGTATGGATCCTTCTAGGTTAGGCTGCCTACAATTCACCCCTTGGGGTGCGGCCCTTCCTCGGACCCTGCGTGAATGCGGGATACTTGTGCACCGGGCTGCCCTTTTATTTTTGTGTTATAAAACAACTCCACTGTGTTCTAAGTGCGCTGCTGCCCTTGTGGCACTTGTTTCTATGTGAACCACTTAACAGCTAGTATCTCATGCATCTTTCATGCGTTTTGGCTTTCATAGTACTAATTATTTGTTTCTTCATGGTGTTGCAGCTCTTTATCTGTATTTGCCTTGCATCCACTGTACCTGAGAGTCCAGTCAATTTCAGATAGTATTCCTGAGGGAATTCAGGTGCCCTTAACCTGTTAAAATTTATTTGCTCAAAGTGAATTTCACCCCAGATGTAGTGATCGACTATAAATACCCTTACATGCAGTTGTTTTCTTGAATATGCTGCATCAGTAATTATAGTTCTTAATCTTGCAGAAAGAGATTTCGGAGGCAAAAGAAAGACTAAATCTAAAGGTACTCTTTTATTTATTGAATATAATGACTTGCTGAGCATTAAGCATGGCAAAAATTGTCTGGCTTTGGGAGCTTCAACTGTCATCCGACAAATATAAATCAAGGTTAGCTTGATTCTATGTAAGCAAGGATAGCTAAGTTCAAGAAACTTTGAAACAGTTGTTAGACTATGTGATGCTCGGTTTAGATTTTTTTCCCCCCCAAGCTTTTGTGTAGTTGAAGGCTTGTCTTGCCTCCAGTGGAACGTGCTCTCGGAGATCAGGTCACCGTCATTTTGGTTTTTGTGGTCTTTGCCTAGCTGTAATAGCAGGGCCACCTTCTGTATAATCTCTTCTTCTCTCCATACATTGCTCCAATTTTCGTATTTTCAGCATTACGCGTTCAAATTTTTCTAAATATAATTGTGCTCTATATCGTGTCACTGAGTAACCAATTCTCTTGTGATGCCTGGAGTCGGGCATTGTCGTCTTGTGGTAGAAGTCTCAAGGGAGCAGAAATTCTTCATGTTTTTTTTGCCACTACTTTTTCTATGTCTTCTCCGCTTTCCTAGATCCACTCTGTCTTTTAATAGGAATTCGAAGGTATTGGTGAGAGTGGTGAATTCTGAGGTGTGAGTTCTCTTGGGAAGTGGATGCTCTAGGACTCAGGACTTAGCCTTTTCTGTTCTTCAGAAGGGAGCTCCGTAGACTCATCCTGGTTCTTTCAAGAGGCTTGTAAAGAGTAGCGTTCCTGTACCACAACTTAAAAAGTGTTTTATTATCCTTTTTTTGGGGAGGTTTCAAACTTGATGGTCATTTATTTTGAGACATCTCATATTTTTCTCTTAGAAAACATGCATACAGGACCAAAAAGATCCTTTCAGGTTGGACCGTTGGAGTTATTTATTTAATAGTACTATTTTCTAATTCCTTTGCTTAGGAACTGAGTGCTGAATTTTAGGTAAAAGCCTTGCTGCTTGAAGCCATGTAATGTCTCCTTTGAAAGCCATAATGAGTTCCTTCATTCTTTGTCCTTACTCTTATTTTTGGGCCAGTGGGTTTTGAATTTGCATACAGCTACCAATTGGCGATGCAAAAAAGAAAAGAAAGTAGATGAGATAATCTGGTTTACATAACTCTGCAGGATGTTGATTACGAGGCCACAATGGCTACTAAGCTTTCTATTGCCAAGAAAATTTTCTCCAAGGAAAAAGACCAGATACTTCAGTCCAGCTCCTTTAAGAAGTTCTTCTCTGATAATGAGGTTGTACATACTATAGATAACTTGGTTATCTAAATTTTTCTTTTTCTTTTTCTTTATTTTAAAGTTTCTCCCATCCTAACTTATTTTCTGCGGTGAAAAGGAATGGCTGAAACCTTATGCAGCCTTCTGTTTTCTGCGGGATTTCTTTGGGACATCAGATCACAGTCAATGGGGTCGCTTTTCACAATTTTCAAAAGAGAAGGTAAAGCTATCTGTTATTTCATTCCTCTGTCGTTATAGGATGTCGCCCCAATTAGAAGCTTCCTTATACAAATGTGAAGTTTGATAGCTTGGAGTTGGGTTTTCTTTGGCAGCAGGAAAATGGGTGTAGGAACATCCCTCCCCCAAATGTTTGGCAAGCAAAGATAAAAATAATTTCCTAGAAAATCTTTTTGCCCCCTACATGAAAATTGATTTCCTTTTCAGCAAGCGGAGGTCGATCTTTAGTATCTTCATATCCTCTTGGATAGACAAGGGCCCTATTGGCGATGGCAATTTTTCTTGCTTCCTTTTTCTAGAACATCATTTTCCCTCCCACCAAATACATGAATCACATCCTGGACAGAAGATATTGACGAAAGTTTTTAACTTCTTCAGCTTGAGAAACTCATCTCAGAAGAGGCTCCCCACTACACTATCATCTGTTTTCACTATTACATACAGTATCATTTGCATTTACAGGTGCGTGGTTTGATCTGAAATTACTTTTAGCACTAGAATTGACTGCGGATTATTGTTCAGTCATCTTATTAGATGTTATTGCAGTTGTCTGAGGTTGCTGAATATGCTAGGGAAAAAGGGGTGGTTTTAAAAGGAGACCTCCCAATTGGTGTTGATAGGAACAGTGTTGACACCTGGGTATACCCAACCTTGTTCCGAATGAACACATCAACAGGAGCCCCTCCTGATTATTTCGACAAAAATGGGCAGAACTGGGGTTTCCCAACTTATAATTGGGAGGAAATGTCCAAAGATAACTATGCATGGTGGCGTGCTCGGTTGACTCAGGTTATCTCAATAGCTGATATTTTTCCTTTGCTCTGTACCTTTTTTTTCCTTTTGCCCGCAGCGTTTAAGTTAAGAATTCATTTTGTCCTTTTCTTTTGCATGTTCTAGATGGCAAAGTACTTCACAGCTTATAGGATTGATCATATATTGGGGTTCTTTAGAATTTGGGAACTCCCAGAGCATGCTGTGACTGGGCTAGTTGGAAAATTCAGACCATCTATCCCTTTGAGCCAGGTGAGCTCAATTTTTCTCACTTAAGTTTATATGTTGTGCTACTTTAATTTAGATGATAATGATCACTGACTCCATATCTTACCTTACCATCTCAAATGACATTTTCTTCCAGGAAGAGCTTGAGAAAGAGGGAATATGGGATTTTGACCGGTTGAGCCGTCCATACATCCTGCAAGAATACTTAGAGGTTGAAAACTGTGTCATTTCATTTTTTTTGTTTTCTCATATGCATTGTTTTGTCTGTGCTTCTTTTGAAAGAGGTTCCTCACTTCTTGATATTCATATTGGTTTCTTCTCTCAGGAGCAATTTGGCTCTTCTTGGACAGTTGTTGCATCTCTTTTCCTGAATGAGTATCAGAAGGGCCATTACGAGGTAAGGTGTCACTTCTCCTTCCTTCCCCTTTAGTGAACAATATGTATCATCTATCAGCCTAGTCATTGGGCACTCACTGTTGAAAGATTGGACATGTGATGCTGCATAATGAACGACTAATAACAGAAGAAAAATCATATGAAGTATCAAAGCAAACTGAGGCTGAGAAAGTAGAAGAAAACTTCCCATTTGAATGGTTTTTCTTCTGTTGTCTAGCTGCTAAAGTTAGCTCTGTAGAGTTTCTATTGAGATGCCAAAAGGCCGAAATTATACTTATGATGTAACACCGACCAACATCTACAGTTGCTTTACTCCCTCTCTACAATATTGAATCTGGGTCTCAGTAGAGAGATTTCGAAGATCTTTTTGGGGCATC
>JAKOGI010000099.1:352500-455000 GCA_029747015.1 Carnegiea gigantea | reverse complement strand
ATTTTGTCAGATTTGCATGCCTTCTTGAACCGACATGCCTTCAAACTGTCCTTGTATATTTTGACAATTTTGTAGTAGTGGTTTCTTTAATTTTCCAGCTTTGTTTCAATTGTATCATTCAGGGCCTGTTCTTTTTGTTGGTAAATTGAGTAGGTAAAAGGGTGAAGTAGGTTAAGGTGAATTGAAATTGGTATTTTTTTTTGAGGTGGGTTGAAGTAGATTGAAGTGGGTTGATGTAGGTTGAAGTAGGTTGAAATGTATTGAAGTTGGTATATTTTTTATGTGGTGGTTGAAGTGGGTTAAAATAATGAGAATGTAATTAATGTGTGATAATATCTGAAGTTATCGAAATTTTGTGAAATTTTTGTTTATTCTTTTTTATTTTTTATTTTTTATTTTTTATTTTTTTGAAATTGTCTGTAGCTTTTGTTTGGAATAGAACTAAAAAGATAAAAAATTAAAAAATAAATACAAAAAATAAAAAAAATTAAAAAATACAAAAATAAAAAATAAAAAAATAAAAAATGAAATATAAAAAATAAAAAAATTTAAAATTTAAAATTTAAAATTAAAAAATTAAAAAATTAAAAAATTAAAAAATTAAAATTAAATACAAAAAATAAAAAATAAAAATAAAAAATAAAAAATAAAAAATCAAAATTAAATACAAAAAAAATAAAATTTAAAAATAAAAAATAAAAAATTTAAAATTGAAAATTTAAAAATAAAAAACTAAAAAAATAGAAAAATATAAAAATAAAACAATTTCAAAGTACGATAATTTACAAAAAAGTAGTATAGTGAACTTTTTGGTGTAAGAATGATTAAATCTCATATGATACTTTACAAATTATTAAAATTATGAAGGGGGTGGGTGGAAGTTGGTTGAGGTAGATTGAAGTAGGTTGAAATAGGTTGAAGTGGGTTGAAGTTGATATTTTTTTTTTCAAGTGGATTGAAGTAGGTTGAGGCTAGTAAATTGCAATTGACCAACGAAAAGAACAGTCCCTCAGTCAATTTCTATGAATTTAGTTTTTTTCTTTGGTGGTCAAAGACCCCTTAAAAAGGGTAGATTACATCATAATCAGCCCATCCCACTGCATCCCTGTCATGCCTTCAAACATAAGCGTCTTCACTAATGCGCTGGGCTCATAAAAAACCCTAACACCATCCTGAAGCATACAGCTTTACTTCGCCAACTGATCTGGGGCAATTCTTTTCCTCACTATCCTAGACTTATTCTCAGTCCTGCAACTCAATTCCTTTTTTTAAAAAAATTTTTAAAGCCGTCTTTCATTATGAGTGCTGATATTATGATAGTCTGTGTAAGTCAATCTTTTAATCTCGAAATTTTTAGAATTTTAAAATATGTATGGAAATAGATAAAGTATAAAACAACATAAATTTAGTGCTCTTATTTATGTGAGAAATGAATCTAATAACTGATATGGCATTAATAAATTTTTTTAAAAAATACCATCAAAATTTAAAAAAAAAATAAATACTCTCCAATTCTTTTGTAAACCAAACTTGTTATTTCTTTAATTAATTTGTCAATATCAAAGTGCAACAGTTGCTAATATGGTAAGTGAATGTTGCCGATGAAAACTTAGCCTACTAGTTACGGCCGAAGACCTGGTTACACAAGGTCCTACTCCTAGATTTGCTTTCCCCCTTTTTTGTCGTGATTGTATTACCAGCTACTCGACCCAAAAAAAAAAAAAAAAGCTGCAAAAGCGGAGGTTGGGCCTGCAAATCTGCAAACTGGGTCCCCGTTAAAATAGGAAGAAAATTAGCGGGAAGATCGCATGGAAAATAGGGCAAGTTAGAGAGCAATGGAGGAGAGAGAAAAGGGAAGGATGAATTTTGGTTGTTGGGGGGGTTTTTCAAAAACAGAAAAAAAACGAGAATGGAGAAGAAGGGGTGCATTATTAATATTGTTAATATTAATAGGGGGAAGAAAGGGGAAAAACGAGGGAGCATTTGTGTCTGTTTCAAGAGGAAGGCAATTCCTCTGCAGAGACCGTCAAACTCCAGATTTGATCGTCTCGCGCTCCCTTTCGCCTGTTTTCGTCCCCCCTGAATGCCCCTCTCTCGAGTGTTCACGGTACATGTCTCTCTCCCTCTCTCTCTCTCTCTCTCTCTCTCTCTCACTCTCTGTATAATTTGATTTCTTTTTCTTTGGATTAGTGATTGGAAATAGAGAAGGGATTATAGGGTTTTTGATCATAAGTTTATTATTCCTGTTCCGCATTAGGGAAAAATTCCTGTGTCCAATGGAGATGGGAACGGGATGAGATTCAATCTCCGAGCAGGGATAGGGGCGTGGATCGGGCAAACTTTTACCCCGACTCCATCCCCGCTTACCGTGTTGGTTAAAAATCCCCATTCCCATCCTCAATTAGGGGAAAAATCTATTCCTGTCTCCATTTATAATTAAAATTACATATAAATTTTTTATTTATGAACATAAGACTAAGGTTAAATGGGTAAATTTATTTGAAAAAACTATAACTATATAATCCACATTTTCCTTTTTAGACTTTAGTTGGGTTGTATTTGGCTTCTTAGACTTTCGTAAGGTTATGTAATTTGTGCATTGATATTAGACTGGTGTTGGATTAGTTAAACTTCAATTTTGGTTTATTGTAAACTTTGATGAAGTTTGTTAGGCTTGTCTTGCATGAAATTTACAAAAGCTTTATACAATTAATTGAGCTAGGTCTGTTGGGCCACTTGGCCTTTCATTCAAGATCCAACTTGTAATATTACTTTCACATAGGAGGGAAAAAATTTGAAATTAAAAATTCCCGTTGGAGCTCCGTCGGGGATTGAATCCCACTGGGGACGGAGAAGGAGATGGGGAAGAATTTTTTCCCTACAACAGAGAACCAGTGGGGGATGGAAGGTGGGGAGTTGAGCGGGGACAGGAATAGGGAATGTACCCCCGTTCCCAACCCACCCCGTTGCCATCCCTAAGTCCTGAGTCTATAGACCTAGATTATCATATATGTTAATTTTTTTAAATAAATCCACCCCTTATTTTTCGTGGTTCCCTTTCCACAAAAAATCAAGCTTTCTGAGTCCAAATTGCACCACATCACAAGGTCCATAGACTCGGATTTGCGATGTAAGTGTGTTGTATATTTTGTGATATAAGCATTGTGGATACATTTTTTCACACATTCGAACGCTACTTCTTAATTCCATGTTGAATTTGGTCATCACCGTTCAATAAACTAAAGGAAATCAAATGCTGGAAAATTCTTGCTACATTGCTTTTGCTACTTTCATTTTCTTTTTGAAATTCACTAATTTTTTCTTCCTTCGGATGACGTGTTGTAGCAGATCTAGGAGGCGAGATATGTGCAGAGGGGCGAGGGACAAATAAATAGGTAATTTGGAAATATTCCTTTGATGTTAACGGTGTTTAATAAGATCTATGAATTTTGTTACGATCAAGGATTTTGTAGTTGGGAATTTTGATTTTATCTATTTGTTCATGTTCAATAAAGATTGTTGCATATTTTCCACGTGAGGTTGCTGTGCACCTCATGAGCTGTGATATGTGAAGATAATATACGCTATGTGTGTTTCTGGTATCAGGGAGCAAGGTTTTCTATTTTCCATTACTGGGTGAAAGATCCTTCGCTTTCAGGAAATTTACTGGAAGGGGCAAATGCTTGACACAACGCGACAAACTGATGATCTAACCTGTATATTCCTTGTACACAAATAAGCTTTCAAGTAAGCTGCTATCAACACGGGCTTTGATAATTTGTCATTTATGTATTACCAAAAAATTAAAAAGGAAGAATAAGGGCAAAGATGAATTCCCAAAGAAAAGAGACATTTAGCCAATTCACATTTAAAGTTTGTGATTTCTGAACTCAGCCATGTATAGTCACACGAAACCTAGTTACTCCTCTCTTATCACTGTGGGGGGCAAACCTTAACATCTTGACTAAGTTCATGATTTTCTTTCGATTTGATTGAATTCTGCCCCTATTCATAAAAGGCTGTAGAGTACTCTACATTTGCTGAATTTCATTTGATTGACACAACTAGCCACCTCGCCCGCTTCTTATGAAGGTAGAGGGGGTAACTAATGGGTATGGGAATTAATATAGCTATCTGATCCTCAGTATTCGGCTATTATGGTTGTTGAAAGTGATTAATATCATGGGAGTGGATTTTGGTTATCACACTTGTTTGTGGGAAATTTTAACTTAAATTGTGGTTTTATATGAATCCCTAAGACCAATCCCTTATTTCAAAAGCGTATTATGAATTCATTGTTAAAAGGGACTGATTTATTTTTAAGATCATTGAGGTTGCCCTGTTTCTGAAAATGCAGGCGTTCAATGGCTATTGCTTTTGGGAAGGCTAACCAGTAAAAAGGACCATCAAATTGCTAGCTTGTTCTGATCAAACTCAAGTGCATTTGATTTTCTACAATGGCTGTAGCTGTTGACCAGCACCAAGGGTTTAAGCCACCTGTACGATCGCAGAGATGCAGACTCCCATCCTTTAATCACCTTGATTTTTTCCTGCTTGATTCTTGCAAAATTGATGCTGCTCAATCATTGACACTTACCACTCCAAGCTTCCATCGAAGTTCTTCAACTCCTTGCTTAACCTTGACAACAAAGGCTGAAGAAGAGTTCAATGAGAATTCAAGGGTTGAACTCATTGGCGGTCACTGCATCCCTAGAGTGCAAGCACTTGTAGTTGAGGTTGCTATAGTTTTAGCATCTGGTGTGGACCCGTTGCCCGTATCAAGTGGGTTCGGTGGGGCGTATTTCCTTTGCAATCGGAATGGTGACACTGTTGCAGTGGCAAAGCCCATTGATGAGGAACCTTTAGCACTAAACAACCCAAAAGGTTTTACCGGAAGAATGCTGGGTCGACCTGGCCTGAAGCGCTCTGTTCGGGTTGGTGAAACTGGTATAAGAGAGGTAGCTGCTTATCTCCTTGACTACGGTGGATTTGCTGGGGTTCCTCCTACTGCACTGGTCAAATTCTCTCATGTCACATTCCATATGAACAATCCTGCACGAGTATCTAGCCCCCCATATAAAATAGCTTCTCTTCAACGGTATGTGGACCATGATTCTGATGCAGGGGACTTGGGTCCTTCTGGCTTCTGTGTGTCTTCGGTCCATCGTATTGGGATCCTTGACATAAGACTCCTCAATATTGATAGGCACTCGGGGAATATACTCGTGAGCAAATGTGAACAAGATAAATACTCTTTTGGTGCCATAGAACTTGTTCCAATAGACCATGGGCTATGCTTACCTGAGTGGTTGGACGATCCTTATTTTGAGTGGCTGCATTGGCCTCAATCTTCTGTCCCTTTTTCAGAGGTGGAAATGGACTACATAAGGAACCTTGATCCATTTGAAGATGCGAAGCTCTTGAGAACTAAACTCCCCTGCCTTAGCGAATCCTCTATCCGTGTTCTTATTGTATGCACTATCTTCCTGAAGAGGGCAGCCTCTGCTGGGCTTTGCCTTGGTGACGTAGGTCAGATGATGACACGAGATTGCCTTGGTGGAGAGGAAACCATCAGCACATTAGAGAGCATCTGTGCTAGAGCAAAGGCTATAGTTTCTATACTACTTAGGGACGATGCTTTTGGGAATAGAGAGGAGATCAAGGAAGAAGAAGAAGATGATTTTCAACCGTTTCAACTTGATGAGGAATGCATAGATAGCACCGGAGGTATACCTGTCTTTCAGAGCTCAGGGAAGCCGCCACTTGCTCTGAAATCCCAAAGACCATACAATGGCATGGCATGTGAGACGAAGTCAGGCTCATTATTGGAGCATAAATCCATGGATGTTTATAATCAGAGGAAGCAATCTTTTAACGTTGAGGATATCGAAATCAAGAGCAATGAACACCGCAAGGGAGGTTGCTTATTCAAAAGCATCAGTTTCGCAGCACCGCAGAAGAATGAGATAGAGGGCATCTCTTTCGGGGAAATGAACAAAGAAGAGTGGGAAATCTTCCTCGATATGTTCGAGAGGCTTTTACCTGAGGAGTTTGAGGAGAGGAAATGCACTGGCATAACCCAAAAAGTAGGCTCAGCTTGAGAAGAAAAGGTTCCAAGGGAGGTTTAGTACCAGAGCAAGTGAACTTTCACCACAGCAGAGCAGGCAATGAGGTTCGGAATGCCACCCCTTAATATATTGATATGCATATATGTAATATATATGCTTGCATTATTAGTTGTAAATTATAACTAATTGTATCCAATCGTAGATAAGTAGTGGTGTGATATGAGGAGGGGAAAAGAGATGGGCAGAAGTCGACGTCCTTTCCCTTTTACCTTCTTCCCTCATCTTTGTTTTAATTTTTTTTTTAATCCCATTACTAATCTTGTATACAGTTGTAGAAGTTGCAAAGGTGAAGGATCTTTTCATGATCCTCCTGGAAATGGGAATTAGTATTTTACTATTATGTATGAAATGTATTTTTTGCCCCTATATTTGTTTCCTTTATCAACTTTATGAAAATATGAAAACAGCATTTTCGTTTGTTGGCATAAGGTCTCTTATATTTGAAACATTCATAGCTGTTATGCTCATGAAATCATGTTGGAAAATATAGCTATAGGTGTGTTATATATAATCGCAACCACTAAATATATTTTTCGAAAATGATACCGATCGAAGCACTAGACTTGAATTGCACTGATCGACTTTAAAGTGTACTTGAAATGATCAAGTAACAAGATTAGTAATAGCAAAAGTAATATTAGAAATTAATTTATAGATCAAACCGTGTCGTGGCTTACCCACTGTCCTAAGAATGATTTCGCCGAAGTTAAGGTGCAAACTTCATATGAGCGGCCGTTCTCTAGGATTGACACGGTGTTAACCACTCCAAGTGCACTCCCAGGAGGTTAACTTCGAGTACTTGAATCAGTGCCCAAAGATATTTATATTGAGGGTTTAATGCTATGTATTTAAGGCTAATTTTGTGGGCTACTGTATTTGTGATTTAGGCATGTAAAGGAGGATTCTAAAGTTGGTTTCTCCTTTTGTCTTATGTGTGTCTTTGCTGAATTTTCTTGGCTCTAAAACTCCTCCATCAGCCGTGTATATATAAGGAAAGAGGAGGAAAATTTAGTTCGACAACCTAGCAATAAATTTCAGCCATTTTTGGCCAATATTTGGGCAAAGAGGTGAAGTTAGGTCATCAACTACGGATCAACTTTGACAAGAGTACAAGGTAGGTCAATAATTTAACCTATTACTTTGATTTTTCCTAAGAGATCAATATTGTGTGATTGTTGGCATGTTTGTTTGATACTCCTTGTAAGGTTTAAATTTGACATTTTCTTAATGGTCGATTTATATAAAGCATTGTGGTGTAAGCTATCCTAGGTTGAAGCCTTTTTGTAAGCGTGCACCTATTTCGTACTAGGGAAAAATGGCTAGAAACGAAGGTTTTGATTTCGTCTCTCTGTCTTCCCCCATTCTTGTCTTTCCCTTCTCTGTTCTTCTCCGTGTAGCTTTCAAGGTAACCTCATAGGATGGAAAAATCAACGCTTGGAGAGCCATCGGAGTAATCCTTTTTTTAAGGAATGTTCACAAGACTAATATGGTAAATCACATAGAAAAAAAATCAATGCTTGATAAGTATTATGATGTATTCTTCAATTAATAATAGAAAATCAATTTATATTGTGTTAAATTCATTATTCGAAGAGTCAATTTTTATATGAAAAAAAATCAAATAGAAAAAGAATAAAGAACCATGGAAAAGATAGTAAAAAATTAAAAAAATCTTTCATTTTTCTCTCTCTAAACTGGTTCTAGGTTCCGATTATGGATATTTTTTTCTAAGAACCGAAACCTGAACAATTGGACCGATTTATTATTTTTAGGAACCAGAATTAGAACCATTTGATCGGCTTCGATCAAATTTCAGAGCATTTGAGATCCTCGCTCACCCTACTATGACTTATGAATTTCATTACCTTAATCAGTTCCTCAAGAACCATGGTTTTTAGAGCCATGATTCAGACAAGTTCACTAACTTGAGACTGATTACGAGAAAAGTGGGGATTTTTTCTTTAAATTTAAAATTTACAATTTCTATGCGCAATTCCCGATTTCAGCTTCTCTCACCGTCTTCAACAACTGCTCCATTTCTCTCTCCTCGTACATCATCCCTTCCTCTGTTCCTTGCCGAAGTCCGACGATACTGTTATACGTTGAGAACTAAAATCTGGATATGCAAAGGAGATGAGAGATGACTGCCAAAGTTGAATATTTCATTCAGATTTTGAAGCCATTTTATAGGCAAACAGAGAACAGAAAATATACTAAAAATAGAACCCAAAACAACTCATAATCAGCACACACACACACTACTCCAATAGCTCCTAAAAATCAGAACTTATTATCTACTAATTTTTGAAAATCAGAATAAACTAATATTGACTCTAACTAAAAAAGATGAAGTCTAATAATAGAAAAACAGCAACTAAGTTCCAACAGTCCTTCCTTTAAACTGAAAGTTATCAAGCTTTAGTTTACAATCAGCTTTTGAACTCTTCCATGAAGCCATTACCCATTGACCTCCTCAGATTTTGGAACTGGAAACATATGAGGGGTTTTGTGAAAATATCTGTGAATTGATCTTCACTGCAACAGAACTTTAGCTCAATTGCTCTGATTTTGCAAAGATCCCTCAAAAAATAGTACTTAACATTGATGTACTTGCTTCTTCCATGTAGCACCTGGTTCTTGGACAACTGGATGGCAGAATTGTTGTCACAAAAAATTATAGTAGCTCTGTGTGGCTTGCACCGTAACTCTTTAAGAATTCTTCTTAGCCAAATTGCTTGACAGGCACATGCTATAGGAGCCACAAATTCAGCTTCAGTAATTGATAGAGTGGCAATGGACTGTTTCTTTGAAGACCATGAAATAGGCGTTGTTCCAAGCATAAACACATAACTAGAAGTACTCCTCCTTCCATCTAAATCCCTTGCATAATCACTGTCGGTGAAGCCAATCAAATATGATTTTTCATCCTTTTTGTAGAACAGCCTAAAATGCTAGGTTCCTTACAAGCATCCAAGGCTCCTCTTAGCAGCAAGCATATACATTGTAGTTGGGTTCTCCATATATCTGCTTATGAGACTCACTGCATACATAATGTCTAGCCTTGTAGTAGTTAAGTACAGCAAGTTGCCTAATATTTGCTTATATATTGTGTTGTCCATGTTCTACCCTTCTTCATCTTATGTAATTTTAGACCAAACTCAACCAGAGAAACTATGGAATTGCAATCCTTCATCTTGAACCTATCCATTATTTCTCGCACATACTTCCTTTAAGAGACAAAGATCTCATCATCAAATTGCATTACCTGTAACCAAAGGAAGTAATGCATTTTACCAAGATCGGTCATTTCAAATCTTTCATCATGGACTTCTTGAATTCATTAAACATAGCACCATCATTCCGGATAAATATAAGATAATCAACATATAGACAAACAATGAGAAATTTACCTCTATCTCCAATTTTGACAAACAAAGGCTCATAAGGACATTTCTGGAAACGTACTTTGACAAAACAAGTCTCAATACGACTATACCAAGCTCGTGGAGCTTGTTTTAGTTCACAAAGAGCCCTTTTCAATTTATAAACTTTATGCTTATTTCTAACCTTAACAGAACCAGGAGATTGTTCAATAAATACCTCTTCTTCCAAGCTTCCATGCAAGAATGCCGATTTAACATCCAACTGGAAAATAGGCCAAGAATTTTGTGCTGCGATGGCAATCACCAATCTGATGGTGTCATGCCTTGCAACAGGAGCAAAAACTTATGTATGATCAACTCCATACTCCTGCTTGTATCCCTTTGCCACTAGCCTTGCTTGTACTCGTCAACTTCTCGTTTTTCTTTCAGTTTTGTTTTATAGACCCACTTGACACCAATTGTCTTATGGCCTTTAGGAAGATCAGTTAGTTCCAAGTGTCATTCTTTTCAATGGATTCAATCTCAACATCCATCACTTTCTTCCATTTTGCCTCTTTCACTGCACTTTCAAATGTTGTAGGGTCACAATCTGCAAAGAAAGCAAAGTAAGTTACATCTTCAGACTTATGAAGTCCTGTTACTTCATAGTCTTGCATCCAAGCTGGCCTTTTTCGAGCACGGTGAAGTGATTGAGCTACTGCATCGGTAGCTTCTGTTTGTTCCTCCTCTTCTGTTTCTAGATTTTCAGGATTAGAAACTGAAGCACCTATTTTTGGATTTTCTGGGGAGTTCTCAAGTGCAGGAAGAGCTTCTTCAATATCGTTGTCAGGTAGCACTTGACCAGGTTGTTCAGGTTGCTGCCTAGTCCAGTCCCACACACTTTCTTCATCAAAAACAACATTTCTGCTCGTCATTATTTTTCCTGTCAACGAATTGAACAATCTGTAAGTTTCGGATGTGTTATAACCCCCTAGAATACACATTTTTCCCCTTTATCATCAAGCTTCTTTCGTTTCTTATCTGGGACATGTGTATAAGCTATGCAGCCAAAAATTCTAAAATGCTCAAGCTCCAAGCTTCCTCCGATGTCATATTCAGAACGGCAAAAGTAGGACATTTGCTCATGATGTGTACGCTCCAGTTCACAACTTCTAGCCAGAATGTTTTCGAAATTCTTCGTCTTGCAAGTAAGCTTCTAACCATATTGAGAATGGTTCTGTTCTTCCTCTCTGAAACACCATTTTGCTGTGGTGTGTATGCTGCTGTCAGTTCTCTTCGAATGCCCTGGACTGCACAAAATGCTTCAAATTCTGTTGAGCAGTATTCACCGCCTCGGTTAGTTCGAAGAGCCTTGATGGATTTTCCTGTCTTATTCTCTACACAGGCCTTGAAACTTTTAAATGCAGCAAAAGCTTGTGACTCTTCCTGTAAAAAGTACACCTAAGTTTTTCGAGAAAAGTCATCAGTGAAGGTCATAAAGTACCATTTACCTCCATGAAAATTTGGATTAATTGGTCCGCAAATGTCAAAATGAACCAAGTCCAAAGCACATTTTGCTCTCCATGACTTTCCTTGAGGGAATTGAGAATGGTGTTGTTTGCTAACAACACATTCTTCACATATCTTGGAAGGAGCAACAATTTGAGGAAGCCCAGAAACCATGTTTTTCTGATAAAGAGTTTTTAGTCCTCCAAAACTCAAGTGGCCATGACGGTAATGCCACAACCATGAAGGTTCCCTTGCTTCAGCCATTAAACAAGATTGACCACCTTCAATCTTCAGCGGATACGACATGTCTGAACTTTTTTTTCACAACAGCAATAGCTCCTTTAACAGGGTCATAAATCTCACAAACACCATTCTAAAATGTAATAATATACTCTTTCTCTTCCAATTGACCCATACTCAACAAATTACTCTTTAAGTTAGGAACATAAAGAACATTCGAAATTAGTTCAACAAAACCATTCTGAGTTTTGATCCTAGCATCACCTCTACCCATTGCTTTTACAGTTAACAATCACCCAAACTCATAGTAGAATGGAAGTCTTATTTAAGGTAGAAAATAGTGACTTATTTACTTGCATGTGGTTACTACATCCTGTATCCACATACCAGAATTGAGATACAGTTCGTTCCCATCATGGACAGTCATCAACAAAGTTTCTGTTTCATTGTTTTTCACAAAATTTTCACTTTCTTCCTTTCCTTTATCATTAGGCTGCTTAGTGTAACATTCAGACGCATAATGATCAACTTTATGGCATCTAAAGCATTCTACCTTGGCTTTGTTAAATTTTTGGTTACCTTTACTGTGAGACTATGCTTCATAGGCTTTGTAATGCTTGTTGCCATCTCTGGTATCACTATATCCTCTACCTCTTCCTCTGCCTCTTCTGCGGCCTCTTCCCCATCCTCGATAACTAATGGAAGGAGAATGAGAATTGACAGTAGCTTTCAATGCTTGCTCCTCTGCTGTAGAGCTTCTAATTACCTTCTGTTTGTGAACTAGCAAAGAGCTTTGTAGTTCATCGAGGGCCAAAGAATCCTAGTCCTTCGATTCTCCAATCGAACAAATGATGTAATCAAACTTTGGTGCCAACGAGCGTAATATCTTCTCCACAATGGTGACATCTACCATCTTCTCCCCATAAATTCACATCTTGTTGGTTAACTCCATCACCCTACCACAATAACTTGTAACAGATTCTCCATCTTTCATTTCGAGAGATTTGAATTCTCTTCTTAACGCTTGAAGCTGCGCACACTTCACCCTTTCAGAGACTTGATATTTCTTCTTCATAGAATTCCAAATATCTTTGGAAGTTTTATTGCAAGGAATCGTTTCCAAAATAGGACGGTCAATTGTTTGAAATAGGTAATTCTTTACCTTCTTTTACACTTCTTGCTTCCAGTTCCTTTGGTTGAGCTTCTGTAAACTTTTCCCTTCTTCCGACTCTTCAATTTCAGGTTCTATCAACGACTAATACTCTTTGGATTGAAGAAAATTCTCCATCAACATGCTCAAATGATCATAGTGACCATCAAAACGAGGTGTAGATGGATGAATATAATTGTTTTCAGAGGCCATGAAAAAGATGGGAATAGAGTAAGGCTGCTGCCTTTTTTGATGTGGGAGATAATTCTATCAACGAGGCTTTGATACCACTGTCATAAGCCGAGAACTAGAATCTCGATATGCAAAGGAGATGAGAGATGACTACCACTGAATATTCATTTAGATTTTGAAGCCATTTTATAGACAAATAGATAACAGAAAATATACTAAAAATAGAACCCAAAACAACCCATAATCAGTGCACACACACACACACACACACACACTACTCCATAGCTCTAAAAATCAGAACTTATTATCCACTAATTCCTAAAAATCATAACAAATTAGTCTTAACTCTAACTGAAAAAGACTAACTCAAAAAAATATAAATAGAAAAACAGCAACTAAGTTCCAACAATACTGACCCTTTCCTGGTGAACCCGGGTCTAGCTTTGTTTTCGAATTGAAGGATCTGAATTTGGGGGTAACCTCTGGGGTGGTGGTGGTAGCAATGTCAGTACTGAAGGAGAAAGTATATTAGGTCAATTTTGAAATTGATGGGTTGATTTTTGGGCTCTTCAATTCGAGGAGAGAAATTCGGGTTGTTCTTCTTCCTCTTCGAAGGGCGGATCTCTCCGGCGACTTCCCTGCTGAATCTTCACTGGTGGTGGCCGAAATCGGTTTTTTGTTACCGAGATCTAGTGGTGCTTCGGCAGTGAGGTCGGGTATTTGATATGCCATTTTTGGTTGAGGTGGAAAAGTTATGTGAAAGAGTATTGTTGATGAAGGGTAACAGTAGAACAATTAAAGGTAGGGAGGGACTTGGAGTCCATTTCCTCTATTTAAGTTACGCGGCTCATTTGGCATTCATGTATTTTTCTACAAGAAATGTGATTGTTGCTGTTGATATAAAAAAAAAGTGATTTTTCTCGTTGACCCTCCAGGGTGGTTTATTCCCATGACGGAAAAGAAAATTTCCGATTAGGAAGTTTAACTTTCTATTCGTAAGCAGTAACTCAATTTCAGTTACATGGAAAATTACACGCACCAAAAAAAAAAAAAACTTTTAGTATCTTTGGGCCCTAGTTCTTTTTTGGACTTGGTGGATGTGTTGTTTGGTTTGACTTCAGGATGAGTTATTTTCATATCAAATCATATTTAATTCATAATTTTAGTTTGGATTGTATTTGGGTTAGGTGATTTTCTGATCGACTTTAAGTTAATTATTGGATAATTCAATACACTTATTATGCACAAAAAAGTAACTTTCAATAAAAAATCCAAGTAAATTTGGTTTGAATCCAAATTGAAGTAATTTATTTCAGGCATCGATACAAGCATAAATTCGGCTCACTTGATTCATATTTTGGGTTATGCTTGATTCAAAAAGCTTTAAAAGTTTAATCTTATATTTCTTACCAACCAGGCAACCACACACTTACAACTAGTTACAATTTCTTATAACTTAGATAGCATATGACCAATTATATTGTAGGTAAAGATGCTGTAAGGGTTGATATTTAAGAATTGTTTTTTTGGTAATGACCAATAGTTTTATTACCAAACATGCCAAGAGATCTTAGCACAAAAATTTAGAGGATATTAGAAAATAATTTATTTGCACAGTCTTTTATGTGTGTGTGTGTTTATAATTACTCAAGGGAAATTTACAAGCAAGTTAACCATTAACATGGGTACAACAAACTCATTTTTTTGCAACAATTTAGTGTTGGTTTTGGAGGGGAAGACAAGTGGTTGAAAAACCAAAAGACAGTTGAATTACCATATTACCCTTAATGATATGTTCTTCCCTTTCCCTCTACTTGTTGGGTTGTCAGTCTTTCTCTCTCTATAAAAAGCTTGAACCAAAATCCAGAGTCATCTACTAGACAGAAAAAATTGAGGGTTTGTGTGAACTTCAAAAAGCACACACACACTCTCTCTTTCTCTCTGTCACTCTTTCCATACTTGAATGTACTCTTGAAACTATATAGTCGTGAGGAATTTTGCTTCAAAATTGAGAAAAATCTAGCCTCAATTTCAACAATAATGCGTGATTCGGGTGAGAAGAATTGGGTGAAAGAAGATGTCTTGTTGTTGGGACAACAAAGTATAGGAGAGGTTGGACTTAAGGTTGGAGTGTTCGATGATGGTGGGTATGTAACGATGAAGGTGAGCTGTGAACTTGGAGAAGGAAGTGTTGGACCATCTGATGTGGGCAGTCGATTGAAGCAGCTTAGTAAACAACAAGTATGTAAAAATTGGTTGTAACTTTAAGAGTTTAGTATGCGGAATGATGCTGTGGTGACTGTTTTTGGCTGTATGAAGAGTAAACGTCTCGGGTTAAATGTATGCCATTTTATCGGCCAACGTTTACCAGGGTAGCATGGTAGTAATTATTGTGTGAACCCAATTGTATGACTCAAGGGGGAGATGCAGCAGGATAAAAAAAATGGTGATATTTCCTAAGGAAGATCATGTTGTATACACTAACATCGACCAGGAGCAGAGTAGTGATAAACCTGGGAACATGTAGTGTTTACCATGTTAGATATAGTGTGTTAAATAGGTACAGCTAGAATAGTGGTGTTGGGGACAATGTTATGTACTTCTGTGTAGTAAATGATGTAGTTTTGTTTGTGATGACAAAAATCTATTATTGTATGACATGCAAGATAATTGGAAAGATTTAGGCGGAGTGACTAGTATGATACTAGTTATTGTGACATTTAGTAGAAATAGGTGTAAATGGTGTTATTGTGAGAGACAGTGGTTGGGGTAGGGGGTGCTAGTTGTTTATATATTACGGGGGAAGAGTTGTTGGAAGGTGGAGATGGAAAAGCAACATATGTGGGAGGGTCAAGGAAATGTACTATGGTGAAGAGGGGATGGGGTGGAGGATGTGCGAAGAATGGCGACAAAGATTACAGGCAATGAGTTGTCGGAGCATAAAATATGGTACAATTTGAAATACGACCGACAAATGTTAATGGCAGTTGAGGGGGATTTGGATGTGAGGATGGTTTTCAAGAAAAATGATGAGCATAGGTATTCACATACAACCAGCTTGTCCACCTGATAGAAACGCATAACATAGGGAAAGTTTATGAGCAGACCAGCTGGGTGGTTGCTGGAGAAGAACTTGATGACGAATACGACCGATGCATATTACCCTTAAACAATGGGCGACAACCTAGTAGGCCTCCATCCAAGCACAGAGAGTCATAAGTGTAAGACAGAAAATCTCGTAGGCACTCAAAATGCAGCGAAGTAGGACATACGAGGCGCACCTATCGTAATTCCCGTGCTAATTTTGATGCAAGTTATGAAGGTGATATTGTGCAAGTTGAAGATTTCTTGGATGGTTCGTATGTTGTTGGCACAAGTAAGACATGATATGGTGCAGTACAATTTAGTTCATACACATACTCATAATTTGGAGGTTAATTGGTTGCATGTAACCATACATATTGACCCAACGTTAGCTACACGTTTACCGTGGTGAACCGTAAATACAAACTAGTATACCAAATGTTATTTCAACAGCACATGGACAATATGCAGGTGATTTCAAAGCAGTGGGTACCATTGGTGACTAATGATGTGGAGACACATGAACTGTGTATGTCATTGTTTTAATGTTCCCAATAAAGCCACGAAAAGGGGGTGGCTCTTAAATGTGTGTGGTTGCTAACTAGTATATGTCCAACCCATGGTTTGCCATTGCAGAGGGAGCAATTTACCAAGGTAAACTTCAGCTGAAAATTAGAATGCAGACGGTTTGTCTCCTAGTGCATCCAGAGTATTGTATGTCGGTGAATAATATATAGGTAGCACTGTTGGTGAAGGTGAACAGGGTCGTCCATTGTGTAAATAATGGGGTTAATCAGATTTTCATACAGTTCTTACCATGGTAAACAGGGGACAACCTAGCAGTAAACATAAACATCTCCATAACCATGGATAACATATTATAATTATAGATATAAATAAAGCGAATGTAAAGTGGAATAGTGTTAGGATTGCTAGCAAGCGTCAAAGAACTGCGCACACAAATAAAGAAGAATATTCCAATGTACATAATATAGATGGCAAGAACACTGTATGACTAAATGAGATGCAGACCGAATGTAACACCCTTATCTCGTCCACATTCTCAACCATAGAAATCAAATTTCATATGACACCCCCGACACACCGACGAAAGAACAACCCACTCAACCAACAAAGTGTATAATTTCCTAAATAAACCAATGGTTTTCATTGTATAATGCATCCTGTACAGTTCAAGTAATATTGACACATAGTTCTTATAAATGTACATGTCCTTGTATACTGTCCTTCGCCTTTGCCTCTCTTGAGACACACACTCCTCCATTGCTTTTTTCAACATCTCATCCACCTCACTGGTACCCTCACTCCTCTCAAATGCAACACACTTCTCAATGGCTGGGAGCCCTCCCAGCAAAACCATATCAAAATATGAGAATGGTACATCTCTCTGCCCTTGGTTGAAGCGCTTGGTTTTCGGGTTTCACGCTTCTATTAAGGCTTGCATCATGTGTCAGTCCATTCCAAAAGTCCTATACTCTAACACCGAACTCCACATAGTTCTTTTAATAGCTTCCTTATGGATGTTCGACAGCTGATCATTGAGTGCACACACTGCTTCGAGTGCACAACAATGCCTACATATGACATCAACTCCTTCCACTGCCTGTTTTGAGCCTCCATCTTCTCCATCATTTGTACTTTTCTTCTAAACTTCCTCCACCTTCCCTTACCCTTAACCTTCACCCCCTTCCCTTGCCCGCCACTTGTCTCCGTCTCCCTCTCTCTACCGTCTTCTCACGGCCTAAGCACTTGCTGTTCCGCATGACCTACATCGTGCCTCTTCTTTGAGTGGATCTCCCCCTTAAGGTGCTTGCTGCTGCTTGTAGTGATCTCATTATCTCCAGATGACTTTGAACTACTATGCACACTTCCACCTTCTTCACTGTGATATTTAGGATCGTTTTCTTCTCTCGTCCTCCCTGACATTTCTCGAGTCATTTCCGCCTACTTCACAACTTCATTTTAGATACCTGCAAAGCATACAACAATGAACTGATTACACAGGTCTAATAATGTACTTCTCATGACCTTCACCTTTTCTTATCCCACACTCATTTCTTATAGGAAAGGATTTGCCGCAATACTGCATCTATTGGTTTACCACTAAAGTATATAAGTTTTACTATGGTCAGCAGACATTGAAATTAAGGTAAACTTATCATTTACACCATCATTTCCTGTGACCCATGTGATCCATGGGAAAAGCGTTGTTACATACAAAGCATTCATTTGTTTACCATACCACATATTCATGTCTACCACAGTAAATATAGAATTCAATTCAGGTTTACTATTCGATCACTAACACTTACATCGTTCAACGACCAACATTCAATATTGGTAGTTAATGAAACTTCAATTGTCAGTCCTTAATATATCATTCTCTTCTCTAAAGGAATAGGTTGCCACAAACAAAGCTTCCACTTGGTTATCACACAGATCAGCATTGTTAACCATGGCCACCCCTATTATAACTTAGGTTAACTTTTAAATGATTAAGCTTTACTACCTTCAATAGCCAACATTCAATGGTTCCACTCAATAACAGCAAAATTAGCTGTTACAACTACACCTATATCTTTTTCAAGGTAATAGGTTGCATGCACAACGCCTCTAAAAGTTTTTTGAAGTGCTCCAACATATTCACCATGATGTACAAAGGTTTTCATTTAGGTTATTAATTCAGTAACTAGCAGTTACTACATTGATTACAAATGAGTCAATTGTTGTATGAATTACACTTCAATTCTGAATATCCGTGCTCATTATTCTCCTTCAAAAACAAAAACATGTCTACCATGATCACAGCTTCGCGTTTCTCCCTTCCCGTGATGCACCGTCCTCTGTGCTCGCCTCTTCGACCTATCACTATCACCCACGTAAAAATACTCGTGCTTGTCTTTCCCATTTAAAAACATCCTTATATCTGCATCCCCCTTGACTACCATTACTATTCTCCAGTCTTACTTCAAACTGTACCATAATTTTTGCTTACTCAAATCGTTGCTAGTAATCTCAGTGGCCATTCTTTGCACTTCCTCCATCCCTATCCACTCTTTTAGCACAATATACTTTCTCAAACCCCCTACATATATTAGTTCTCCATCTCCACCATCCTCCATCTCCACCATCCTCCAAGTCACCCCCCATAACGCATAAATAACTACCTTTCTCCCACTACCACTGTTTCCCACAATAGCACCGTCTCTATCCATTTGCACCAGACGTCACAACAATGACTACTATACCACTCTCTCGGTCAACTGCCTTTCTAATTATCTTGCATATCAAACAATAATAGTTTTTTGTCAGCGCAACTAATAATGCATCAACTACTATACAAAAGTACATAATAAGAATTCCCAGCACCACTGCTCTCTATCTACCTATTTAGTAAACTATGTCTACCGTGGTGAACACCACATTTCCCCTGGTTTAATATTGTTCTGTTCTCAGTCAATGTCAGTTTTAACAATATCATCTTCCTTAGAGGAGAATAACACCCTATCCCACCCGCCTACCTCCCCCCGGCCACCCATGCAATTGGGTTTGCGCAACAACTCTTATGATAGCCTAGTAAACAGTGACCAACAACATGCCACACATGTTACCCAAGACATTTACCCATCCTGTAGCCTAAACTATTCACCACAATTTGATTCCACATACCAAATTCTTAAAGTTAAAAATAATATTTCACATACCTGTTGTTTACCACTCCGCTTGCAGTCGTCTACCAAAGTCAGAGGTTCGAATCCTTCTCCCTCCGAGTTCACGGTTGGCCTCCATTGTCAGGTACCACCATCACCAAACACTCCAAGCTCAAGTCTAGCCTCCCTCTGCACTTTCTCTCACCTATAGCTATGCACCTTGCCTCATCCACTTCTACTCCCACAACCACACTTCCTTGAAGAAATTGGGGCAAGATTTTCCTCAATTTTGAAGCACAGTTGCTCACTACCACACAATTCAGGAGTAGATTCAACTATGAAGAGATTGAGTATGGCCGCCCTAGTGAGGAGGTGTGAGTTGATCGACCCTCCTGGTGGTAAGAGAGGAAGGGGTAGACCGAAGAAGAGTTTAGACGAGGTGATTAGAGAGGACTTGAAAGTAGTGAGCTTGAAAGAGGACCTGGCTCAGGATAGGAGACTGTGGCGGAATAGAATTAGAATCTTAGATGGCAGAGAAGCAACTCCGTAGTTGGCCGTAGCTGCAGTGGCTTAGTGCTGGTAGGGGTCTGTCGTGCTCGTATGCAGGTTGTGCTTTTTTTCTGGGAGTGACGGCAGCTGTTTAACGTGGATTGTTGAGGTACGTTCTTTTCAGCTTTCTTTCATCTTCATCTCCTTTGGCACTGATTTTCCTTTTTATATGCTTCGCAAGCTCTTTCCTCTATTAAACATTTTTACAAAACCTTTTTCGTGGGTCTCTTGGAATCAACCTCTCTATGAGTAGGAATACCGGTAGAGGTAAGGTTGCCTACAGCTGGATCTCCCCAGACCCCGCGAAAGCGAGACCTACACTGGGAGGTGGTGTTGTTGTTGTTGTTGTTGTATTCAACTATGGAGAGATTGAGAGAGAGAGAGAGAGAGAGAGAGAGAGCCCATGTATGTACTTCATACAAACCCTTGATTTTGAGCTTGGTGCATGATGGCCCCTCACATTGCGTTCAGATTTTGGTGGAGAAAGAAAGTGACAACCATCAGGGAGAGAGAGAGTAAGTAATTACTTATTAAGGGTATTTTGGTTATTAAGCTTCCCTTTGCTTTTTCACCCACTTGTCTTTTCCTCGAAAACCAACACCCATTTGTTTAAAAAAAGGGTTAGTTACAAGATTGTTGATGGGTGGCTCAACTGCAAATTTCCCATTACTCAACATGCTGAAAAAGTTCTTTTTGTTGATGTGATTGAAAACATTTTGCTGTGTTGGAATTGGCCCCCTGAATAGGATTGTGTGCCATTACTCTCCTAATAGGGAAAAAAATATTTGAATGTTCGTATGAAGATGGTGTGTTGGAGCTCTCTTGTCTTTTCTTTTCTTTTTTTTTTGTGAATGAATTAAATCATTACATAGATTATAAAATGCTTATAAATAATGAAAAAAATTAAATCATATAACACTTAGCTTGTTTGCTTCCTCCTTATCCCTAACTTTGTTGAAAAAAATTAGAAGTTTGTAAAGATTAAAAACCAATTACCATCTTTCCCTCACATTGTTACAATCATGGCTGCCTATCCCTGTCCTTCATAAGTTCTGCCTCTGCTTCGTATCCTGGCTACACAATCGAATTTTACGACGACAACATTCTCTACTTTTCTGGCTGCCACCGGCCAACAGGCCTGGAGAATCGCTGTCGAAGCTCACCGTGGAACACTGTTGTCCCATCATGTGCAGCCGACTTGTCCAGGAGAGAGGACGGCAGGGGAGAGAGATGACTGGCATGGGGAAGATCATTTTACTGGCAATAATGATGACTGGCTGGTGAAAATGGTGACGCCCATAAGTGAGGCAGACTGCAGGCTGGAAATCGAAGACTGACATGAGGGGGGTTGCTGCTATTTTCTTTGGCCAGCCATCTTGAACCAACAACAAGTAGGAGATGCGGGAGAGATACCTTGCTGCCAAGATGATGTCGCCATGTTTTCAGGCAATCAACGATGACCTACAAAGTGAGCTCCTATGGATGCCGAAAATGCTCGGTGGTCATTGGAGACAGGCCGGGCACTTATGCTTGGTCGCCGACAGTAATGGATGTAGGAAGAACACGAGGAGGCTCTTGTTTTAGTGTTTTCTGGGCTCAAAATTTACTTTCTTAATTGCTATCACCAAACATAACTCCATTTAGAATTTTTATTCAAGTTTGAAAAACATTTATTTTGTTGGGTTATAACTCCATTTAGAATTTTTAATCAAATTTGAAAAATATTTATTTTGTTGGGTTTTTAAAGAGTATTTTCAATTTAATAGCAAGTGGAAAAAAGGTGGTTGTGATTGATCCAGACCAAATATACGATCGAGATCTATGTAAGTTATAGTGGTTGTTTTATATATATATATATATATGTGTGTGTGTGTGTGTGTGTGTGTATATATATATACACACATTTACATACACACACAGAGGGGGCTAGTCAGATAGGATGCAATTTTGTGTAGGATAAGTAAGATGAACACATAGGGCGCTGCTTGACTCTCTCTCAGAATTGATCACTAGACATAGTATTGATAATCACTGAAACTAAAACTATTGATCCTTAAAACTAAATCTGGTTGTTATATATATATATATATATATATATATATATATATATATATATATATATATGTGTGTGTGTGTGTGTGTGTGTGTGTGTGTGTGTGTGTGTGTGTGTGTGTGTAAATATATATACGTATACATTTACATACACACACACAGGGGCTACTCAGATAAGATGCAATTTTGTGTAGGATAAGTAAGAAGAATACATAGAGCGCTGCTTGACTCTCTCTCAGAACTGATCACTAGACATAGTATTGATAATCACTGAAACTAAAACTATTGATCCTTAAAACTAAAACTGTTGATCACCAAATATATCCATCACACATCGCGTTTATAACATATGTTTTTACATATGATATTAATTAGTGGTCAATAAATTTTCTTGTGCGATAATAAGAGTTTTATATGTTTGGTGATTGCGTATATCATCGACATATATGTGAGTATAATGTTTCATTTATGTAGTGATCGTGAAATTACAATTGGTCATTATTATAAATATATTTGTTGATCATAAACTATACGCTTAGTTTGTAGTTAACTGAGCTTTTTTGGTGAGGTAAGTTCAGTTCATTTTCACAAAAATCATAACATAAGGTTTTTTTTTTTTTAAATGATATTAGCGATCAATAGATCCAGTTCAAACGATCATCATAATTATGTTTGGTGATCAATTGATCGAGCTATGGTGACTATAATGAATTTGTTTGTTGATCATAAACTATCAACTCAATTCTAGCTAGGTGAGCTTTATTTGTTGCAATTACAACTTTTTTTCATGAAAAACTATCATACATATTTTTATTTATGATATTAGTTTGTGATCAATAGATTCAGTTTTAGTGATCATAAGAATTATGTTTAGTGATTAATTAATCTATCTATGGTGAACATTGTAAATCTGTTCCTTGATCATGAACCATATTCTCAATTATAGTTTGAAGAGCTTTATTTTTGATGTATTTGAAGTTTACTTTCATCAAAAATCATAGCATATGTTTTTAATTGTAATTAGGATTAGTGATCAATAGTTTTAGTTTTAGTGATCATTAGTACTATGCTTGGCAATCAATTTTCGTTGAGAGGCAGACAACATCTCCGTATGCTCATCCTACTCATTTCACGAAATAACTTATCCTCTGTGTGTGTATATATGTGTATATATGTACATATATATATATATATATATACACACACATAGATATATATGTGTGTGTGTGTGTGTGTATATATATATATATATATATATATATATATATATATATATATATATATATCTATACATATATATACATATGTGTATATATATGTATATATATACATCCATGTATATATATCGATCCTGCCCTAAAAACGTCGGCATGGTAAAGTACTTATTCTAATCAAGATTTTTCTTCTTTCGGTTTTTTGGGGGGGGGGGGGGGGGAAGGTTTGGTTGATGAAGTCCTGGTCTTAACTTATAGGCCGAATAGCCTGAATTATACTAGGATTAATCTTCTGTAAATCAGCTTGTCGAGTTTATAACAAATTTTATGGAATGGTAACCACTATACGGTAAATTGTCACAATTTTTTACATGTATCATAGTTTGAACTTAACTCGAGGACACAACAATGATAATGAAGAAGTTGTGTGGTGTATTGGTAGTAGTGGCTAAGCTACGGTTTATGCTATGGATTCTGTGGTAGCAGTTTGGGGGATAATCAGTTACTCATTTAAGGTGATCTTTGATAAAATTAATTTTAAATAAATTATTAATTACCTTCAAATAAAGATTTACTATAGATTGAGTTATTAGTTACCTCACTAGATCTAAATAGTCATCCTCCAGGGAGCGTGTCTCATTGTAATGCTTCTTTAAGATGACCTCATTCAAAAATTTGTGAAAATAATAATTTTCAACTATTTTTCGAATGTTCATCTATTTTTCAAATTATATTAAACTAAAAAAATTTTCTTGACAAAAAATTAAAATCCGATGATTAACCTATTACAATATGGAGACTTAGAAGAAATTAGTTTAATTTTTTATTATATTAAATTAATTAAATTGAATTTCAAATTTACTAATGACTTGTAATCTGGTAATATAATGGCTTGACATGGAGACTCCATTTAGGATTTATTATTTTCAACTTATCATCAATAGCTTATTTTTAATAAGTCATAACTAATATTAATGAGTGTTAATTAATAGTGATAATAATGACAATTGGTACGAGTAATATCCATTATATTAGAGATTAACTCAGTATCGACCTCTTCAATCAAATCATTATTCACTTCTAGATTGTCGCCTGTGCGTAGTGTTGGGGGGGGGGGGGGGAACAAAGTTGATAGTGTGTAGAACTCTTTTTGGTCACAGTCATAGGTTTGAGGCTAAGCGTTCTCATTGTTAAGTGCTTTGAATTAAATGCTAATGAACCAGTGAAACCCCAAATTGGTAACTAATTTTCGCTTCTAAACATATGGATTTGTCTATCTTAAAAATGTCAACTAATTTTCTCTAAAATTTTGATAAACTTTAAACTTAAGTGATGATATAAATGTTTTGTTTTGTTTTAGGACGACTTTGAATAAATGATCTAAACCACAGCTAGATAAACAAAATTCTGACTTCGCTACTGTTCAAAAATATAATATAACAGTCATTTAATTTCAAATTTATGATAATTGTTAAATTTTTTATGTTGTATGGAACTATATTTCTGACCCCTTTTCTTAAAATCCTTGATTCGTCGCTGTCCATTTGTATCATTTTTCAAGGGAGAATGTCTTTCATGAGGAACTCATGATGCCCAATGTGTTGCCCTCCTCTCTTCGCCCTCTATTCCAATCCAGCTTCAAGATCCCTGTCTTCCGTGGACATATCGCCAGCAGGATGAGTGCTCAGCATAAATATCAATTGGTTTCTAAGCAAAGTAGTCTCGTATACCTGTTTGTGTTCAGTGTTAGTGCACCATGACCTGTTTATGAAAAGAACATTATAATTAGTTAGTAGCTTAACATAAATCTAATGTATTTTATTAAGTTAGTTATGGATCTCACACCATTATCGATCATTTTGATAGTAATAATACCAACTAATAACAAATGCAGATTAACTTTTTGATTTACTATTTTTTCTCTGAACATTAGTACAAAAATAAATAAGGGACATTAAATGTTGGATATAATATGATGATAGTTAAGGATCTTATATATACAAGATAATACTACTTGTACAAATTACTACTCAAAGGTACAAATTGCTCTCAATTTCGAGATAACGAGAGTGCAAGTAGTTGGCAACCCATCTTTTTAGCAAGGTTCAGTAATTCTATGGCACATAACGATGTACCTAACTAAGTATATACCTACAAATATAGACATTCCTAAATAATTGGTCCCGCACCTAGCCGCCTATCCTATTTTCATAGCCCAACAACGCCTAAAATTATCAATACAAGTAAGAAATGATGCATTGCAGAAAACTAAAGGTATAATACAAGTTAGAAAAGATATACTACATGCAAGAAAAAATACACTATAGAAAACCCGTATATAGTTACTACACATGCTAAAAAGATACATCGTATAGCAGAAAAGGTTCATCATTTACAATATCAAAATGTTCATCAATTAAACTTAAAGGTCCATCAAACATAGATCAAAGATTTATTATTTAGAAAAAAAAAATTCGCAACTCAAAATTTAAAATTCATTCAGTTTAAATGCAATAGCCATATAAAATTAAGATTTTATCAGGCAAAAATCAAAAGGCTCATTGAAAATGTTTATCATTTAAAAGAAACGACAAAAATCAAAAGGCTCATTGAAAATTTATTCAATTTAAATGCAGTAGCCATATAAAATTAAGATTTTTAGCTTTGATATAATTTAACATAGATTTTCCAACCAAAAAAGAGGGAGTAATCACATGATGACAATTTTCCCAAATTTTTTAAAAAATGAGGCAATCATACTAGGAAAAAAAGAGCGAATGAGGGAAAAAATTATATAGGAAAAAAAGGGTGTGTATCTTGCTAAATATATATGTTAGTATCTGAGAGTTTTTCGGCAATGTTTGCCGACATGTTTCCATAAGTAAGACTATTTTTTAGTGCATGCATATATGATAATTACTTTTAACAAATAAATATATATAATATTAATTTGTACGTTTTAGTTAACTTAAAAAGTAAGTAAATTATACTTAAAAAATTATTGCATTTCGTGATTCAGAAAACCTCTAAAATTTTCACTGAGTTACTAGGTAGACTATTCGTTGTAATTCATATATATAATTAATATTATAATTTTGATACAAAAATTAATATTATACTAATAAAAACTCAGAACTTTTTTCATCGCATTAGATCAAGAATACTAGTTAATAATAAAACATAAGATCAAACAATGCAAGGGAGCACATTTAACCACACCATTCCTCTAAAACCTAGTTCACAGCCTGTCAACATTAGACCCTATAGGTACCCACCCAAATAGAAAGACATCATTGAAGAGCTTGTCCAGGAGATGCTTGATCAAATTATTGTACAACATAGTTGCAGCCCATTTGCGTCACCTGTGGTATTGGTGAGCAAAAAGAATGGATCATCGAGATTGTGTATTAACTGTAGGGAGCTGAATAAGTAGGCAATCAAAGACAGGTTTCCCATTCCATTGGTGGAGGAATTAGTGGATGAACTTGCTGGTTCCATGATTTTTAGCAAGATTGATTTAAAGTCACGTACATCAAATTAGGCTGCAAGCTGAAGATATCCGTAAAAACAACTTTTAAAACTCCTTGTGGGCATTTTGAATTCTTGGTAATGCCCTTTGGGCTCACCAATGCCCAACCACATTCTTAGAGTTAGTGAACCACATATTTAAACCTTTTTTGAGGAAGTTTGTTTTGAGTTTTTTTTAAATAATGATATATTGGTGTATAGCCCTTCTTTGGAAGGTCATCTAGGGCCCTAGGCCATTTACAGGAGATTTTCAATCTCAAGAGGAAGCACTTATTGTTGGATGGAAGACGCAAATGTAGTTTTGGGATGGATAGAGTGGAATATCTCGGGTACCTTATTTCTAGGCAGGATATAGCTATTGATCCAAGCAAGATCAGTGCCATTGAGAAATTGCCTACATCAAAATCCCTTAGAGAATTGAGGGGATTTCTTCGTCTAGTAGGTTATTAAGAAATTTTATAAATGGGTATGCTTTCATAGCTAAACTCGTCACCAGCCTTTTGAAAAAAAAAGGGGACAATTTCAATGGAATGAAGAAGCACAAAAGGCATTTAACTCCCTCAAAGCCACTCTGAACACCTGTTCTGGCTTTTCCTAATTTCAATAAGCAGTTTCAAGTAGAAACTGTACTTCTCAAATTGGAATAGGTGTTGTTTTAACCCAAAACAACCACTCTGCAGTGTGTATCAGCAAAACTTTGGGCCTTAAGTGGCTGAGCATCTTAACTTATGAAAAGGAATTGCTAACAGTAGTGTTTGCTATACAGAAGTGGGGGTAATACCTGATACAATATTGGCTTTCTAAGCTCATGTGGTTCACTTATGATATCCAGTATATGAAAGGAAAAGAGAATGAAGAACTTATGCCCTTTCGACGGTTACAGGATCAAAAATTGCTTAACCCACTATAGAGTTCACTCCTCTCAGTGACAGAGGAGTTGTACCTTGGATTCTCACTTGCAGCAGCTAATTCAACAACTTCAACAAAATTTACAAGTTCCAAAGTATAGCTGGCAACAAGATCACTTCAGAAGGAACGTGAAAGTGGTGATAGAACCATACTCTTACTTAAGGCAAACTTCACTGAAGTGAAGTCATTACTCACCCACTTTTGGACATTCTAGTAGAGACACTACAATTAAAAAGAATGAAATCCCTGTTTCACTGGAAAGAATGAATAAGGATATAGCCAACTATATCAGAAATTGCATTACATGCCAAGCAAATAAATATGTCTCCATGGATTTCATTGATAGTTTGCCAAAATACATAAGGAAAGAGGTAATATTTGTAGATAGATTGAGCAAATATACTCATTTCATGCGCTGGGCATAGCCCTACTCAGGGCCTGTTCTTTTCGTTGGAAAATAGGGGTTGGAAAATGGGTGAAGTTGGTTGAAGTGGGTATTTTTTTATTAAAGTGGATTAAAGTTGGTATATTTTATATATGATGGGTGGAAGTTGGCAAAATAATGGGTTGAAGTTTATTGAAGTTAGTTGAAATTAGTATTTTTTTTAATTGAAATTCGCAAAGTGTATTGAAGTCGATAAATTAGGATTTACCAACAAAAAGAACATGGTTTCAGCCTTGGATATGGGCCAAAACTATTTAGACAATGTCTATAGATTACATGGGTGGCTTCAATTCATCATGAGTGATAAGGATAATGTATTACCAAGTTAGTTTTGGTAGGGGCTCTTCTCCACCAAGGGGGTGGACCTCCTATTATCATTTGCTTTCCATCCGCAAATAGATGGCCAGACAGAAGTGGTTAATAGTTGTCTTGAAACCTACTTACAACGCATGACATCTTCAGAACCTAAGGATTGGTGAAAATGGTTGTCTTTGGTTGAGTGGTGGTACAATACCATCTATCGTTCTGCTACAAAAATAACCCTATGTGAGGTGGTTTACAAGCAACCTCCTCCAATACATTTATCTTACTTACCTAGAGAATCCAAAGTAGACTTGGTTTGGACAGGATACTTCAAATTAAGGAAGTAGGAAATTGTGAAGTTGCTATAATTTAGCTTATCAAGAGCACAAAATCAAATGGAGCAATTGGCTTATTAGCATAGATCAGAGAGGATATTCCTTATTGGAGAATGGGTTTGGCTGAAGATACAACTTTACATGCAGACTACTCTACACAATGGGACTAATGAGAGGCTCAGCCCTAAGTATTTTGGGCCATTCCAAGTGGGCTTAGTCGTGGGTAAGGTAGCCTACAAGTTGACTCTACCAGCAACAACTCAGATTCACAATGTTTTTCGTGTGTCTCAATTGGATTTCTTCAAGGGATAACTGCCGGTACGACCCCACCATGCTGGATGCAAGGATCTACACCAAATCAATGGTATCAAGAGGTTGGCATTGATAACAGAATTCAAAGGAGACATAATAGGGTAGCTGATGTCAAAGTCCAACAGATGCTACTTGGGAATGGTGGATACCTTTGAGAAACGATTTCCTCACTTTTCTCATACTTGAGAACCAGTGTGAAGGTAAATGAAAGAATGATACAGGTAGGGAAAAAAAGGTGGTAATTTTAGCGAAAAATTGGTTTGAGGCCTAAGGAATTAAGGAGTTAGGGAATGACAAATATGAGCAATTTATCTCTAAAATTCTCCTTCTTCTTCCCCAGTTTACCCCCATTTTAGGCAAGCCCATGGCTGTATGGATCCTTTGAGAAGGTTTTGCTCAATCCAAACTCTTTTCCTAAGATCTAAACTAATTTGTAGTTGCTAAGACCATTTTCCATGACTCATGCTCTAACATCCATAATTCTTACATTCGAGTTTTTCATATATACAAACTTACGCATAAACTAGTTCTGATTTCAATAATAGAAATCGTATACAAACTCATGTCGGGGTCACGGAGGGGCACCAAATTAATTGAATACTTAGCTCAGTTGAACTCGTGAAGTGAAAGCCCATTGTAAGGTTTGGCCCACTTGAACCGCAGGATCCAAGGACTGAGTGTGTGTAATTTCAGGTGAGTCCAATTTAGTGTAGTCAATGGTTAAGAAGTCTGGGTTTATGCGTCTCCACTGGTTGCCCCTCGAAGCAAATATGTCGGCATGCGAAACCACCACAATTGAACTTGTGATGAAAAATCCGTTCAAATTCACAATCATATGATCATTGGAGGAGCAACTGTACCCAAACGCCCATTAAAGAATCCTAATCTTAGACTGCCGAAGAGGATGACTGAGAGGTGCCCCGATATGGCGACAAGCTCTTGTTGTAGGGTTCTACAGGTGTAATTGTAACCATTGGGTCTCAATCTTGATGGTTCATGGAAGCAAATCAAGCCATAGGAAGATCCCAATAGATATGGGAACCTGTAAACAAGAATAGACAAGTAATTTTGGATTTCGTCAAGTTAAAAGGCGTCAAGTTACAAGGAAAGTAGTCTTCAATTACGCAAATGCTTTTCATACTGCAGTACTGTTTCTATTGCTGCTGTTGTTAGTTTCTTGTTGAAACCTGAGATGGAGGTTCACGAAATTAGCATCCTTAAAGATTAGATAATACCAACGCTTGTAAACACACTTGAACTAGATCAGGGATTTGACTGGGAGTCAAAGTAAGATCTCGAAGACGATGAACTCTTAGGGGTTATGGGTAAAGCGGCCTCCTCTTTCCCTGTTAGGCTAGTCGTCTTCCCTGCCAGGTTTGTCTGTGTGGCTTATTTTCGTTTTTTTGGTAGAAAGCTAAGCTCATATATTCAACCAAGCAAAGTGCTGTACATCAAACAATTAGGGAATACCCTGATAAACCTTCATATGTACACTTTCCTAAGTCTAATTAGTATCACTCTCCCACATGCAGTAATAATAACATAATAGCAATCGTTCTTGACGTTCTGAAAATTTCTCCCATTTCTCTCCCACCAACAATGATAAATAATAATAGTTATGACCATAGAAATTTTGTCTGTCTGTCTTCTTAAACCAGTCTGGGTCAAGATGTTCTGCTGCTAATGCCCCCATTGCCCATATCCAAACTACATGTGTAAAATCTCACTCAACACCTATAGTAAAACAGTCTTATTGAATTGAAGATATGCTCAAGTTTTTCATCCTTTTCACCACACGAAACACAAAATAGGTCACCAGGGTGAACGCCAAAGACCTGTAATCTGTCTTGTGTGAGTAGCTTCAGCTATAATGCCAGTAATAGGATGAAAGCATACTTAGGTATTCTTATTAACTTGTACCAAGGTACCTGAGGTTTGGTACCTTTTAACCACTGATCCCTGAAGTGACAGAATACATACCAGCAGTAGATTGTAACCATTTACCATTTTCAGGGTAGAACCTAGATTGAATGAGGTCTCTGACTTTGAGTATTTTCCTCCAACACCAGTTATCCTTGGCTGATTGCTTACATATCCAAATGGTGTGCCTCATTAAATAGTTGTGATTGACCCATTTGATCCACCACCCGTCAGCTATAGACGTAATATTCCATACCTGCTTTGCTACTAGGGTTGCATTCCATTTAATCACATCTCCCACTCCTATACAGGGGCGGAGCTATGGTGGGATCACGTGGGTTCAACCGACTCCGGTTAAAAAAAAAAAATTATGTTAGTTAAGTTGAAAAAATAAATAAGATATATATATGTAATTTGTGATCTACTCAATTGCATCAAAGGAAGATTGCTTTGATGGTGGGACGGGTATGGAACTTCGGCTGGCACTCCACGTGCGTCTGAAGCTCAAACCTTGCTGCTGGCATTTACACTCACAAGCTATCTCTCTTTTTTGGGCCCAAGTTTCGGATTAAAATTTGTGAAGTTGCGACTCTCCCCTTCCCCTCATTCTATTCGCCCCACTGCCGACACACAGTTATAGAACCGCAGAACCAGCAACCACCATGCCCAATCGCTCGCCCAGACCTAGCCGTCCACCACCAGTGGCGTTCTCCGGTAGCTACCGTCAACCCTCCAGGCCGTGCCGCTGCGCCACCAATAGTCCACCACCGATTTGAACTTTGAAGGTACAAACCCCAAAACTTTAGATAGTTTTAGTTTTCGTTTTTTTTGGTCAAATTTTCGATTGTTTACCCTTTAATTATTTAGATAGTTAGATTAGTTTCAATTGTTGAAATCAATTGTTTATCCTGTGAGCACTGAGTTGCTTCTCGGTGTAGCTTGTTTGAACTCAACAGATTTATTCTCCAATTTTAATAAGGAAAAAATACTTCAAATGGCTCAATTGTATACGGATGATTTTGATGAGTTGGGCATTGAGGCACTTAGTTGTGAACTTGATACTTTTATCATCAATATGCATGATGATGAGAGGTTCTCCGACTTGAGGAGAATTGGTGAGCTTTCAAGGAAGTTATTTCAAAGGAAGAAGTATATGAGTTTTCCTCACCTATATCTACTTGTGAAGTTGGCTTTACTTTACCAGTTTCCGCTTCAATTGTTGAAAGGGTATTCTCAGTGATAAAGATTATCAAGACCAATTTGTGCAACAGAATATTGGATGAGTTTTTAAATGATACTATTATTACTTGTTATGAGGATGATCTTATTGAAACAGTATCTAATGATGATATCATGTATCGCTGTCAAAACATGAAAGTTCGCTGAAGATGATTGCCTTGATTATATTGGCTTTGTAATTTCGTTTTTATGACTATTGTTAAATTTCAAATTTCAAATCACATGTGTGTCTGAATTTCGACCCAACTTGAATTAATTTCTGGATTCGCCGCTGCTCCTATACCCCATTCCTTCTTTAATAGACATAGAGTATCCCAAGCCATTAATGGTGGCTTTCTCCTCTTAAAACCAGACCCCATAGGAAAGCCCTATATATCATGTTAACCCTCTCAAGAACATATTTGGGTAGCAAGAAAATCTGCCTTCAATACATAAACATGTTCAGTAGCACATAATTGATTAGCTGTAATTTGCGTATGTCAGTAGGGCTGTTCATCGGTCCACAACCGGACCAACGGGATCGGCCTGGATAAAAGACCGAATAGGCCTCACTTTAAAGACCGAGAATTGGACCGGTCCAAAGTGGGTCGCAATCGAGACCGGGCCGGGCGAACCAGGACTGAACCGACTTTAGACCGAGTCCAAATGGTTAGGCGAACGAGCTACTTTTGCATTGTTGGGTTGCTACATTTTTTTTTTTTGGGGGTTTGTGTTATATGAAAATTAACCTTCGAGTGCCGCTATAAGTAGGGTTATTGCTTATGCTTCTCTATAGAGAAGTCCCTTAAGCTTCTCTATTATTCTAAGCTTTTTATAGAGAAATGACCTAAGCTAATCATATAGAAATGCCTCAAGCTTCCCTTTGAGTGTCCATGAATCATGACACATACGGTATACCTATTTTAATTTTCACAAACCATAACTTATTTCATAAATCATGGCACACATGCATGAACCATGATGCATACCTAAATGGATTCCATCACTCCAAAGTTAATTACAAACAAGATAAACCAACTTACCAAACCAATTCAAACAACACAAATCTAAAGCAACTCCCAAAGTAAAAAGTTTAATACATAACCAAGAAAACTTAAAAGTTAATTACATAATTAAAGTTTTAAGTGTTTAACGAAGTATTCTCCTATCAAAGCGACTCAATCTTCAACCTAATGCGACTCCCAAACTTGAAACCCATGTCATGGACTTGGAGAAGGATTTCCTTGCAACAATTGTTCTTCTCTCAAATGTTCAACTAATTGTTTAAGTAGTATATGAAATAAACAAAAGATCGAGTTAGTAAATATAAAAACTAACAATTAATTTACCGAAGAAAAATAATAATGATAACAATAATATAATGCAAAATAAATACAATAAAATAACAAAAACTACCCTTTTCAAGGTCCCGTAATTCATCAAAGTATCAATCACATAAATCACATTATCTTTAAGACTCAATTTACCAAGATCTAAAATACACACAATTAAAAAGAACAAAAATTAAAAGTTAGAAAATGTAATCATATAATGTAAATAAAATAAATTAAAAAAGAAATGAAAAATTGAGCGTTACCCTTTTCAAGGTCCCGTAATTCATCAAAGTAGTCATCCTTATCTAATCTAGTGCTTGGCCTAAGTCAATCCTGTGCACATATAAGAGCTTAGACCATCTTTTTCACAATCAAATCCAACAAAATTCATAAGTTAATAAAAGATAAATAAGTTATAAATTTATAATACAGTACAAAGAAATATACTAAGTGAATCAATTACCTTTGGGGTTAGAGAAGTTCTAAATGAATCAGGAGTACGCCCCCAGTATTAAATGTCAACTCTGATGAAACCGTGGAAACATACACGATCAATACATCACGAGCCATATAAGCAACCATAGGATATCTAGTTCCTCATTTAAGTACTTTTGCAACTTTGTCTTGATGATTCATCTTTCTCCATGTGGCCTCTTTAACTTCTTTCTTAATTCTTATGCATAAGAGGTAGCTCTATTAGATACATTACTCTTGTCAACTTTAGGTTGTGCCCTGCTACTTTGCCCACTTTAAGGAGTCAATAATTTGTATAATTGCCAATATCCATAAAAAAATGCGTCCAATTTCTCTTTCACGTACTTTCAAAACTATAGCACTACCTTGTATTTCACCAAACAAATCACAAGGAGAAACCTCAAGACCTGTCAACTTGTACCTAGGATCAAAGATGGTAGACATATACAGCAAAGGGTTCATTTTCTCAAGTGTGCTAAAGTACTTAGCATATTTCACCCTCATCTTGTTGCCCATTTCTTTAAAGTTTGTGACTTTATACCCAACCTCCTCAATTTCCTCACTTTCTTCATCATTAGCATCAATGGTCTCAACAACTTACTCCAAGTGTTTTAACATAGTATGAATAGCCACAATATCAAAAAAAAGCAGGTTGGATGGTACTTAAGAAGTACCAGACAAACGAACAATAACATGATTAAAAAACCTTAAAACAAAACTGAGTGTTTAACTTGTTCCAACCATTAGAGTTAAGAGGTCTTTCTGCATCATTATATTTTGTCAACTCCACATTATAATAATTATCTCTTTTGCTATACTTTGTAAATGCATGCTCATACGCTAAAGTAATGTTAAGCATCTTATAAGTGGAGTTCCATCTATTGAAAACATCAAGAGACAAAGAAGTCTTGCTCTCAATTTTTTTTACAATTGCACATTCTTGAAATCTTTGCAACCTACTAGGTCGATTGCCTAATAAACCTCACAACAACTCGAACACGCTTAACTAACTTCCCAACAACCTTAAACTTATCCCATACAACCAAATTAAATATATAAGCAATAATATAAAAACCCAAAATTTTCTATAATTATAAATATTCATTCTTTTAATGTTAGACCGACCTAGAGGGCTTGAGCTCATAAGATGATTAAAATTTTATGGATAATTTAAGTGTGTGGTTTTATGGATTACTTTGAGCCAATCCAAGCAAAAACAACATTTCTTTTTTGATTATTTTCACTCAAAACTTTTGGAAAATTCAAATAAAATTTATTTTGTGTGAGTGAAATTCTTTTTGAGCAAAACCCCCTAGCCGTGAGTATTGAAAAAAAAAAAAAATTTTCCCTTCATTTTTTCGTTCTCCTATTCTGACAAATTTTCCCCATGATAAAAGAGCTCGTTTAGGTCCCCGCCAATCAACCACGGAAGGTCCGAATGAGATATAAGGTCATAAATAAGCTACTCCATTTTCCATTTGAGATGAGTTTCCAGTCATCCATAAATACCATTAAAATGCCAAACCTTGTCGTCCCCTCCCATCTTATCGTATAGTCAATGTGACTAAAACAATAGGAGAGGCGGGTTACATTCGCGTTCTTGTCCCAAAGTAAAGCTAATCCACCTGCTCGACTTCTTGCATCCACAAAAACACCAACAAAGTCACCCAACTCAGAGAGAATAGAGTCCGTTTGCACTTTACTACATTTGATCTCTGAAAGGAAGACCACTCTAGGCACTAATCTTCGTAGCAATCCACGAAAATTAGAAATTGTCAGGGTCGCGCCTAGACCCAACAGTTAAAACATAGAAGACTCATGGCTCCTTGCAGGGCTACAAAGCAGCCACCGCCTTTACACAAGCCAAGATAGATTCAGCTTCATCATCCATTACTCGGAGTTTGTACTCACCATCCCCTGTGGTTATTTTATCCTCGAATTTACGTTTTGATGCTTCGTTCCCCAAGACCAGCTCTTTCTACTCGTCCATCACCATTTTGCTAGACCTAACATCATGAGAATTACGATCAGATACCACGGCAGCAACTTCAGGCATAGATATTCATCCATCAGCAAAAGATAATTTTTGATAGGCCTAGTACCTCCTCTACTCTTCTGAAATGCAAAGTAGATCTTGTCTACTTCTTAATCTTAGCTTCAGCGTTTCTTCCACGAGACTTCAAGGTTGATGCCCAAAGCTAATCCTTGTCCTGCAAGTCCTCCTCGGCTATGTTAGGGTTTGTAATGTCATATCCTTTGAGAACATGACCAAGCATGCCATAACCATAGCAAAAGTCCGAGAGCTTAACGCATTTAATCTTTACCCAAACTGGCCCCTCAGCCACCATAACATTCACCCCCGACGAAGAGGCATGGTAACATCAATATCGACTCTAAAGCACATGGATCTGTCCACCCAAAGATCATAGTCTCCTCGCAACTGACAAAGGTAACCAGCTGTTTCCCAAGTCATTGAGCAAACCAATATTGTGTTTCCTAGCAGGCAAGTAATATCCTTCACCCAAAATCGACTGTCGGCAATTCAACCTCTGAAGGAACCTCCTAATCAATAATTTCCTTGAGTAATAAAATCCTTCCAATGTAGGCCCATGGTCCTTCATTGAAGACATACTATTTATCTTGCCGAAGAAAAGAACTAAAAGGAGAAGAGGTTATCATCTAGATCGCGGATGACAACCCCCTTGTCCAACTTCCAGATATTGCAAAAAACGAATTTCATGGTCCTAGAGTTAAAGCTTTTCTCCATGAGTAAACGCCCATATAGACACATGGCTATATGTTCCACTCTTTCATCTGACCCATCATTATCAAAGACAACAGCCTCCGCTTCCACATAAGTCAACTTCAGATTTTGGCACGCTTCTTCCAATTCAGACGCATAGAGCCCTCCGATACCTTCCTTAATATATATACAAGCCACCAAAAACCGTTAGCGTCGCAAAAGAAGGTTAAAGAGCAGGAAGGAATCCAGGAATACTTGCAAACAGCCACAAACTCCACCGCACAACACCCACTGAAGGATGATTACCAAATCACACCGACCAGCCCCACGCCGAGCCGAGGGGAATGACTCTCATAGCCTAGGGTTAGCGTTCCCTAGAGGAGATAAGTTTCACATAGAGCTGGATAATAGGTCGTATCGGGTCGGGTTCGTATTCGTGTTAAACTTAAATGGGTTCAAAACTCCCAAACCTGAACCCAACCTGTTTAATAAACGGGTTGAAAATTCTTGACCTGAACCGTTTAATAATTAAACAGGTTAACCTGAACCTAACCCGTTTAAGTAAATAGGTTAAATGGATCAAGTTCAGTTTACCCATTTACCATGTAACCTGTTTAACAAAAAACAATTTTAGAACCAAAAACCAACACCAAATTTATCACAAGCTAGTAGCTACTTTTCAGTTTCAACTTTCTAGCACCTACCAAACTTTGGGTTCAACTGCTCAGTACCCAGCAGCATGGTCAGTAACATAATAGGACATTCAACATAAAAATAAACTCACCAAATTAGAAACCATAAGCATCCAAGATGTCTAATTCTAGGTGCAAATTATCTGAATTATGGAGCCATTAACCAACAAACTCCACACAAATCATCCAAATTAACCAACAAGAGAACTTAAAAGGCAATTTCCAAGGCAGACTTTTGCCCAACTCTACTCCCAGCCTCACTCTTGGATGCAACAAAATTGTCTTCATCAGCGTGCATGTTCATCTTTATCACATCTCCATACAAATTATCCAAATTGAGTTCAACTGGCATGTGTTCAAATCGCAAAATAGAACTACAAAATTGCACAAAAAAATCGTATAACAACTAGAAAATTGTAAAATAAGAACTCAAATCTGAAACTAACCCAATTAATTAAACGACTTTACTGTGTCAACTTATTTAATTAAATGGGTTGAAGCTTCATACCCGAACCCGTATAACTTCGTGTTGTTTCCGGGTCGATAATCATGTTGGGTCAGCTTTTTTCAACTCTAGTCTCACATACCTAGTTATTATTGAAATTGTGAAATTATTAAAGAAGAAAAGATGCTGAAAGTTTGAAAGATAGTGGCAATCCACCTAAAAACAAATAAGATGGACTTGCATTAAATTTCATTGACACTTGTGGGTACTGAATCTTATTATCTTGCAGTATCAAATATCTCATCCCTTGTCCCATAAATGATTACATATCTACATATGCCAAATCAAAATGGATACTGTAAGTAGTGAATATATTTAAGCCAACATGATGTATATAAGCCAGTAAGGAGAGAAGCCATTTAGAACACACGAAAAACGAAGATACAATTTCAATGTCACCCATGCTTAAATTACCCCTAATCCTTACTTTGGCATTTCATTTTACAAGTCTACAAGTTGTGAAGGGATGGAGTGTGACACCAGCGATTTATCAAGTGAGTATTGAGAATGGATTGAGCAACAGCACTCTATGGGTACACTGTAAATCCGGCGATTCTGATTTGGGGCTTCATATGATTTCTCAAAAAGGCAACTTTTCATGGGCATTTAAGACTAGTTTATGGAGAAAGACGCTATATTTTTGTGGTCTTACATGGGAGTACTGTGGTCGTAAGATCTTTGATGCTTTTGTTGATGAAGAAGATTTTGTTGATCAAAAATGTGGTGGACGCCATTGTTCGTGGAAAGCTATTGATGATGGAATATATTTATACAATATATGGAAACATAAGTTAATTAAAAGGCATTCGTGGAATAAGTATATCAAATAGTTATCTAATGTGGTGCAAGATTGTAGCTTCTGCATGTTTTCTATGTTGAAATAAAATTAAAGACAGAAGCATTTAGATCTTCCTTAATTTGATATTGTTAGTAGGACATTTTAATAGTGGTAACAACAGATTAGTGATAGTGGTAACTCGGTAAGACTCCATATATTCGCTTATCATTTCATTTATTTATATCTATCTATTCATCTGTCTATCAATGAATCAATCTGTTTATCTGTCTATTTAATCAATGAGGTCTTAGTTGAGTGGTTAAACCCTAATGTCCTGGGTATATTAGATTTCAATTTTGTAACAGCCCAAACCTAAAATCATGCTAATTCCTTTACATTATATTGATCACAAATTAATCAAATTGCGCTCCGTATTTCGATTTAGTACTTTATATATATGTGCGTCTATTTTTGCAATTGCAGATTGAAACGACAGAGTGGCCTTGAAATGAATTTCATTCTACTCCCAAATAGCTAATTTGAATGTTAATAAATATTTAAGTGATGATTAAATAAAAATTTGCCAGATTATTAAATGGATAATTCTAGAAAAAAAATGTATATAATAAGGATGCACATATAAATGAATAAACATAGTGATAATGCAACAATAATAATAAGTTAAACACATATATGAAAGAGTGCAAGGAGTAATAATTGAAAATGATAAATTTTTTTCAAATTGTACACCCAAATGGTGTCAAATGTAATTCATTAATTTTAGCCCAAGTTAGCCCAAATACATGTGGGCCAAAAAAAAAAAAAAGACAAAACAAGAGAGGAGATGATTTGGATCATAACTAGAAAAATCTAGATATGCAAATTTGTTAAGGTAATTAAAGGAAAAAAAGGGGAAAACATAAAAAAAATCAAATACAAATATCACCTAAGCTACCCCCCCCCTTCCCTCTATGCCCGCAAGAACATGCCCCCCAAACCCCTGTTTCCACCCTGCACCAGAACCCCCCCTGCTGCCATGGCCATCCAAGGTGCGACGCCACTTGTATCCGACGACACGGCTGACCACCGCGACCACCCCCACTGGCGCCACTGTTCACTTCTCTTTGTCTTGCTCTAATTGGGAGTGAGAAGGTGAAACCCTAACTTCTCATAATTTGATTTTTGATTGTTTTATGGTTTTATTTTTGTAGTAAATGTTGACTTTAGTTTTGGGGAGTATTATTTTGTAATTTTCATGAGCTTTTGGATGTGAAATCAATTCGTAAAGCTTGAGGTTGAAGGTGAAGATGGTATGTGTATTTGTTGAAGTTGGGAAGGAAATTTAAGATTGATTATATCAATTCAATAGTGTCTAAATAGATTTTAATGAATGTTTGAAGAAAACGAGTCATCACAGGGAACAAATCAACTCGCTGCTCTATTATGCTAGCCGCATGCAATGCATGCCTTGTATACATCTATGAGTTATACATGAAGCTAAATACTAATAAGTCGTAACCCTTGCTTGGCTTGCAAGTTTCCTATCTTAGGTACAACACATGAAGTTGCTAACCAAAAAATAAATATTCATAATATTTGATCTATCCTAATACTCCCCCTCAACATGGAGCATAGGGGTTGACGATGCCCAACTTGCCTAGTAAAAATTGGAAATGAGGTGTGCCAAGAGCTTTGGTGAAGATGCCAGTAGGTTGATTCTTCGAGTAAATATATCCTGTAGTAAGATCGTCTGAAAGTAATCGCTCATGCACAAAATGGCAGTCCATCTCTATATGCTTAGTCCATTCACGAAAGACAGGATTTTTGGAAATGTGTAGGGCAGCTTGGTTATCACAAAATAGGAGCATAGGAGTAGTATGAAAGACACCCATGACAGCTAGAAGGACTTAATCCAGATTAGTTCACTGGTAACGGTAGCCATGGCACGATATTCGGCCTCTGCCGATGATTGGGAAACGAGTTCTTGTTTCTTTGTCTTCCAGGATATAGGAGAACCACCAAGAGTAACAAAAAACCCAGTGAGGCAGCGCCTGGAGAGAGGACACGCGCCCCAATCAGAGTCACAATAAGCCGTAACTTGGAGGTCGGAGTCACTTTGAAGTAAGATACCTTGGTCTGGATTGCCTTTTAAATAACGAATCACCCTCCTTGCCGCTTGCAAATGATTTTCCTTGGGGTCCTGCATGAATTGAGATAAAATGTGGACAGCATAAGAAAGTTCAGGACAAGTGATAGTGAGGTAGATCAGTCTACCAATGAGCCATCGATACTGTGTCGCTTGTGGTAAGGAAGCTCCTGTGGCCATGACCAATTTGTGGCTAACCTCCATAGGCGTAGAAACAGGTTTGCACCCCAATAGCCCACATTCCTCAATAATATCGAGGGCATACTTCCGTTGGCACAAGAACAAGCCTTCGGAGTTTCGTGCAACTTCAATACTCAGAAAGTACGTAAGAGGCCGCAGATCTTTAATATAAAAATAGTCAATGTTTTGAAGGAAGCACAAAGACCCTGATCATTGCCCGTAAGTATCAAATCATCCACATAAACAAGGATAGCCATGAAACGTCCATTTTGCTTATAAGTAAACAGGGAATAATCAGCATAGGAACGTACAAAACCATAAGCTAGGAGCTTGAAGGAAAGTTTGGCAAACCATTGACGCGGTGCTTGTTTTAGACCATATAGTGATTTGTGAAGGCGACATACCTTATGTCGATTAGAGCTGCGAAAACCAGGTGGCATGGTCATATAGACCTCCTCTCCTAGATCGCCATGGAGGAAGTTCATTGTGAACGTCCATCTAATGTAACGACCACCCCTTTGACGCTGCCACTGCTAAAAAAATTCGAATGCTACTCATCTTGGCAACCGGAGCAAAAGGTTCCGTTATAGTCAAAACCTTCAATCTGTTCATCATCTCGAATGACCAATCTTGCTTTATATCGCTCAAGGCTTCCGTCAGAGCTGTACTTTACTTTGTATACCCATTTGCAGTTAATGGGTTTCTTGCCTAAGGGAAGGTCAACGACACTCCATGTGTTGTTCTACTCAAGAGCATCGATTTCTTTGATCATGGCCTCCCTCTAATGGGGGTCTGTCACGGCTTCATGAAAAAACTTTGGTTCCACAACTTTAGTAATAGATGCCATAAAACACCTATGCGCAGAGGAAAATTTGTCACAAGCAATATAATTAGCAATAGGAAATGGTTTACCTAAGGAGACCTTAGGAGGTGACTGTATAGCCGAGGATGGAGGAGAGGGGTCTTGAGGTCGAGCCGAAAAACACACATAATCTTGTAAATGACTTGGCACTTTTCGAACTCGTTTTTCCCGTTCTGGGCCGAAAGAAGTAGGCTGACCCATCCCCACATCCGGTGGGCTTGCTGCAGATGGGCCGTGTGTTAAGTCAAAAATCATGCTTTGTTTTAATAAGTATTTTGATTATATTATATATATTGTTTCGTCTAATTTACTTTATTTTATATATTTTTCAGGTTAAGCAGTAATAAAATAAAGAGGAGAAGAGAAGACGTCGAAGTTCGGTTTTTTACACGCTTCGCTACTAAGTTGGTCCAAAAATGATGACTTATGGAAAATATTATTTTTATAATGATTTATTTGGACTAGGGTTACAAGAGTTGAAGAGAAGTTAGAAGACTTAGGAGAGAAGGAGTCTACAAAAAAAAAAAAACCCTAGTAGCTAAAACCCTACCTTACCCTCTTCTCCTCATCATCATATAATGACCTCCTCATCGCCACCATAGAACCAACACCCACGGCAGCCTATTCTCCTCAACACCCACGCCACACCTCACGCCTCCACCATCACCATACATCATCATCCCTCACCTCCTCACGCCACACCCTCACAAAACTTCATCACCATCAAAAGAAAAACACACACGGCAGCCACATCTTCAACATCACGGCAACCATCCTCACGATCACCATCATCAATCATGCCAAGTAGTGGTGTGCTACTTCTGTTTTTTATTTTTATTGTATTTTATTTTGCTTAGTTTCAAACATGAATTATTTAGGTAAATTGTGTAATTTCATTCTTAATATGAGAGAGTAATCTCTTGTACTTAGTATAATCTATTTGAAACCATGTTAAATTAATTATTTTGAAATAAGTTTTATACTTTATTATCTGGTTGATTTTTATTCATGATTCTATAGTGATTAGTATTTATCGTTCATGATATTCGTGTTATATTAATTAGAATGCATGCTAATTAGCTTAATACGGACTCATATGATAGATTAAAAAGCTTTAATACGTAAAAGTTATAGTCTTTTAAGTATCAGTATCACTCTAATTAATCATGCATGGCTCAAACCCATCTTTTTTAATTAGGTAATCGTTATAGATCTTTGTTAAATCAGTTTGCTGGTAAATTAGTTACAAGGCGTTAGATGATATTTTTCTAATACGTAATACTCTAGTTTGATTAAATTCTTACACTGGTATAAGGGATATCAAAACTAGTATGGTTTATATTAGAGTTGGACCTGAGTAAACTATAATATAAGGAAAAATGGGGAAGATCCGCTCGTGGGTGTCTTCTACAGTCTAACTTGTGGATAAAATCGATTTGTGTGTTAATGATAAAGATTAATTTGCATGGTGGATATAGATTATGCTAAGTATTTTTCATAAATTTGGTATCTTTGATAATTATTTGTTGCGTTTCAGTTATTTATTTAGTTGTCAATTTTTATTCGTCAATTTATAAGCTTTAATATAAATTTCATTTACCCCCCAGGAGTAGTCTTTTAGGAGTGTCTTGGTAATATTACATCAGTTACATTTTTATTTTAGCGTGATTATAATTTTCAGATTTAATTTATATTCTGTTTTACCGTTTAATTACCGGTTTGTTAGACATTAGGTTAAAAATAGTTCCTTTTGTGTTTTTTCATGTTTTAGTCCATGCTAGGGTTTATATAGTGTCCTATTCTGCCTCTATTTAATTTCGAAATTTTTTAAAATTTTTTGATAATTTTTCAGAATTATTTCGTAAATTAGATATGTGCAAGTTTTTATTTCAATAAACCTAAAAATTACATTTTTAATTATTATTTTGTGTTTTTTAGGGTTTATTAAGTCTAGAAAATTATATTGGACAATTTTATTATTTAATTTTGTATTTATATTAGTGCAGTTTATTTTTTTCTCTAATTTCATATTTATTTTCTGGAGTTAATTTTCTATTTTGATTTTTCTGAATTTAATTAGATATAATTTTGGAGTTATAAATTTATAAACTTGCAGAATATTAATTTAGATTACTGTTTGTAATTGTTTTTTAATATTAAGTTTCTACTTGTTATTTTCTGTTTTAACGTTTAGTTAAATATTGTGTTATTATTTCTGGTTTTATTTTTACCGGTTATTTAGGATAACTATTTACTGTTTTATCTCAGAATTAAGTTTAGAATATTTAGGAGCAATATCAAGTATTTTTCCAGAATTTTCTTTATTAAATTTGATTTATTTTAGAAATACAAAGAGAAGAAACAATAAATTAGAGTAGTAAAATCATTGAGAATTAAACTAGCTTTTTGACATAATCTTTTCTCGTGGGAATATTATTTATAAAATCGAAGTAGCGGCTTAATTTATAGCTCTATGACAAACTTTACATCGTGAGTTCCTTCTGTTGATCTGGGCTGCGGACTACCTCAGGCCTCTGGACTGGGCTCAGTAACCGGGCAGCTCCCCCTATCCACTGTGATGGGCTGAGGTGCCGGCCCACTGGGCGATGCTGCAGATGCCTGCTGCGGGCCGTGAAGCAGGTGCCCAGTGTGTAGCCTGTTCTGAGCTGGGCCCAACATCACTGGACTGGGCTGTGAAGAGGCCACAGGTGCTGGGTCCTTGCTTGCCCAGTCGTCTAGCACCCCATTAGATTTCCAAAAACAATGAGTGTCATTGGGGGGACTATTTGGTGCCAGATTGTCTTCCTTGCTCTCATGGAATGGGAAATGCTTTTCATCAAATAATACATCTCGGCTAATAAAGACATCCCCGATCTTGATACCATAAAGCTTCCAACATTTCTTGGCATGAGAATACTCTATGAAGATACACTTTCTACTCCTTAACTCAAACTTATCTTTAGGTCTTTGGTGTTTATGTGCATAACATGAACACTCGAAAACCCGTACATGGTCATAAGATGGTGAGGATTTGAACAAAATTTCATTAGGAGTTCTTCCATTTAGGATAGAAGAAGGAGCTCTATTAATTAGGTATTCGGCTGCTAAGACAAATTCATCCCAAAATTCTATGGGTAGGTTGGCTTGAAATCTTAGGGCTCTTGCTACATTTAAAACATGACGATGTTTCCTTTCGACTCTACAATTTTGTTGCAGAGTGTCAATGTAACTTGTTTGATAGATAATCCCTTGGTCACTATAAAACTGTTTCATAGACCTAGATGTGAATTCATAGCCATTATCACTCCTAATGACTTTTATCTTAGCTCCAAATTGTGTGTGAGTCATAACACAAAACTCCTTCAAATATTGAGATGCTTCACTTTTATCCCTTAAAAGGCAAATCCAAACACCTCTATTAGTATCATCGACAATGGTTAGGAAATATTGGGCTCCACAAAGTAATTTTATGCGATAAGGCCCCCATATATCACAATGCACAAGATCAAAACAGTCAATCGGTTTATTCTCACTAATAGAAAAAGGCATACAGGTTTGTTTTGCACGAAGACACACATCACAGAAGTCACTTTTTTTTTTTTTAATGCTTACTTCTAACATTGCTGAAAATATCAGATAACACCTGGCTAGATGGATGACCCAATCTGCAGTGCCATGTATCATAGGTGATAGGTTGGTTAGCTTGGACTCTATCCGATGTCGCCTGTTGCAAGTAATAAACCTCTCTCTTCGGCTCACCCACTCTAATCGGGCTCCTTGTAGTAAGGTCTTGTATCACACAAAACTTTTTGGTAAATATTACTTGACAAATATTATCCTCAATTAGTTGCACGGTAGATATTAAATTATAATTCAATACGGGAACATAAAGCGCATTATTTAATCTTAATTTAGAATCAAGATTTACCGTCCCCCTTTTGACAGCCAAGATTTATGAGCCATTCAGTAATGCTACATGTATGCGCCTTATGTCCTCAACGTCACTCAGTAGGGAAAGCCCCAGAGTCGAGTAACCAAATTTCCTTACCCAAAAGCTTCTCATGAACGGATTTGGGACTCTTAATGAGGCTCAAAATCTGTTGTACCTGTTCCAGTGTAAAGCTGGCAGTAGGCATGCTTGTTGGGACCTCATCGGTGGTGCTCGCAACTGCAGAATACTCTCCCTGAGCATGCACCTGGTACGCCGTTTCTCGTCCCCTACTTCTGTCGGCTTGTGTTCGTCCACCGCTATGTCCTCCGCGACCTTTATTTCTGCCACCTCGTCCACCTCGGTTACTCCAGTGGGCTGGGTACCCGACCAGTTTATAACATGCTGCCTCTTCGTGGCCAAGTTTGCCACAGTGTATGCACCAAGGTCGTTCTCCTTGCAGGCTCCCGGGTTGGGTCAAGTGAGAGGTAGCAAAAGCCATGCTCTTTGCTCGAGTCTCTCGGCTAGCCATGGCAGCCTTATAGTTCTCCTCCTGTGAGACCGTGTTGAAGATTTTTTCCATTGACGGCAATGGGTCCATAGCTAGTATTTGGCTCCGGATTGTCGAATATCGCTCGTCATCAAGGCCCATCAAGAACTGATGTATTTTGTCCTCTTCCATTGTCTTCTCTATTTGTGCTGCCGATCCACATGTGTAAGACGGAATTTTCATGTGGTTATGTAGTTCGTTCCAAAGGCCCATAAGCCTTGAGAAGAACTCGACAACTTCCTGATCGTTTTTCTTACAAGAAGCTATTGCCGCTTTTAATTTATGAATCTTCGGGATATTAGCTATGACATATTGCTTTTTAATGTTTTCCCATAGTTTTTGGGCTAAGTCTACGTAAGCGACACTCTTGTGAAGCTTAGGCTCAATTACGTTCATTATCCATGATTGAATCATGGAGTTCACCATCTCCCATGCGTTAACTTCCGCTAAGCTTTTCCCTTCTTCCTTTACCGGTCTTGAGATCGTTCTGTCAATAAATCCAAGTTTGTTCTTGGACCTTAGAGACGTTCTGACCGTGCTCTCCTAGAGTTCATAATTTTTGCCATCAAATTTTATTGATGTTATGATAGCTCCGGGAGAGTCAGAGGGATGTAGATGGTACAGACTTTGACTATCAATGATAAAACCTTCATCTTTAGTCATGGCGGAACATGCTAGGAATAGAGCTTCTTTTGTGTTTTAGGCACACGTTAGAGGTAGGGCTGCGTTTGTGTTTTAGGGTCTACGTGAAGTTCCCAGGTTTGCTCTGATACCATGAAGAAAATGATTCATCACAGGGAACAAATCAACTCTCTGCTCTATTATGCTAGCCACACGCAATGCATGCCTTCTATACATCCATGAGTTATACATGAAGCTAAATACTAATAAGTCATAACCCTAGCTGGGCATGGAAGTTTCCTATCTTAGGTACAACACACGAAGTCGCTAACTAAAAAATAAATATTCATAATATTTGATCTATCCTAATTATGGTTTAGGGTTTAGATGCTTGAATGAAATCCAAGCTTAATTATGTTGTTTTGATGACTTTAGATGAGTTTTTAATGGTAATTGAATGAAAATTTGGAGGTGTATGTATGTTTATGATTTTGTGTATAGATGAATGAATAGCTATAGTTATGGGAGAAAGGAGGGTGAGCTTGTGAGATGCAATAAAGGGGAAAAGGGGGGAGAATAATTCATTTGGGGAATAATTAATATATTGATTAAATCATTATGAAGTTGTGGGTTGGTTAAAAATAATGAGAGGGCAAGTATTGTAAGTAGTAAAGATGGAAAGGAAAGAGGGAAGTGAAATATGAGTATGTTGGGATAATTCAAAAAGGATCTTCGCTAATGTTATTTCAGAACTAATCCATGGATTTGGATAAGTTAAGTACATAACTTTTTGTAAAACATTCGCGAATTTAAGTTTACATTTGAATCAAGTGATTAGCCAAGTGATTATGGAGGGGCTAAGGACATTGAACACGCTTGAGATTAGTGAGGAGGAATGAAATAAAGACCCCTTAATTTGGGCCAAGACCAAGCTTGCGATGCCAATAAACCAAGTCATGAATGTACCTAACTAAAACTTGATGACGACTTATGATGATATGCTATTAAAAAGCTAGCAATGATTAAAATAATCATAATCACGAAAAGAAAATAGCCATAATTTGAACAATACACTACTAACAATATCATTTATACAAACAAGTGGTACAAAATATTAATATTCATAAACTAATAATAATAATAATAATAATAATAATAATAATAATAATAATAATAATAATAATAGCGACAAGAACGATTTTAATCCTAAGGATCGAGACAAAGAGAATGATATTAATGAAGTCTAATAATAATGACCGCAACAAAAATAACTATCACGATAATAACAGTAATAATATTAATGCTTGTACTAATAACTGAGACAAAAGGATTGTATTAACAAGCTTACAATAATGATAACAATTCGAATGATAATATCAATAACACCAATCATATATATATATATATATATATATATATATATATATATATATATATTAAAAGTTGGATATAAATCATATATAAATGACATGTGGCAAGTTGATGTGGCATAACACAATGAATTGGCAGGTTGTAACTGGTGTATGTTAGTTGACTCATATTAATTAACATTAATTCTATTAACTAGAATTTATTAACCTTCAAAAGAAAAAAAAAATTAGAATTCACTATATGTTATTATATTTGTTATTACTTTGCGATTGAAATTAAATCTAACTACATAGGCATTTGAATAGTCACAAAAGAGTAAAGCCAATTTAACACAATGTTACATTAAATTAAAAGAATTGACCACTTAATGAAACCACTTAATGAATAATTTATGCAATAATTAGTAGAATAGTAACATATTCTTAACTAAATCTTATTGAAAAAAATATATAATACATCAAATGACAAGATTATGACTTGAATATTAAAGGTTAAAAACTTAACCTAATTAAATAAATAATTTTAATTATCAACAAAATGTAATTTTAAGTGATGGAATTGAAAACAAGAGAAAATCCATGTTTCTATGAACGATTACGATAGCATAATAGTTATTCTGTCATACAAAATTTAACTTATTTTAATAAATCAATATATTTTTTTTATTTTTTAATAACAAAATTAATTCAAGTCCTTGCATAGCAAGGGATATAACACTAGTATTATTAATAAATACAAGGCAATTTACACCATTACGCTAGTGTAAGATCTATTAAAAGAGCATTAATAGTATTAGAGAAGGGAGTGAGACAAAAATGAAATAGAATCAAATTAATTAATAAATAATCGATGGGCTAATTATTAAAATAGAGGTCAAGGGAATTTAAATTACTCATTAAGTTGGAAAATTCAATAAAATTTCTTAATCTCCCACTAACCGTAAAATTTTATATTTGAAGTAGAAGTGAGGTCACCTCCGTCGTTTCAAGCTGAAACAAACATTTTTCATCTAAAAGGAGAGAGACTACAAGGACTAGATATGTACATTGCCCATGCTCTTCAAAAACTCACATGTTTCTCAAACTATACAAAATTAATATCATGTTCATACAATGAATTATTTGACGCAATGTTTTGTCACCTGAGCAAGTGGCCCCATCAATTATTAATCATCAGAGCTTATATACATCAATTTATCCACGCGGCTGTAACTCAAGCTTCCCAATCAGCCTAGGAGGTGTGCACCTACCTCAAGATCGCTTCAGATGTTAATCGGGGCCCACTTCCAGATAGTAACCGGCAAATCAGCTTTACTTCCACTCCCTCTCTCCTGTTTGTAAAATAAAATGTTTTGAAATATGGGCACCGAACTAATTAAACACAGATATTATATAGGGTTGTACGTGCAGAGCACCGGCTCATATTTCGAATGTTTTTGTGTTTTCTGTTTTAAGTAAGGGATCAGTGAACAATCCTCCTCCTGGCAAATCAGAGGGTAGCAAGAAGTGATAGAGAATTAAGATTCCTTTAGGTGAGGATTCGCTAGCCAAACGCTCAGTGATTTATAAGCTAGCACCCCTAAAACCTGTTGGTTGTATATTCTTTTGAACGTGGTGTTTGCTAGTATTTTGTAATCATATGCGAAGTTATTAGGTGTGTCATGAATTGTACAAATGGTAGAATGTATGTTAATTCAAAAATTTGGTGAATCAGGTGATTATGTGGGTAACCTAGTGTTACAGGTAGGCTCAGTTAGCCTTGTTCTATTATGGAATGGCGATAATACCTTCAATCAAAAGACTTTCGCTGCCAATTAATAGTAAATAAGTAATTAAGTTAGAATAATCAAGCATCAGGGAATGGGGGCATTACAAATTTGATCCCCTTTCTATTATATTGTAGTTGCGCTATCTTGTGTGGTTCATCTGAACCCACATTAAAAAAAAAAAAAAAACTATCTATCTATCTTTCATATATATAACTAATATTAACGTTTAGTGACAACATGTAGTTATGACACCTATCTTCTATGTCATAATTCAAGTTATTAATTTTTAATTATATAGGTTTTGGCTTGTGAGTTGCATGATTGGTATTACTTCCCAAGTGGTAACTATAAATGCTAATCCTTGATCTTTAAATCATAACCATTATTTTTATACCCATGCGATACATGGGCAATCTCATCAATTTTTAATTGTAGTAATTATTGATAAAAAGTATGATACCTGCAGTTATCACTTATGAGATCGTTTACATTTAGATCTCTCCAAATCCTGTGCAAGAGAGGCCTACACTAAGAGTTATTATTATTGTTGTATTGATAAAAAGTATACAAAAATTTATGTTTGCATTTGTATTTGACATTAAAAATTCAAAATTGTAATTGATTTAATCATAAAATATTTCCATACCTATGCAACACATGGGAAATCTCATAAGCTTTTAAATTGCAGTAGTTAGTTATAGTTTGATAGTAAGAATATCATAACACGAATATCATATGTGTCAAATGGGAATGTAATTAAGCATGCCAAGGTAATTAAGCATGCCAACAAAAAATTGTCAATACTCGTTTGGACTTATGTACTCTAAACATTGACACAATTTGGTAAGTTTTCACATATTACAATAAGAATATATGTTGAATGAAACATAATCTTACCATCATTCAGTATTGATGTTGGCTAGATGCTTGTTCTTTGAAAATTAAAAGTAATATGGAACATTTAAGTAGTATTCTATCGGTCATATTGTAGTATATATATAGAGTCTGTAGTTGAGATTGTATTGTATCTAAGATATCTAATATTTAAAATTTTTACTTTTATTTATGTTCAAATTGATAGGAAAAAATAATAACAATGAAAATCAAACCTTTTGAATTTATTGAGAATAAGAATTATAATTGTGTACTCAAAGTAAATAAAATATAGAAAATTTGTAAGTGACTGTAATGTTCCATTTTAGTAAAAGTTGAAAAACAAACATGCACAATAAATTATCCATAATTAGTGCATTTATTTTATCATAATATCATCCGCTATTTTGGGTAATATTGAGAATGATATGAGTAATATAATATTTTATCATAATTTCACATTATCGTTTTTGTAAAGATAATGCTTCAAATTGGAATTAACTTTATAAAATCTTTTTTTTTGGGGAAAAGAAAATCTTCTATACATAATTGAATAACTCAATTGTATCTTTTAAAAAAAATTAAAACTATTAATTATCTAAGAAATTTTATGAAAATACACTATGTCAAAAACTTAGAGGGTTTGTTTTGTTTTAATGTATGTATGTATGTATGCACACACAAATTATTTAGCTTAAAGTACAAGTAAACTTAATTAGAATTGCAATTGAATAATTAAAAAATTTAATTATTTTTTGGCCAGAAAATATAGGGAAGTATAAGAATTCATCATTATAAGATAAAATTCATCAAAAATATAGATATTCATCAGTTTCACTATCAAATTCATCAGTCAAGGTAAATCATATGTGCACGCATGTTTTGATACGTAGAGTACCTACTTCACGAAGTACAATTATATTTTTGATTTTTAATAGTTTTTTTTTCAAAAGATAATGTTCTAATGGTCTAAATTACGTCAATTGAAGGGGTCTATAGGTCCGCACCATGATATAAGTGTTGCACAATTTTATGGCATCTATGACAAAAAAAGAGTCAAGTGATTTTTTTAAATGTTCTGAAAAATGTAGTAACATTTTTTGACAGAAACTCTAGAAAGGAGGTATCGCCAATCGAAATAGCAAGAGTCAGGACTCAAGACTCAGGACCCAAGAGCAAATCAGCGGTTGATGATGGTCTATTTGATTGCGAATTTGGAGTCAAAGTTTAGTCCAATAGTCAGTGTCCTGTGAGAGTGCTCCCAACTTTCCCTAACTCACCGCCAATTCTAACCGCCACCCCTCTGCAACTACCACCAGCACCAATGGCGGCGGCGGCGATCAGCATCACCGAGTCCACCCCCAGCCTAGACAACTACCTCTTCGACGTCACCCTCAACTCCCACCAAATCAAGACCACCGTCACCGCCGACGCCTCCGTGGCCTCCGCGTGGATCGCCGACGCGAAATCCTCCAACCACCGCCTGATCGGCCTCGACATCGAGTGGCGCCCCAACACCAGCCGCCAAGTCGACAACCCCGCCGCCACTCTCCAGCTCTGCGTAGGCCCCACCTGTCTCATCTTCCAGCTCCTCCACTGCCGTCCGCCGCTCCCGGAGTCCCTCGTCGAATTCCTGGCCGACGAGGAGAACACCTTCGTGGGCGTCGGAATCGAGGCAGACGCGGAGAAGCTCGTCGGCGACCACGAGCTGGTGGTGAAGAGAGCGGTGGATCTGGCGGATCTGGCGGCGGAGGGAAGGAGGAGGAATCTAGGGTTGAAGGAGATGGCGAGGATAGTGATGGGGGTGGAGGTGGTGAAGCCCAAGAGTGTGACGATGAGTAGGTGGGATGCAGAGTGGTTGAGTTATCAGCAGATTCAGTATGCTTGTGTTGATGCTTTCTTGTCCTTTGAAATTGGGAGAAGATTGTTGGCTTCTTCTTCTTCTTCTTCTGATTCTAACACCCAACCTTGAGCTTCAATGTCATTTGGAGAGGGATGAATTCATTGATTTGGAGATTTTCATTTGGAAGAATGCTGATGACTTGAAATGAAGATGATGGGTTTGCATCGGGAATGTTGATACAGTTTGTTTGGCTGGTGATGGTGCATGATATGGGAATGAAGAGTGTTTAAAGGGGGGATAACTAGTTTGCTACTAATTTGTGTAGTCTTTGAAGATTGGTATTGTATTTGCCGATTTAATAGCTATTGATTGCCTATATGTGGATCTTTTTACGTCATACGAATAGTTATTATGTATTGTGTTTCGGCTTATGTGAATTTCCTGATGATAGAACATGCTTGTTTACGTTGTACTAGATAATTTGTATCGTTGAACTGTCATTTTTATTTGTACTCAAGTCACCAGAATGTAGCTAATGTTATGATATTCGAAGTCATTATAAGCTTTTAAAATATTATGTACATTTAAATCTCTTAATTTCGAGTACGATAAAGTAATATCTGATGATAGTCACAATTTATTTTATCTATATCATAACAAAATTCATACCACACGACATGATTCACCCTTAGAGATGATGATTTACTAAAAATAAAGAAAGCTTTAGCCATCATTCATATATTGTTCTACCCACAAAATCTTGTAGCTCAATGCAAGAGGTGTTTTAGTAATTCATTGCAAAAGACAATGGCTCATGTAAGGAAGAAAGTGATGAAATATATTACCAACAACAAATAACACCACCATCTCCTAATATAAGACGAAATACATGATCCTCTTTGAAAATATATAATCTTATAAAATAAATAAATGCCAAATTACACAGGTTAATGAGTAGATTTTTAACCACGTATATTGATCAAAATTTCAGAAATACTATGCACTTAATGTGATGAATCATCAGTCATTTCTTGTGTCATAGGCTTATACATCCAGAACTATTAACTCGCAAAGGTTACGCCTTCCGCCCCTTCTCACCGTCCAGCGCTCTTTGTCAAAGACTCATAAGGTCATTACTCTCACTTCAAAAGACCGATTTGATGGGATGCCCAAAGTCCTCCCATCAAACTCTTATTTGTGACATTTTGTACCCCCCACAACTTCTATCAATTCATTAGTTACGATTAGAAGCCTTTCAAATATCATTAGGAAATGCAACATTATTTTGAAGAAGGGGGGGGGGGAAGGCACGGGAAAATCTGGATTTTACATGTATATGGGATTCATGATAAGTGTCAGAGGTACACACATACATGATACATGTTAATTACTACTCAAGAGAGGAGTCGATCTTATGTACGGAACGAGAGAAAGCAAGGACATGATCTGGGTTTTCAGTGATGTTGAGCATACTCTCTTCTTTACCACCGTCAACGATGGATTCCCGAATCAGCCGCGTCTTCACCGTTGGATCCATCTTCTCCCTATGATCCTCATGACCAGTCTCACTTCTTCCTTGAGCTAATTTCTCCTCCTCCCGGTGCTGCTGCTGCTTTTGCCTCCCCTTCTCCCCTTCCATCCTCTCTCTCTCTCTCTCTCTCGCGTGTCTAGTCGTAGCAGTATCATGGAACCCGGACGTGTTGTATATAGAGAAATTACACTGTATTTGGTGTGCGGTGGCCTATTAGCGGACTACCACGTATGCCTTGATTTTGTGTGCCTAAACTTGATTTTTAGGGAGTGGATAAGAATCCTTTAACTACATTTTGTCGTTTTAACTCACGACCGTCCCACTCATATTCGGATATATCCATACAGCATTTCTCCTACGGTCGTCTAAATCTTCAGTTGTAGTTGTAGTTGTACTCGTTAAATAAAGTTTCTGGAATTTATTAAGAAAAGGCACTTGGGCTGCCAAAGGAGAGCTATATTGGGACAAAGGAGGTCAATTAATCTTTCAATTTTTTGAAAAAAAATTAAATATGGGATATTTTTATGGATAAGAAAAATATATATATACATATTAATTCGTTCAGACATATTTTGCAAACTCGTGATTGCTTGCGTGGTCGATTGCCCCTTCTTTGTTTCAACCGGTTGCGGGTTCGACTCTTGGTAGTTGCTTCCAGGCCCCTTGTATGTTTTTTTTTTTTTTTTGAGTTTTGGAACTTTATTTTCCCTGCCCACTTACTCGACTGCCAATTCTTGACTCTCAGTCTCTCTCTGTTGCTCGCAGCTGGCCTCGACTCTTGCCAGCGGCCAGCCCCCTGCCCACTCTCTCTCTCACTCTCTGCAGTTAGCCGCCGGCCCGCCGTCCACTGACCGGCCGACACCGCCAGCCGTCGGACGCCAGGCCCGCCTCCACTCCTCCTCAACTCTCCTAAATCCCAAATCCCAATTTGAGGTCATTCTCAAAAATACTCAATTTTTTGTTTTTAATTTTGTTATTTTGTAAATAATTATGTTTATTTTACTGATTTTAGTTAGATTTATGTTAAATAATTGATTAACTTAGTGAATTACTCATGATTCATGAATTGAAAAATGAGGATTTTAATCTAATTGTCTTCTTGGTTGAAGATTTAAAATTGTGCTAATTTTGTTTGTAATTACTTCCTTATTTATATTTAGTTTAATAATTTTTATTGAATTTGTGTTGAATAAGTGGTTAATTTAGAGATTTACTCATCAATTAAAAAAATTAGGCTTTGCCTTTCTTGATTGAGAATTTAGAAATTAGAATTGGGGTAATTTATTGGTTGTTGTTTGTTTATTTGTGTTAAATTTATTGACTTTAGGCAAATTTGTGTTTGTTTATGATAAATACAAATTACCCCAATTCTAATTTCCACGGCAACTTTTGAAGCTTGCATTGATTTTTCCAGTTTTCACGGCAACTGTTGAAAGAGTGTTCTCTGCGATGAAGTTGATCAAGACCAAATTGCGGAACAAAATATCAGATGAATTTTTAAATGATACTGTTGTTACTTATTTTGATATTGATACTTTTAAAAGTCTCTCGAACGACGATATCATGCTTTACTTTCAAAATATGAAATCTCGTCGAGAACAACTTTCTTGACTGTAGTAACTATGCATTTCATTTTTAGAACTATTAAAGTTTATATTATGTGTATGATTAATCTCGCCCCCTCTGGGTTTAAATCCTGGCTCCGCCCCTATGGGCTACTAGTGCTCTTCTTGTACATGTGTGATTTGGGTTTATAATGGATGGTACATTGGTACCTACACATTTAAATCCCACACCTAACAGGTACAATATTCAGCTTATATTAAATTCAGAAAGGTATAATCAAATTATTGGAGTTTTTTTCTGATAAAAAATTATTGGAGTTCTAAATTGGTACTCATTAAATTTGTTATGTTTTTTTATCTGAAAAATTATCTTATACTTTAGGAGTATACTGAATTAGAATCCCACTTAGCTAAGTTTTTGTCTTCCTTAAATTTAAAAATTATTGATAAACATATATTTGGACTTTATTTTAGCCCAATTTGATCTAGGGATGACAGTATAGTCCGAATTCGATGAAAATTCGAGGTAAAATTATCCAATTCGAATCCGATAAAAATAATCCGATTTAGAGTCCGCTAAAAATAATCCGAATCCGACTCCGATTCGAGCAGATTTGAAGGAGAGTCCATCCGATTCGATATCTTTTTCTAATAATTTCAACTTTTTTGAAGATAAAAAAATCATAATATGAGAACTCTCAAAAAATCCGCATAAGGTTTGCACTCTATGTGCAGTATACTTTTCTTTCTTAGCTAATTTCTTCTTCTCTCCGATCTTTTTCTCGCTCTCTCATCTTTGTCGATCAAAGTTGTACTTTCTCCCTTTCTTTCCAACTGTTGTACCATTGTCTATCCCTTTCACTCTAAAATGAATTTGTATTCTCTTTTTTCAACATATTTTTGCTTTAACACATTGAAATGTTTAATATAAAAAGTTATTTGACATTAAAGAGGTATTTAATATTGTACTTACAAGTAAGCAAAAATAAAGTTGGAAATAAAAAATTGTACAAGTACTGAACAAAAATATATAATCGGATTATATCCGATTATATCCGAATTTAATCCAATCCAAAACTAATCCGAATCCGATTGAACATCCAATCCGATACAGTCGAATTTGGATTGGATTTTCAAATCCGATTAATAATTGGATCTAATTTGGATGTTTATACATCCGATCTGAATCTGACCCGTTGTCATCCCTAATTTGATCACTTTTTTCCCATACTTTCATGTTCGATCTTATTGAGAAATGGTCAAATCAACTAGCAGAAAGGGGTGCCAAAAAGGCGAGTTCAAAGTCACGAAAGAGGTCATTCGGCGTCGCACGGAAGTTCCAAAGATTGGGCACAGGTGCCCCATGCCGGGAAGCACAACTGTACCACGTCAAATTGACATGTAGCATGGCCAGTGATGTGGCACGATCACACCGTGCCACGTGGCACGACCATGCCATGTGTTGATTGTTGGCCGGTTGTGTCAGTGAAATGGTGCGACTGTGCCGCCCTGTTTTGCCTGCGCGACTTAAAATTTCCTCGGGGCTATTTTGATTATCATTCGGGTTTTCCCTTTAGACACTTTCGTTGAGGCAATTTTTAGGTTTTTATCAGCGCTTTTGACTTTCATCTTTTGTATTGAATTCGCTACTTGGAAGATCGATCTATATTTACTTGAGGATTAATTGAATTGAGTTGCTTGACTCTCTCTCTCTACTTTTTATTGTTGTTCTAGTTTCTATGCAATTCATGTTTCTCTTTCCTTCAATTGATTTGGTTTATTTCGATGATGATGTGTCGCTAATCTCCCAAACTAGGTTGAAATTGAAGCCGATTATGTTTGTTGAATCACGAATTAGCCCCAAAACCCTTGTTTTCTTTATGCTCGTGATTATGAATTCTACTTTGCACACCACATGCTCGATGAATTGCTCGAGGGAGCACTCGTCAATTATTATCCGGATTTAGGGGAGCATTGAAAGACGGAACCTTTACCTAGCATGACTTAATAGATAGTTAGGATTTTGATATGAAAATAATCAAAGTTCTAATTGGGAATAAAGATTGTAGACTTTGTAATCCTTTGACTTAGTCTCATGAAAATAGGTGACTTTAGTCGTAAGATTAGTCTTTGACCCTCGAGAGAGGGAAGAGATGAGCTTAATTGATAATCCATCTGTTCACAAACACATGCTTAATTCCGTTTGATAGGGATTAATAACTGATTCACTAGCATAATCATGCTAATATCTCAACCTAGATGTTTTAAATATCCTGCTATCTCATCCGATTCTTAGTTGTTATCGTTCCCATAGTTTAGACATAAACCTGCACTTGGATTCAGTTTAGATTGAGTGTCTGAATTAATTTGGTAATCGAAAGCGAGTTCCATGTCGACACGACTCGTACTCGCCGGTTGCTAGATACAGCTACACCGTGCGTTTGTGGTAAATTCAAGACAACGAGTTTTTGGTGTCGTTGTCGGGGATCTTGTTTCTTTTGATATCAGAACCGATTAGGATACTCTAGACTAGACCTTTGATTTTCCTTTTCTATAGTTTAGCTCTTCTTTCTTTTTACTTGATACCGTTTACACTGAGTGTAGTGTTTGCTTTTGTATGCACAAGAGGAGTCAAGGAAATCAAAACGTTGTCCCCTTCAAGCTTGAGATCGAAGCAACTACACGCTGGGAAGGCGGAGAAGCAAGAAGAAGGAAAAAAGCAAAGGCGGTGATGGCCTAGGAAGATACTAGGGTACTGCGGGATTATGCTTTGCCGCAGGCATCAGGCATCACCTCGTCCATTGTTAGCCCAGCGATTGAGGCTAATAATTTCAAGCTCAGCCCTGCGCTCATTACCTTTGTGGAGTGGGACCATTTCAGTGGACATCCTTTGGAGAACCCCAATGCGCATCTTCGCAAGTTCCTTGCGAAATGTGACACCATCAAGTCGAATAGGGTGTCCACCAATGCTGTTAGACTGCGGCTCTTTCCCTTCTCATTTAAGGATAGAGCCAGTGATTCACTATAGAATGAGGAGCCTAACTCAGTCCCCACTTGGGAGATTCTCTCCAAGGCCTTTCTCAGTAAGTACTTTCCATTAGGCAAAAGTGCAAAGCTGCGGACTGAAATCACATCTTTTATTTAGCGGGATGAAGAGTCCCTATATGGGGCTTGGGAGAGGTTCAAGGACCTCCAGCGGCAGTGCCCTCACCATGGTATCCCTGACTGATTGCTAGTCCAAATATTCTACAATAGGCTAGAGCAGTAAGTGAAGGTCTCAGTAGATGTCATTGCAGAAGGAGTTTTCATGGAAAGTTGATTGAGGCGGCAAAGGCTTTGTTAGAAGAGATGGCTTCCAACAACTACCAATGGTCAAGTGAGAGAGTCACCCCGAGGAGGAGCGGTGGCAAGTACAACGTTAATGCCGTGACATTTCTAGCTAGTAGGATGGATGCACTGGTACTGAGATTTGACAGAGTGGATACTTCCCTTACTTCAGGAGGTCCTTTAGGGTCATCAACTGGGGTCTACGCTATCTGCGAGACCTGCAATGTGCAGGGCCACGCATCTATTGAGTGCTAAAACGGTCCTTCTGCCATTGAGCATGCTAACGCCGTGCACCACTTCAACCCCCCACCACAGAACAACCCATACCCCAATGCTTATAGTTCGGGTTGGAATAGCTATTCTAACCCTTCCTACATGAACTCCAGCACCCAGCCTCAGAGCTCTATGCCGGCACCTGGATACCAATACAGAGCTCCTTATACCCTACCACCACCACCTCCACAACTCAAATCAAGCTTGGAGAGTCTCATAGAGTAGTTCATTGCGACTCAAACTAAGACTAATGAAACTCTTAGTGCATCGATTAATTAGCTGACTTTCAAGTTCGATGCTATGGCAACCCATCAGAAGGCGATGGACACCCAAATATTGCCCAGATCACATAGCAAGTTAGCCATTTATCCCGGGCTCAGGGTCACCTACTAGGTTAGCCTAAGACCAACCCTAAAGGTCACATCAATGCTATCCCTGCAATAGGAGATGGGCCAGAGGAGAGCCCTGTGATGGTTCTCTAAGAGACAGTTTTAATTTCTGATCCTGCAGGAACTGAAGGGCAGAAGGAAGTGGGGAGGTCGAGCTCTATTGAGAAGGCTAATCCTGCACCTCCCATTCACCCATATCAGCCACCAATATCCTACCCTAAGAGGTTGGTCTAGGCCAAGCTATTTCAGCTTCAGCCCAAATTTATAAGATACCTGGATGTGCTGAAGCAGATCTATGCTGATACCGTTCTCTTGGAAGCTCTCAAAAAAGCACCGATGTACCTATAATTTCTTAGAGAGCTTCTTTTCAAGAAAGGTGAGCCTGGAGTAGGATCAGTGGCCCCTATTGGAGAGGCTTGCAGCGTGATTCTATAGAGTCAGTCCCCACCTAAGCTGCAAGATCTCGATAGTTTTTCTATCTCTTGCTGCATAGGGAATGTGCAGATTAAAAGAGGCCATTATGATTTAGGAGCCAGTGTGAGCTTAATGCATCTCTTTCTTTGTAAGAAGTTTAAGTTGCTAGACATGAAATCTACCACCACCCTCAAACAGCTAGTAGATTGCTCCACTAGGCAACCTGTAGGTAGTATGGAGGATGTTTTAGTTCAAGTGGGTCGACTCGTCATCCCATGCAATTTCATCGTCATGGATATGGATGGGGACTTCCAGATCCCCTCACTCTGGGGAGACCGTTCCTAGCTATTAGTGGGGTGGTGATCGATGTACAGGCAGGTACTTTGTCCTTCCAGTTGTGTGGAGTCAAGGTGGATTTCTGTTTTCCTATATCCATACAATCTTTAGTGCCCGCCATCCTCTCACGTCCTGCGGCCCCTGTACATATTGTCGCTTCTGATGCTGTTTATGGGATAGAGGTATTCGATAGAGATGGGAGACCCCGTATGAGGTATGTGAGCTCTCCTGACTTTTTCGCATCTACCCCAACTAGCTTTGGGGGTACTTCTGCTTATACTGGGGAGGTAGTTGATTCTACTCCACATTTCCATATCTTCCCTAGTCGACCTCCCATGCCATTATCGTCTATCATTTGAAGGTAAGGGTCAAGTTAAGAACCTTAAACAAGCGCTTCTTAGGAGGCAACCCAAGTATTTCATTGCTTTTGAAAAAAACAACAGAAAAGAAAAAAAAGTGTCTTTCTTCCCCCCCGACTCTTTTCCCCTAAGCGCTATTCGTTCTAGCCTTCCCTTGGCCTTTTAAAAGTCCTTTTCATTGCGGACAATGAAAGTCTCAAGTATGGGAGAGGTGAGCCTATAGCTCTTTAGGTGGGGCGTGGGTTGAGTGATCTCACTTGCATTTGCATCATATGGATAGGACATCACGTAGTTTTAGTATACTATTTTTGTATTTTTCAATTGGTAACATATATAGTTTAGAGCATATAAGTTAGATTTTGCATCTCAAAAAGGCGAAATGATTAAGTGGGGGTATTCATAAGCTTTCCAGATACTACTTCTTACCCCTCTCTTCATTATTATTTATATGTTTATTACTTTCTTAGTTAGATTTAATGCTTTTCGAATAGAAGAGTTGAATAAAAGTTGTGAAAACCCCCTCTTATGAAGAAAACAAAAGGGGTGATGATTGATTAATTAGGTTGAGTTGTGTGTTGAAGTGTAGCCGATTATGGTGTGAGTTTTTTGTGAAAATGTGTTTGACACCATCATCTGTAGTTTCTTTGCCCATGTTGCATGTCAAATTGTTCTTGAGATTCATATGGTCTGACTTGACTGACCTTGACAAGTGGGATATATCTTGGAGTATTGTTGCTTAACTGTGGTAGATTTGCATGTGAGACTTTGAGCCTAATGATTATTTATTACATATAGTCTCATGCTTCTTTTCATGTGTGACTCATCCATGATTGTACCTCTAGAACTTGGTTTTATTCTTTTTGAAATCACATTTAGTATTTTGCATATGTCAACATGATTGAGGCAAATTTTTTTGTTTTATATAAGCCACATGAGTCAAAAGTCACCCACTGATGTGTACTACTCCTTTTGCTACCCCTTTAAGCCTTTATCCTATCTTTGTTGTTGCACCCCACCCACTACGTACTTAGCCTATACACATTTCCCATACGCTAGTTAACATTTAGTGGAGCAACACTCCCATTTTGAGCTAGGTTTGATTTGGAGGTCGGTTCATCGGGGTAACCTTATTGGTGGCTTGATTAGAAGGAATTGTGATTTGATTTTGTGTCCCCTATGCCATTTACATGCGTTTTGTTTTTGCTTCTCAAACAAAAGACAAAAAAAGGAGAAATAAAAATGTTGAAAGAAAAAAAAGAGAGAAGAAAAAGCAAATAAATGAATAGAGAAGTTGTGAATAAAGTGATTGGCATGGAGCTATGGCAATAAGATTATTTCATTCCTTTCATAGAGCTTTTCGTGGGGTTCATTGTTCAGTTTGTAATTATGGTGTGAAGTAGTTGTTTTAACATTAGTTGTGGAAGTGTTTTTTGTTCCCTAGTCCCTTGACGACTAACTCCACTCTTCCCAAGTTTGCTCCACTTTTCACCCTTTATCCTTAACCCCATTACATTCTTTTTACAAGTCCTCATGATTGGCATATTGCATTTTGCATCAAGTGGTGGAGAATTGAGAACTCTAGCAAGCTTATGGTAGTTTGGTTGATTGGATAGAGTATTGAGTGCACCCTTGTTACATTTCTAAACACATTGAGAGGAGTGTTAGGATATGTATGAGGGAGGTAGGACGAGTGTTAGGACACCAGAAGGGGTTACCAACGACTTCTACGTTGGTATGGACCTGCATCAAGGTTCCGCTTTAAGCCCTTTTCTTTTCACTCTAGTCATGGATGAACTTACAAAAGAGATTCAAGATGAGTTACCTTAGTGTATGTTATTCGCAGATGACATTATTCTTATTGATGAGACCAGAGAGGGATTTAATAAAAAATTGGAGCGATGGAGACATACACTAGAGTCTAGAGGCTTTAAAATTAGTAGATCGAAGACTGAATACCTTCATTGATGTTTCAGTTGAAGGGAAGATGCGAGGGGAGAAGTCACTATTGAGGAAATGCAAATACCACAGGTCGAGAAGTTTAAATATCTAGGCTCGATCATTCATCATGAAGGGGACATTGACGAAGATATTAGCCATCGCATAAACGTAGACTGGCAAAAATGAAAGTATGCTTCGGCTGTGGTGTACGATAAGAGAATGCCTGTAGGACTAAAAGACAAAGTTTATCGTATGGCAGTTAGACATGCTGTGTTATATGGATCGGAGTGTTAGCTTATAAAGAAGACTCAGGTTCAACGGTTAATGGTAGCAGAGATGAGGATAATTAGATGGATGTGTGGTTATATGAGAATGGATAGAATTAGTAGTTGAGTGATTAGAGACTTAGTTAAAGTGGCCCTCATCGAAGATAAGTTGAGAGAAATAAGATTCAGATGGTTTAACCATATGAAAAAAGGAGAGCAGATGCTCCAGTGAGGAGATGTGAGATTATTAATATCCCAAGAGGTAAAAAAAGAAAGGGACGTCCAAAGAAGAGTTTGGACGAGGTGATTAGAGAGGACTTGAAAATTGTAGGGTTAACGGAGGACATGGCTCAGGATATGAGACTATAATGGGATAGGCTTAAGATCTTATATCGTAGAGAGTTAGCCTCATAGTTGGTCACTTGGTTGTAGTAGAGTGGGTTTGGTTGTGCTTTTTTTGTATGTTATATTTGCATGCAGGTAGTTCATGTGTCTGAAAAAAGATATTGTTTGCCTACCTCTATTTGTTAAGATACAGTATCTCCCTCTGCCTTATTGTATTTATGGTTACATAGTTACTGCTACCTGATTTTTTCATATTTTTTCATTTTTTTAACTCATTCCCTACGACTTATCCTTAGTTTTTCTCCATAAATGTTTTCACAAAATCCTTATACTATAAAATGTTTTTACAAAATCTGGTTTTTGTGAGTCTCTTAGAATCAGCCTCTCTACGGGTAGGATTGCCGGTAGAGGTAAGGTTCCATACATCTTGATCTCCCCACACCCCGTGAAAGTGGGACTAACATTGAGAGTTGTTGTTGTTGTATTGAGAGGAGCATTCCACTTATCCTAAAGTGAGGTTCTGCCGGTCTTGTTTACTCACCATTTATTTAGAAAGGTCTCATTATCCTACGTGTTTCAAAACTAAGATGTCTTTTATGTTGCATTTCGGTTGGGGGGACTTATAGATGTTGGTATATAGTTTTATTTTTTTAAAAAAAAAAACTTTTCGCACCTTGATTGGGCCACTTGCGATGCATGATTCGGTTGGTTTATTGATTATTCACCCCTTACTTGAGGAGGAACGTAGACAGAGGTTTATCTCGCTCTTTGGTGTTTCATGAACGAGTCTTGCTTGGGGACAAACAAGAGATAAGCATGGAGGAGTTGATAAACCTATATTTTGACCTGATTTTAACGCCAATTTGATCCCTTTTCCCCATGTTTTCATGTTTGATCTGGTTGAGATAGGGTCAAATCGACCTCCTTTAGTATATATTTCGTTTATTTAGCATCTTTTCGTATTTTCAGGAGTTCTACTGAAGGAATGAAAGGATTGATGATAATAATAAACCTCTATTTTACACTCTTTTAGGCATGATTTTCACCTCTCATCTCAGCAGTTTCCGGTATATTTTCGAGAGTTTAGAGGTCGATTATTCATTATTTATCTCAAATCTACCTAAAAGTTGTGTTTTTGTATTTACAAGGGTTTAATTTGAATAAATGAGCAAAAAGGACAATATTCAGCAGAAAGGAGCGCCAAGGAGGCGACTTTGAGTCACGAAAAAGCGTCACACGGAAGTCCCAGAGAATCGAACACACGCGGCAGGTCAAACCACGAAGACCCGACAACCCGAACCGGCCGCCACATGGCACGGCCTGACCGTGCCAGGTGGCACGACCGTGCCACAAGGCATGGTGTGGCCGTGCCACATGGCACGAGCCACGTGGCCGGTTCAGCAAAATGGTCTGGGCGTTCTCCAGTATTTTGGCGTGGTGTGGCCGTGCCTCGGGGCACGACCGTGCCACCCCCGTTCCGCGATGCGACTTAAATTTTCCTTCGGGGCTGTTTTGAGGGACATTGAGTTTTATGTTTCAGTTTTTTTTACGTTTAGTTCTCTCTCAGAATTCTCTCGAGGCGATTCTTAGGTTTAACTTTAGTTTAATTCTTGTTCTTGAGAATTGTTCTTGGACTGAGGATTATTTTCATTCAATTAATTCCAGGTTCCCGTTCTTATCTCTTCTCTCTCTTGTCTTCTTGTTTTAGAATTCAATTATCATAACACTTTAGTTGAATGTTGCGATTATTGCGTTTAGTATAATTGTAGGCTAAATCCTCAACTTAGGTTGGGATTTATGCCGAGTATGTATGATTGAATTGTAAACTAGCCCAATTCTTGCTCCCCCTTTGTTTTGTAATTGCGAATTCTACTCTGCACACCTCATGCTCGACAAAATGCTCGAAAGAGTATTCGTCCATTTTTATTGGGGTTTAGGGGAGTGTTGAGAGACGAAACCTTTACCAAGTGCGACTTAGTACACAATTGAGGTATTGACATGAAAATAGTCAAGCTTTAATTGGGATTTGAGATTGTAAATCTCGTAATCCTTCAACCTTTAGTCCCATGAAAATAGACGACTTTGGTTCTGGGATTAGTCTTCGACCCTTGAGAGAGGGAGGAGATGGGCTAAATTGACAATCTATCCATTCGTATTACATTCATGGGAATGCTTGATTGGGTTAGTAATTAATTCATCTGCGTATTCGTGTTATTAATTCCAACCTAGGTGCTTTTTATTCTGTTGTTTACTAAAACCCTGAGTTATCACTATCTCTCGTAGTTTAGCTTCCAACCACAACTTGATTGCCTAGCTTGAGTTAGTCCAATTAGTTCTAGTAGTTGAAACCAAGTTCCCTGTGGATTCGACCCGTACTTGCTGGTTGCTAGCTATAGCTACACCGTGCACTTGTGATTAAGTAAAACTGCTAACAAGTTTTTGGCGCCGTTGCCGGGGAACTTGCGCCTTTCAATATTAGAACTGATTAGCGTACTCTAGACTAGGCTGTTTCTTTTTCTTTTTATCCCTTCTTGTTTCCCCCTCCCTCTATCGTGCTTGAAACTGTTTACGCCTTTGGTAGTGTTGGTTTTGTATGCGCAGGCGTAGTCAAAGGGACCAACCACTTGCTCCCTTTGACCCAGAAATCGAAGCCACCGTCAGAAGGCAAAGCGGTGCAAGGAAAAGGCAAGCAAGCACAAGTTCTAATGGCTGAGCAGAATCATCGAGTATTGCGAGACTACGCCCTGCCACAAGCCTCGGGCGTCACGTCTTCCATCGTACGCCCCGCTATCGAGGCTAACAACTTCGAGCTCAGCCCCACGCTGATCACATTTGTGGAGAGGGAGCAGTTCAGCGGGCACCCCGCGGAGAACCCCAACGTGCACCTTCGCAGATTCCTAGCGAAGTGTGACACCATCAAGTTGAACGGGGTGTCCACTTATGCGATCCGGCTGCGGCTCTTTCCATTTTCACTGCGGGATAGAGCCAGTGACTGGCTTCAGAACGAGAAACCCAACTCGTTCACCACTTGGGAAGTACTCTCCAAGGCGTTCCTCAGCAAGTACTTCCCACCTGGCAAGACTGCCAAGTTGAGGACGGACATCACCTCCTTTGCCCAGCAGGATGGTGAGTCATTATATGAGGCATGGGAGAGGTTTAAGGACCTCCAGCGCCAGTGCCCCCACCATGGAGTTCCCGACTGGCTCCTAATCCAGACCTTCTACAATGGGTTGGAGCGGGCGGTGAAGATTTCTGTTGATGCTGCAGCAGGGGGTGCTCTTATGGGCAAATCTATCGAAGCGGCAAAGGCGTTGTTGGAAGAGATGGCTTCCAACAACTATCATTGGTCGAGTGAGAGGGCCACTCCCAAGAGGGGCAGTGGCAGGCATGAGATTGACGCTGTGACGCTCCTAGCGAGCAGGGTGGACGCCCTCGCACAGCGCCTGGAGAAAGTGACCACCTCGTCAGCTACTTCTGTGGGGCCGTCTATGGGGATCTATGCTGTCTGTGAGGCCTGCGGTGTACAGGGCCACACTGCCGTTGAGTGCTACAATGCTCCCCCTAGCATTGAGCACGTCAACGCCTATCATACCTACACCCAACCTCCTCAAAATAACCCCCACCCCACCTCCTACAATTAGGGTTGGAATAGTCGTCCGAACCCCCTCTATTAAAATCCCAACCCCCATCCCCAGAACTCCATGCAACCACCAGGTTTCCACAACCGAGCTCCCTACACTGCACCCCCTCCACCTCTTGAATCTACATCTCACCTGGAGAGTCTTATGGAGCGCTTCATAGCGACCCAGACTACGACCAATGAGACTCTTAAGGAGTCCATCCTTCAGCTGACCTCCAGGGTCGATGCCATGGCCGCCCATCAGAAAACGATGGACACATAGATTGCTCAGATTGCCCAACAGGTGAACCACCTGTCTCGACCTCAGGGGCAACTTCCAGGACAGACCGAGGTCAACCCCTGCCGTCAAGTCAACGCTATATCTACTGTGGGCGAGGGGTTAGAGGAGAGCCCAGTAATGGTTCTCTAGGAGGTGGTTTCGGTTCCTGATTCTGCCGGAACCAAGGGAAGGGAGAAGAATGAGGATCTGAGCCCTGTTGAGGAGGCCCGCCCTCCACCTACCGCTCGCCCTTACCACCCTCACGTGCCTTACCCTCAGCGATTGGCATGGTCCGAGCTATGTCAGCTTGAGCCTAGATTCGAGCGTTTCTTGAAAATCTTACGCCGAATCTATGCCAATAGCCCCTTCCTGGAAGCTCTCAAGAGTGCCCCTGCACAATTTCAATTTTTGCGAGAGCTCCTATCCAAGAAGGGCACATTTAGGGAAGCTTTTGTAGCTTCCGTTGGCGGATCCTGCAGCGCGCTCTTACAAAGGCGGTCGCCATCCAAGCTGCAGGATCCCGACAGTTTCGTTATCCCATGCTGCATAGGGGATGTGCATATTGAGAGAGCCCTCTGTGATCTGGGCGCCAGTGTGAGCATCATGTCGCTCTCTCTCTGCAAGAAACTGCAATTATGGGACCCCACACCCACCAGCATTACTATTCAGCTTGCAGACTGCTCCATCCGGCGGCCTGTGGGCATTCTAGAGGATGTCCCAGTCCAGGTAGACAAGTTCCTAGTCCCCTGCGATTTCGTCGTCCTTGATATGGACGATGACTATCCACCCCCTTCCTCCTGGGTCGCCCATTCCTCGCGACCGCAGGGGCGGTGATCGACGTGCAAACGGGCACCCTATCCTTCACCGTGTGTGGGGAGCGGATGGATTTCTATTTTCCACCACCCACTTCATCTCCCGCCCCTGGTGCGCACTCTGCGCTTGCGGCCCCTACTGTCTCCACTCCTCCAGCTGTCGTGAGAGTGGAACTTCATGACTGGGGTGGCGGATCCCATCTGCGGCCGCCTGCTCTGCCTCCCCTATCTCCACCGCCTACTACTGCTACTGGCGGACCTCCTCAGGCGACACTGATGCCTGACTTTAGCCATGGGGAAGTGCTGGCTCACTCGTCATTTCCTTCTTCCATCCCCACACCTCCCTACATCACGCGAGCATCATATTCCTGAGGTAACGGTCAAGCTTAGGACCTAAAGCAAGCGCTTCTTGGGAGGCAATCCAAGGTATTTATTGCTTTCGGAAAAAAAATACAAAAACAAAAACAAAAACAAAAAAAAAACAAAAACAAAAAAAAAGCGAGTGTGTGTGTGTGTGTCTCCCACCCTTTCCCCCCCTTTCCCCCCTTTCCCTACCCTTGTTTCTTTTCTGCGTCCTTTTCATTGAGGACAATGAAAATTTCAAGCATGGGGGAGTGTGAGCTCGTCGCTTTCTGGTAACATTGTGGGGGTAGGTGATTGATATCACTTGCATTTGCATCATTCAAATAGGATTTCATGTCATGCACTTTGTTGTTTTTGCCTTTTTATTTTTATTCGAGCATATAGTTTAGAGCTTGTAGAATCAGGTTTTGCATAACAAAAGGAGTAATGATCGAGTCGGGCGTTCGTAAGCTTTCCAGGTACTATCTCTTACCCTTCTCTTCATCATCCTTTATATCTTTATTGCTTTCTCAGCTAGTTTTATTGCTTTGAAAAAAAAAAACAAAAAAAAAATAATACGGTTTGCGAAAACCCCTCTTGTGATGAGATTGAAAGGGGTGATGATTGATCGATCATGTTTGGTTGTGTGTTGAGGTGTGACTTGTCTTGTTGTGCGTTTTTTTTGATAATCTCTCTACCCCTGAGATTCATATGGTTTGACCTGATTGAACTTGACAAATGGGACATACTCTAGAGTAAGTCACTTGACTGTGGTAGGTCTACCTGTGAGATTTTGAGCCTAACGACTATTCATTACATATAGTCTCCATTTCCTTTCATGTGTGACTCCTCCATGATGCATCTCTAGAACTTGGTCTTGTTCTCCTTGAAACTGCATTTAGCAATTGCATGTGTCGACATGATTGAGGCGATCTTTGTTCATGTAGCCACATTAGCCAGAAAGCCACCCGTTGTTGCATGCTATCCCTTTGCTAGCCCTTTGAGCCTTTCCCCCAGTCGTCGTTGTTGCACCACATTAATTACACACTTGACCTGTGCATACTTCCTTCATCCTTGTCAAGGTCTAGTGGGGCGACACTTCCACAATATAGTTGGGCATGTTTGGGGCAATTAACTATCACTTCGGGTATAATATCAGTGGCTCATTTGGGAAAATTGCGAATTAGTTTTTGTTTCCTCCAACGCTATCCATATGCGTCCGTTTTTGCTTCTCAATGAAAAGAAAAAAAAAAGAAAAAAAAAAGAAGAGAAGAAAACAATGAGCAGTTGCAAATAAAATGGGTAGCATGGAAACTTTTCGTGGTAAGCTTGTTTGGTCCCCTCTCAGACGTTTTTGCGAGCTTTGCGACTCGATTTGCAAGTATGGTGTGAAGTTGTGTCCTTAATGTTGAATTGTGGAAGTGTTCTTGCTCCCTAGTCTTTGACTAATAGCTCCATTTTCCCAAATTATTCCACTTCTCACCCCTGACCTTAGCCCCACTTCATCCCTATTGCAAGTCCTCATGATTGACATATTACATATTGCATTCTCGTGGTGGAGAGCAGAGAACATTACCAAGCATATGGTAGTTTAACTGATTGGTTGGAGTAATTGAGCGTACCCTTATTACACATTTCAAACACATTGAGAGGAGTGCTCCACTTTGCCCTAAAAGTGAGGTCCTACCAGTCTTACTTGCTCACCGTTTGTTGAGGAAAGTTATGTCCTACTATGTATTTCAATATTGGGGTGTTTGGTGTGTTTCATTTGGATAAAGTGATTTATGGATGACATTGCATACGTTTTATTGAAACTACTTTTCACACCTTGACTTGGCTACCTTTGATGCATAATCCCGCATGATTTATTAACTTATCACCCTTTCCTTGAAGAGGGTATGCTTTGAGGTCCACCATCCCCCCTGATCTTTCATAGCATAGTTTTGCTTGGGGACAAGCAAGTGATAAGCATAGGGGAGTTGATAAACCTCTATTTTGCACTCTTTTAGGCATGATTTTCACCTCTCATCTCAGCAGTTTCCGGTATATTTTCGATAGTTTAGAGGTCGATTATTCATTATTTATCTCAAATCTACCTAAAAGTTGTGTTTTTGTATTTACAGGGGTTTAATTTGAATAAATGAGCAAAAAGGACAATATTCAGCACAAAGGAGCGCCAAGGAGGCGACTTTGAGTCACGAAAAAGCGTCACACGAAAGTTCCGAGAATCAAACACACGCGATAGGGCAAACCACGAAGACCCGACAACCCGAACCGGCCGCCACATGGCACGGCCTGACCGTGCCACATGGCACGGTGTGGCCGTGCCACGTGGCCGGTTCAGCAAAATGGTCTGGGCGTTCTCCAGTATTTTGGCACGGTGTGTCCGTGCCTCGGGGCACGACCGTGCCACCCCCGTTCCGCGACGCGACTTAAATTTTCCTTCGGGGCTGTTTTGAGGGACATTGAGTTTTATGTTTCAGTTTTTTTTACATTTACTTCTCTCTCAGAATTCTCTCGAGGCGATTCTTAGGTTTAACTTTAGTTTAATTCTTGTTCTTGAGAATTGTTCTTGGATTGAAGATTATTTTCATTCAATTAATTCCAGGTTCTCGTTCTTATATCTTCTCTCTCTTGTCTTCTTGTTTTAGAATTCAATTATCATGACACTTTAGTTGAATGTTGCGATTATTGTGTTTAGTATGATTGTAGGCTAAATCCTCAACTTAGGTTGGGATTTATGCCGAGTATGTATGATTGGATTGTAAACTAGCCCAATTCTTGCTCCCCCTTTGTTTTGTAATTGCGAATTCTACTCTGCACGCCTCATGCTCAATGAAATGCTCGAAAGAGTATTCGTCCATTTTTATTGGGGTTTAGGGGAGCGTTGAGAGACGAAACCTTTACCTAGTGCGACTTAGTACACAATTGAGGTATTGACATGAAAATAGTCAAGCTTTAATTGGGATTTGAGATTGTAGATCTCGTAATCCTTCAACCTTTAGTCCCATGAAAATAGACGACACTTTGGTTCTGGGATTAGTCTTCGACCCTTGAGAGAGGGAGGAGATGGGCTAAATTGACAATCTATCCATTCGTATTACATTCATGGGAATGCTTGATTGGGTTAGTAATTAATTCATCTGCGTATTCGTGTTATTAATTCCAACCTAGGTGCTTTTTATTCTGCTGTTTACTAAAACCCTGAGTTATCACTATCTCTCGTAGTTTAGCTTCCAACCACGACTTGATTGCCTAGCTTGAGTTAGTCCAATTAGTTCTAGTAGTTGAAACCAAGTTCCCTGTGGATTCGACCCGTACTTGCCGGTTACTAGCTACAGCTACGCCGTGCACTTGCGGTTAAGTAAAACTGCTAACAGATAATTAGCAGAAAGGAGTGCCAAAGAGGCAAGTTTAAAGTCATGAAAGAGGTCGCTCAACGTCGCACGGAGGTTCCAGAGATTGGGTATGGGTGCCCCATGCAGGGAAGCACAACCGTGCCACGTCAAATTGACATGTTGCCACGTGTTAATCGTTTGCTGGTTGTGCCAGTGAAATGGCACGACCATGCCACCCTGTTCAGCCTGCGCGATTAAAATTTTCACGGGGCTATTTCGATTATCATTCGGATTTTCCCTTTAGACACTTTCTTTGAGGCGATTTTTAGGTTTTTATCAGTGTTTTTGACCTTCATCTTTTGTATTGAATTCGCTAGTTAGAAGATTGATCTATATTTACTTGGTGATTAATTGAAGTGAGTGGCTTGATTCTCTCTCTCTCTACTTTTTATTGTTGTTCTAGGTTTCTATGCGATACATGTTGCTCTTTCCTTCAATTGATTTGGTTGTTTTGATGATGATGTGTGGCTAATCTCCCAACTTAGATTGGAATTGAAGTCAATTATGTCTATTGAATCATGAATTAGCCCCAAACCCTTGTTTTCTTCATGCTTGTGATTATGAATTCTACTTTGCGCACCAAGTGCTCGATGAATTGCTCGAGAGAGCACTCGTCCATTATTATTCAGGTTTAGGGGAGCGTTAAAAGATGGAATCTTTATCTAGCGTGACTTAGTAGACAGTTAGGATTTTGATATGAAAATAATCAAAGTTCTCATTGGGAATAAAGATTGTAGACTTTGTAATCCTTCGACTTTGTCCCATGAAAATAGGTGACTTTAGTTGTAAGATTAGTCTTCGACCCTCGAGATAGGGGGGAGATGGGTTTAATTGATAATCTATCTATTCATAAACACATGCTTAATTCCGTCTGACAGGGGTTAATAATTGATTCACTAGCATAATCGTGCTGATATCACAACATAGGTGTTTTTAATATCCTGATATCTCATCCAATTCTTAGTTGTTATCGTTTGCATAGTTTAGACATAAACCTACTATTGGATTTGGTCTAGATTGAGTGTCTGAATTAATTTTGGTAATCGAAAGCGAGTTCCTCGTGGACACGACCCGTATTCACCGGTTGCTAGCTACAGTTACACCGTGTGCTTGCGGTAAATTTAAGACAACACTTATTTTTTCGATTGTTGAATTCACGTGATTTTTAAGCTCCATGATTTAAACCTATGATTTTTTTTCCATAAATTCTGACAAAATTGGAGAATGACTAAGTCTAGTTGTACCATAGGAGTACATTAAACAACTTATTCTATTTATTGACCTAACAATTTTATTTTAAAAATAGTTCTGGTTGTTTGGTTCCTCCAAACTAGGATATTTTCGACTCTTATCTTGGCTTCGCTACTTTCTATCAATGAAGATTCTTTTCAGTCTATGTTTTGCTCATTTTCAATTGATATAAGTATGCATTCTAGTGTTGAGCTTGCCCTAGTTGGATAATGAGCATGAATAGGTTTAACCACTTCTATTCGGATTAACGTAAATTCATATCATTATGAGTTTAGAATTGCATCATATCATTATGAGTTTAGAATTGCATCTAGAGTAGCTTAACAAGTTTTCAGAAAATATTGTAAATATTGAGATAATATGTATTTAGTTCAAAATCAAGTCATTGAATGTTAATTATAGATCTAATGTGGTTTCAACTGATCGGATCAAACCAGCAAGAACAAATGGTGTAACTCAACTAATCGTTCCTTTGCTTATGCTAGTAACTGTTGAGAAGCTTATTGTGATTTTCTTAATGGAGCATTTTTCTTTTAATAATTTATTAATACAAACTCCGCACCTGAATGATGTTTTTTGCAGAAAATAGCGTCCCTAATTGCAAATGCATAATTGGAAAGCAATGTCCTATAGTTTAGCCAGGGGAGGGGGGTAAACAAACTAGTGGATATATTGATAAGTTTGTGTGCTTCAGCACTATAAAATAGCCCTTTAAAGTTTCCCGGAAAAAAGCCAAAACACATCGAAACATCAGGATATGGAATGTTGTCTTTGCTGATAATCATAACACAAACAGAAAGGACAGCCCAAGCTAACAGTAATGATCAGCCAAGGAGAAGAATTCAAACACGACAGATACCAAACCCAATTTAATGTCATTGAATTCAAGTTGCGTCTTCATCTATTGCTATAAGCTGAGTTTACAGCTCAGAATGTTGTAATTTGAATTTACAGTACAGACTACAGCGACTTGAGATGTGTTATCAACACATTTACAGATATTTTGTAACAAATAACATACAACAACACAACACCTCCCAGTGTGGGTCCCGCTTCCGCGGGGTTTGGGTAACAAATAACATAATTAAAAAAAAAAATCATAGAGTCGTTTTGCTAGGATGGTGAAAGATTAACATGTTGCATTTCCAGCAAATATGTGATATAGTAGTAGTCGCTAGTCAGCATTGCCTCATAGTCATTTAAGTTTCTGACTTCTGAGCGTATTTTCATCAGCTGCATGTTGTTTCTACCCGGAAACAAATTAAAATTTTAGGCTGATGGAAGTCTTGAAAAGGAAAGGGATCACAAGTGCTTCATGCTTCGATCATTTCACATCTTCATCTTCGAGAGTTTTGTTTCTGGGAAGCAGTTTGGGACTCACTAGAGCATCTTTGACCCATCTGACGACATTCACTGATTCACACATTCTCTTCAAATTCTTTGCAATCTTCTTGAACCTGACCCTCAATTTAAATGCCTTTCATTTATTCAGGCATGGACAAGGTTTACCAAAACCCATCCGGAAGATGGCCAGAAGATGACCACAACGAAGAAAGAGAGCCAGTTAAGGAATTAATCTCCCTGCATACCCACCACATGAATGCAATTGTTGATCCTGTAATTATGATCATCACGGTTAGCATTGTTGTAGTAATATATGGCATATATGGAGCAATTTTCAAGTAATTGTGATATTGTATTTCATAGTAAACAATATTCAAATTACACGAGTTTTTCACTAGATACTCTTGATTTTAAATCCAAGCCCCCCCCCCCCAAAAGGACAAAAAAAAGGAATAAGCAGAGTTTGAACCCACACTATCATGGCTAAAGCTCGAGTAACAGATTGAAACTTAGAACCATAAACATTTAGCAAGGAAAAACACAAACTACATGTAATTAATCTTCTCTTTAAATTATTTGCAAGCCATTGCTAAAACTTGTTATGCCCATTATGGGTAGAAACTTCAGACATAGTATAATTAGTCAGAATTACCTCATATGATGGTTAAGAATTTAAAATATAGCGACCACATCCTACAAGTCTGAACTAATCCTCAAGTGATTGAAGTTACATTGAAGAAGAGCAGACATTCATACTGCGCTCAGCACTCACATTCAACTTTGCATAAGCTACAATAGGAATCAAGTTAGATGTACCTGCTGCAATAAAGAGCCTCATGTTTCCCAGCCGTCTTTTACATTGGAATTCGAACAGATTTCGAACAATTCTATATAGAGAAGAATTAGTTACAAAACAAAAGGAAAAATGACCCCTGTTAGGATCAAAATCAACATAGATTTTAGCAGTATATGCCAGCTACATTAAAAAAAATACCACATGCATGCGAGAAGAATGTCTTCGGTGAGATACTTGGGTATACTCTTAGTTTAAAAAAGCCCGCTTGAGGCACGCCTAGGCACACTTCACCGTAAGGCTACCACGTCAGCTTCTCAGAGGGGATGAGGTGCCCCTCAAGGATGCAACGCTATATCTTCCCCCTTTTTCTTCTTTTTCTTAGCCTTACCTTTACCTTTTTACTTCTTTTCTTTCCTTAGGAGCTAAAAGGTAAGCTATCCTTATACGGTAAGTGTGTGCATTGGAAAACTATGATGATAAGATAATATATCTTAAGGTTATTTGCGATATTAGTAGTTATATTGATGTCTAACAACTTTTTAATTCATTTATTGACTTGTTTCTGCAAAATCTACTTTGCAAAACATGAAAGGCTTTCAAGAATTTTATATAGAAGTGCACCTCGCATCCATGATACGTGCGCCTTCGCCTCGTGCCTTGCACTTTGCACCTCGCACTTTGGGACCTTATTTGAGTCAGTCCACCTCGCACTTTGGGCCTTTTCAAACTCAATGTGCACTCGTGGAGCATTAGCTAGTTGAATAGCGTAATTAAGTACATGGACTATGCATTTCATTTGAGACAACTAATTGATGACCATTATGTGGATCAGATCATTTCTCTTACAGAGAAACATAGATAATGATTAATTCCCCCAAAAATTTCACACAATAAGTGCAAAGATTTATAGACAAATTTTCGTTCAATGAGCCCCAAAGATCCCCCCCCCCCCAAAAAAAAACCAAGAAGAAAAACTTTGAACAATATTACAAAGTTGACTAAATGAATTTCATAAGCATTTAACAGTTTCTTCAATCCAGTCATTTGTAATTATCTCCTGAGTCTCATAGCCACCAATTCTTTGAAAAAATGCAACATTTACAAACTAAAAAAACATAAATGGCCATCACATAAGTTTGACCACCAACAGGATCAAAACAAATGGATCTTTGATTGTTTAGTCAGAGTAAGGAAAAGCTATGAAGAGGAAAGCCATGAAGACACCACTCATTCACCTAGTAAAAACTACAAATCACAGACACTAAGCAGATAAATTCATTTAAAAAAAAAAAAAAGCAAGGCAAATAAAAGAATGACATTATCATAAACAATCTACTGCTAACTTCACAAACTATGGCGAAAATAAAAAGCACGAAAAGAAGAGAGGAACCTGGTAGATCGCTGATCCAATTATGGAAAATGACATATGGCAAAATTCTTCTATCATCCTCAGCTTCTCCTCTTTCACCATGTAATGCAGCAACAAAAGCCACTTCCATACCCGGAACCAAATCATGGAACCAAATGGCCAATCGGTGAATGAAAAGCAGATTTTTCAGGGATAACCTTACATAAGAGCCAATTTAAGTTTTCTCAACATGATACTTCGGTATGGGACTACAAACTACGGCAAAAAAACTTTAAGTAATATAAAGTGCTGCAGTTCCAACAGTTCTCTTTCGATGAGGGACAACCTTTCTTAAACAACTTACTTCCAGGTGAAAGCCAAACCATTCCTATTATTCATCAAACTCATTCAATGATAGGATATCTGTTTCTCCGGCAATAAAGGGAATACTAGGATCATTTCAGTTTCAGAAATTGTGCATGAGTATTGAGTACCTTTAACTTGCTACTCTTCTCACTTCGCATTTGCAATGTTAATGACAGTATTGCTCAAGAAGTTCACATAGGTATTAAGACAAAACTACGAAAGTTTTACAACTTAATACTTTCATCTGATCATTAAATACACTCTTAACTTACAAATCAGATACAGGGCATATTATGTTAATCGAAATTACAATAATTAAGCAGAAGAGAAATACATACAAAACATAAAGTTTAAAGCTGAGACCACGATACATGATGAATGATTGGTAATCCAGTGCTTCATTTACTTTCTCAGGTTTATGTGAAATGGGCTGTAATTGATTATTCAAGTACTTGTTTTTATATGAGATTACACAGGAAAGTTTTGTGCTTCGTGTTATGGTCAATGAGTAAGTCTAAAAATTTTCTTCACCCTGCAGGGAAAGGGAATATTTAATAGTCAAGCTGTAAACACCGTGCTCTTTACTATTAGGAAATAGAAAGCACTTTAAATTCGAGGAAATAAAATTGGTAGTAATGAGTAAAGATTCAAGTGCTTGCTTAGGCAGGAAATCTCACATTAATGAGAGAAAAGTGGTTGTCCAAGCATGATCTAGTTGAAGATAGGAAAGAGAATGTTGCTGCATGGATGAATTAGGTGGAATCTTTTTGAAGGATGTCTTTACAATCAATTGCAATTACCATATCTTTCATAAAATTCATGTTTCCATGCTGTTCCAAATGGTGCATCTCCTCCAAAAACAGCAGAAAAGACCTGATGCCTACCCTCAATAAGAATGGAGAAATAAAAACCTGGAAAGAAAAGAAAATTTTGAAATAGGAGGTCAAGGGGGTCCAATCATTGCAGAACTCATTGTATGAGGCACTTTGGTGCAAAAGCATCACTAAAACAGTTCAAGGGCTTCACCATTAGAACTAGGCAACAGGCACACCAGCAACAAACCATTTGGTTTGAGGGATCGTGCATATCTACCACTATAGGACAAGCTACAGTTTCTAGATCCCATCTGAAGTTATCACAAAGCCACCGTGTTCCTTGCAATGATTAAGAAAATTGGGCAGAACTCCCTCCTAACTCGTAGATTCATCCAATCTTTCATACATCTCTCTTGAAGAAACACCACAAATCTCAAATTCCAATAAACGTGCCCAACTACATTCAACAGGGGGATTACATCTACTAAAACTAGAAGTGGCATCAATATAACCTAAGCGTACAAAACCCATAGCACTTCGAATAGGTGTTAAAATGACTGTTTTGAATGGTTATAGAATACGTATAAAATAACAGGCTTGGATATAATTGTATTTCCCATTAGTACTTTGAGCAAAAATTTTAGTAAATAGTAGTATCCAACCTAATGGGTGTTGTTATGTTATGTAGGATTCTCTCAGTTGAGCATTGTTCATAATTTCATATATACGATAAAAACTTTCAGTTGTGCAGCAGTTCATGTGTTCTATATGTATGGCAGAACTTGAAAAAACTCAAGTTTTCAGCTAATTATTTGTTCTTCAAACACTCCTACTGTATATTCGCTTGATGTACTTACTAAGAAATATCCCTTGATTGAAACCCATTAGCTTTGACCATGGGTCTTATTCATGTGTTCCATTAATCTCTATGGCAGAATAGCAATTAAGTTTGTGTTGCTCCCATTTATGCAGTGCAGATGCATGATTTCTAAAGCTTAATAAAGTTGAACTGAAACTATATGGGAACTTCAAGGGAATTATCAATATTTGTTGCTAACATTACTTCAAATTCGCTTTGGAATAAAACAGCGCAAGCCGTGGAGCAAAAAGTGAATCAAAAGGCAAAAAGTGAAGCGGAGGAGACCTCAATGGACCTGTGGTGGTCGAATTCCAAGCTTAAGCAGGTTCTGAGCTTCTTCACGATTCCTTCCAGCTAACCTGCAAATGCGAGATGAAAAAGTCAGATTTTAGATAATCAGAAAGATTGAAATCAATAAATTTATGCCCTGTAACCCTAGTTTTCGCGGTTGCGGCTGTATACTTCAATTTCTTCAAAGAATTGTTGGGATAAACATGAAGCGATGAAGAATAAAGAGTTGAAATTTCTTCGATGTGTAATGGATATTAGAGAGAGTGGATTGAATCATGTTACCAGTCACAAATTTGCAGTCGAAGATGGAGCAGCGTTTAAGTGTTTGCCTGATGTTCTCACTTTTCGTCTGATGATGATGATGATAATGCTAGGCATTCATCCATGCATTCCGCTTATCAAAGAAACAAATTGGATGCTGTTCTTCCGTTAAAACTCTCATTAGAGGCTTGCTGTTGGCTAAAGGTATGCGTATTTTGGATCATTGGGCTCAAATGGACTCACTTGTTCTTGCGGGAAGTTGTAATATTCCAGCTGAACATGCACCCATCTATGAACACGTTAGGAGTGCGAATGAGCTGTTTGTTATTGTCATTGCCTGCTAAGAAAGTCCGCCTATTTAATGGCACTTCAAATATGAGGGTTAAGTTTATTTTCGAATTATTTGGTGGGAGTTTTTAAGAAAATAGATTTGATATTCGAACATAAAAAGTGATTCTGTGTGAATTTTTTTTCCACATTTAGTTCCAGTAAAAACTATTTTTAGCAGTCAAGCAGTCATATTTAGCAATCAACATGAGACTCTCCTTTTTTCTAGCTCAATAGTTATCTTTTAGTCATGTGACTCTCCTGTTTTCCCTGCTAACTTTTCTCCACTCAAATAGCCTTCTGCACCTATAAATACAGGCTCTCTTCAACTGCAACAATCACACCAAAACATCATCTGTCTTCTCTTCTCCTCTTCTACTATTCTCTCTCCTTTTCCTAGGCAATTGATACACTGCATATCCAAGTCTTTGGCCTCGAATGCACGTGTTCGAAGACTCACTGTGTTAACCTTGGGGAGCGATCAACCAATTTGATTTACAACTCAGTCGAGCCAAAATGGCTTTCAAGGTAGTGGTAAACCACAACACAGTACTCTTCCTCTCCTTCTGCCATTGATTTAGCGATAACTTTCCAACAATTTGAAAGCGATTTGTGATTTCCATAAAATCAATGGCACTAACAGGCCACAAAACTTTTCCTGACCTCTCAAAATTAGAACATTTAGACAGAACCAACTTCAGACATTGGTCCCAAAAATTGCTCATACTCTTTGAACAATTAGAGGTCGACTATGTGTTGTTTTCTGACCTCATTGAAGAGAACAACACTTGTAAAACCACTATTGCCTCTGCTGATGGAACTGTCAAAGATAAATCCAAAACTATTGATATGGAAACAATGATGAAATTTAAGAAAGACAAAAAAACTGTAAGGGGCATTTATTGAACCATACGACTAACCCCTATTTGATTTGTTTGTCACCTTCAAATCTGTCAAGATTATTTGGGAGAAGCTGGAGGCCAAGTATGGAGCTGATGACGCTGGAAAGAAGAAATATGTGGTAAGTGAATGGCTGCATTTTCAGACTAATGACAAGCCAATTATGGAACATATTCATGTTTATGAGAACCTATATGCTGAAGTTCTGAGTAAGAACATGAAGATGTGCAAGATTTTGCATGCTAATCTGCTGATCGAGAAATTTCCACCATCTTGGAGTGACTACAGAAACTAACTGAAATAAAAGAAGAAAGATCTTACTTTGCAGAAACTGATCAACGACATGAAAATAGAAGAAGCTAATCGCCTGAAAGATAAGATGGATTCTTTTCTTTAAATTCTTCTAAAGCTAACCTAGTTAAATCTACTGTACCCACAAATAGAAACAGGTATAAGGGCAAAGGTAAGATGAACTAGAAGTCGAGCTATGCTAACTAGCAGAACAAGTGCAGCAATAAAATCGAGAAACCAGAGGGGTTGTACTATGTTTGCGACAAGCTGGGGCACAAAGCATACAAGCGTTCACTTCGCAAAGGGCAGTCACAGCCAAATCGGAAGCCTATAACCCAAGCTAACCTTGCCAAGGACACATAAGTCATTTGTGTAGTGGTTGAAAAGGCAAACCTGGTGGCAAACAGTGCTAAATGGATCTACGATACTAGAGCCTCGAGGCACTTCTGTGCTAACAAAGAACTCATGTAGGACTTTAAAGATGTTGCAGATGGTGAATGCATCTACATGGCAAACTTTATGACTGCTAGAGTTATGCGTAAAGGGAAGATTCTTCTTAGATTTACTTCTAGCAAATTACTATGGTTAAGTAATGTGTTGTATGTGCCTTCTCTTCGTAAAAACTTAGTTTCTAATATACTTCTCAACAAAGTTGGATTAAAAACTGTTGTTGCAGATGATAAGGTTGTTATCTCTTGTAATGGGGTCTTTGTTGAAAAGGGATACCTGAATGGGAGCCTATTTGTACTTAATCTTGCTTTTAAAACCTTGAATGGAAATGCTTGTACTTCTGCTGAGTGTTGCATCCATTAAACGACTTAAATGTATGAAACTTATATCTGCTATGAATGTTGACAATTCCATTAAATGCTCTATTCGCATAGAAGCAAAACATGACAAAAAGTCCTTTAAGTCGGTTACTAGCAATAAACAACATTGGTAGAACTTCTACGTTCAAACTTGTTTGACTTCAAAAATACAGCCAATAAAGGAGGAAAAAAGTATTGCATTACCTTTGTAGATGGCTATTTTAGATATACTAAAGTTTACCCCCTTAGATCCAAAAGTGAGGCTGATGAAATGTTTTTGAAATACAAAGTAGAGATAGAAAATCAATTGGACCGAAAGATTAAGAGGCTTAAAATTGATAAGGGTGGAGAATATGAGACTAACTTTCTGACAACCTTTTTTGAAGAAAATGGTATAATACATGAGGTTAATGCACCCCGTACTTTCTACCAAAATGGGATAGGCGAACACCAAAATAGAACTCTTAAAGAAATAATGAATGCCATGCTTTTGACTTCGGGACTTCCTAATAATATGTGAGGGGAAGCTGTTTTATCTGCTTGCTATATTCTTAATAGAATACCCCATAAGGAGTTAGACCAAACCCCTTTATGAACTATGGAAAGGCTATGCTCCTAATTTGAGTTTCTTAAGGGTGTGGGGGTGTTTGGCTAAAGTTCTCCTACTTGATTTCACGCAGGAAAACATAGGTCCTAAAACCTTCAACTCTGTATTTATTGGTTATACCCAAAATAATGCTGTATATAGATTCATGTCACTGAATGACTTTTCTATTAGTGAGTCTAGAGATGCAGAATTCTTGGAGCATATATTTTCTTTGAAAAAGAGTGATTCTACTACTGTACATGAAACCATACTTGTGCATGATAATGTGCCTTTGTCTGCCTCCAGTTCTGGTGTTAGAATCTCAGTTGATGAACCTAGGAGGAGTAAGAGACTTAGAGTTGAGACTAACTTTGTTCCTGACTTCCTCATTAATTTTTTGATTGAAGACTTTGATGTTAATTTCTTATCTGATGAACTAGTATCTGCCTTCTTTATCGAAGAAGATCCAAAAACCTATGAAGAGGCTATGGGAGCTATAGATGTAAGTTTTTGGAAAGAAGCTATTAAAAGCGAATTAGATTCCATAGTATCAAATCAAACTTGGGAGTTTGTTGGACTATCTAAAGGTTGTAAACCTATTAGTAGTAAATGGATCTTCAAAAAGAAGTTAAGACCTGATGATTCTATTAATAAATGTAAAGCTAGACTAGTGATAAGGGGATTTAACCATAAGAAAGGGTTGACTACTTTTGACATATATTCTCCTGTGACTAAGATAGCAACAATTAGAACTCTAGTCACCTTAACTGCCATCCATGGTCTTATAGTGCATCAGATGGATGTGAAAACAACATTTCTTAGTGGTGATCCAGAGGAAAAGATTTATATGGCTCAACCTGAGGATTGTACAGTTCCTACACAGGAGAATAAAGTATGTAAGATTAGAAAATCTCTTTACGACCTTAAAGCAAGCTCCTAAACAGTTCTATGAAAAATTTGATACCTTTTTGGAGGAAATTTCCTTTCATCACTAGTAGTTCCCTTCTTTGATGATTCGTTCTGATTAATTTCCATCTGCAAACATTGCAAGATTTCGATTATAAGAGTGTGATTTTCATAAATCCCAGAATCGCATTTCGTTCTAGCACTTGCAACTTTTTTGTTCAAATATGTAGAATGAATTGCATTTTGTTGATAAATCTTACGTCGAAAACTTCTTACAAGCTTCAGGCAAGATCTGAAGAACATTGTCAGCGAGAATTTCTGAATAATCATTGTAGAGTTTCAATAATTGAGCACAAATATGAGCGGTTTTAGAGAGAGAGAGTAAGAGAGAGCAAGAGATTTTTTTAGTTTTGAAACGAAAGTGCCTTTCTTGCTTTTATTTTTGCTTTAGTTATGCGCGTGATGTGACATCTAAATGGTGCACTATTGGGCTAAGTTTGGATCAGTTGTACACTAATTAGACTGTATAGTAACTTCATACTTAGACCCAATAATAGAATCAATGGTCACTCGATGGATGAGAACTGACTACCATGGGAATAACTTTAAATAGGGGCCCAACTTATGTAATCTAATTATGCATATTCGATGTGGAACATAAATGTTATAGTTGAAATATCAATTAATATCATGGATTACAACTCTTGTAGTTGTCTTTTGATGAAGGACTATACTCATAAGCTTCTTGTCGACGTTTTGAGTGAAATTTATACAATTCAATAAACTGATAGAGGGATATGATAAGGGAAGTTTGGTTTTTCTTCCTTATGAGATTTTCATAAATCAAATTCTATCTACACAGGGGTGAATCTAATAACAGATACTTAAAAACCAAATGGACAAATTACGTTCATCAACCAGGTAAGTGATTGATACTTGTAATTAACCAAAGTGATGGAATAACAGTTCCACGTCGTAAAATTATCAATCAAGATATGCAATTTTCAACAAACAACTCAAAGACGAAGAACATGTAAACACGAACTGGATAACTCAGATTCCTCTTCTTAAAGACGTTACAAGTTTATCTATCTGACATACCCTCCACCCTCACTTCCATAGACTTAGATATTCATCAATTTCTCTTTTCTTCTCCCTTTTTTTTCTTCTTTTTTGTTTTGCTCTGAATTTCTTGGAAATTCTTCCTTCTTATAGAGAAGGGACCGACAAAGGTGGATCTGTGCACCATAAACACAAGGCCTCCCTAATTCTCCGCTCCCCTGAATGTATCTTCTTGCCTGACTGTTGTAGTTAACTAAACCATGATCATCTACATCATCTCTTCCCAAAGAGCACTAACTCAAATGGCATGAGAGGCCTCTTCCATTCGGAAGGGCTCATATTCGAATTTGTAAGAAGGCATTTCCTTTGAAAAAAGAAGTGTTTCCAACTCAACATGTCTGTAAACTTGATTTTAATTCACCCATCTCTCACTCCACTATGGCTCATCTTGAACAACTTACAGGGACCCAAAAGAGGTTGGCAACTCAATGTTGTATTTTTCTTTTAAAAAAAAAGTAAACAACATTCCTAAACAAAAACTTGGTCTCATCTAGGTGAATTAAAGAGTACAGAACTTCCAAAAGGCGCATCCAACTGCCTCACTCATGACCTACTCTCATTGCAGTCCATGCTAGTCATAATTGAGGGTTCCTATAAAGCCCTTAAACCATCAAGGAGCAAAGACATTCGCCTAAAACACCCATATGTGCAGGCCACCTTTTTCCACGATGGAAATGCAATTTCAAACTATTGCTCATCGTGAGGATCGAAGCAAACAAATCTTGCTCCCGGACATTTATCTGATGAAGGCCGTTAGACTTAGTTGTTCAAGCAAACAGACACGCTATGGATTTTCAAGCTCTGTCATAAACCGACATTTCAGACTTGGCTTTCATTCCAGAAGTGATCCCCACAGTGTACGAAGTTACCACCATACAAAATGTTTCGGGTCTCAGAAGGGGGTTTAAATCCCTGACGCTCCCTGTCACCTCGCCTCAGGAGATCACAAGCAAGGGGAAGGATTCTCAAAGCATGTGCATTGGTGGGATTGCGAAGAAAATATGTTGTTTCACCATCAGGCACCAGCAACACAGATCGAGCCACTGTAGGAGCATACGAGTTTGATGGTGGTGGTGCGATTGTGCACGAAGGGCCAAGGCATACACCATGGCTGCGGTATGAAAAGATTTTCGTGATGCAGTCAGTTTTTAGAGTGAACGACAAACGGCAACGATAACCTCAAATAGAAAACAACCAACATAGGAGGGAGGATACTGCTCAAATTGGTACAACAGGCCACCATACATGTATACTGAAGAAAACCCAACCACAAACTTGTATATAATGATATATATGACGTAATACATACAATTGAACTCCCCCCTTCCCCCGGCCAGGGAGATCCAGTACAAGAAACTAAATTGAAAGAAGAAACTTGAGTATATTTGGATGGATAGTGCTGGAATAACTTGGTGCTGAAGTAGTTTCAACTTGGTAACATCTTGCAATTCAGCAAAGTGAACACCAATCCTAAACAGCAGTGGAACCTTTTCTAAATTCACATCTATATTACCTGGACCAACAAATGTCTCCCTGTGGCAGCATCTCAGAATTTTAGGCAAAGATAGAAGTCCAATATAGCTCTAACCTCAAGGACTTGGATGGTAAAGTCTAATGGGTAAGGCACAATAAATCAAGTTTAGATCTCACCTTCATCAGTCTTTCCAACTTCCTCACAAGTCACACCAAAATAAAAGATGGCATGAACTTGTTTTCGACTTCAGAACATGTAGTATTTCCAGCAAAAGCAAGATAACACTGTTCCTTTTGGGGGGTTATTAATGGTACAAGACCCAGAGAGGTAATACTCCTGCTCACTGTGACAACCTTTTCTGAGTTCATAGGTGCATTTGCCCAATCAAAGATTGTTTATCCTTCGAGGTATATACCACAATGAATTTTAAGGTAGAGATCACGCTCCAGCATAATTTCTCTAGGCATCAGTGATCTTCACATGCTTGAAACCACAAATTTGGGTTCAAATTCCGCCCGCATAAGCCTTTTTTTTGCCTGCCACGCCAGAATGTAAGATGGCTTGGAGTTTTTTCCTTGTTTTCATCCAAGTAGACTTCCCTGCAGAACTATGACAAACTAATCAGGTCCCAATCCCATATACAAAGAAGGAATAAGCATGAAGTATGAACATCAGTATTCCTTCACTGCATTTATTTTCAAGAGAGGTGATGTAAAACCCTCACTTGAGAAGGCTGACTTGCCCTGTTCAGTTAAGGAGCTAAGACAATCTTGAAACCTTCATGAGCTGGGCAGAGGGGCAAACACTTAAAAAAAAAAAATTCTGCATTGCTAATTCTATGTTGAGCTAAAATTGGCTTATCCTTGTTCTCAGCATAGTAAATCGCCCATCATTCTTAATAGTCGGCTAAGGAAACCCTAGGTCTTTCCTGGGGAGGCAGGAATAGGATGGAGGGCGCCTGGTGGTGGAACGAAGAGGTGAAGGAGAAAGTGAAGGCCAAAAAAGAGGCTTTTGCGGAGTTTATAAGCAGTAGTTCGGAGGAAGAGAGGGAGCAAAAGAAGATTGGATACAAGGCGGCCAAGAAGGTAGCCAGAAAGGCAGTGGCAATAGCAAAGAGCAAGCTTTTGATAGACTGTACCATAGATTGGGGACGAAGGAAGGGGAGAAGGAGGTTTTCAAATTGGCTAGGGCGAGGGAAAGGAAGACTAGGGATTTGGGAGTGGTAAGGTGCATCAAGGACGAAGAAGGTAAGGTGCTGACTGAGAATGATGAAATTAGAGAGAGATAGCAAAGGTTTTTTGCTAAACTTCTCAATGGGGAAGGAGTGCGAGACGACTGTAGTAGGGGCGGAGAGTGTAGCGATCAGCGAGCAGGCGACCTTATAGCAAAGGAGGAGATTAGGGAGGCCTTGAAGAAGATGGCGAATGGGAAGGCAGTGGGCCCAGACCAGATTCCAGTGGAAGTTTGAAAGTTTATGGGGGAGGTAGGGCTAGATTGGCTCACGGAGCTGTTTAATGTTATTTACAGGACCACCAAGATGCCCAGAGAGTGGAGAGCCAGCACAGTCATCCCACTGTACAAAAACAAAGGGGATATTCAAGTTTATAATAACTTTAGAGGTATTAAACTGCTCAGCCACACTATGAAGCTTTGGGAGAGGGTCATTGAGAGAAGATTACGCGAGGTTGTAGAGATTTCAGAGAACCAATTTGGTTTCATGCCAGGCAGATCGACCACTGAGGCGATCCACCTCCTCAGAGGGCTCATGGGCTTGTTCAGGGATAAAAAGGTGGATCTTCATATGGTGTTCATTGACCTAGTGAAAGCGTATGATCGAGTCCCAAGGGAGGTATTGTGGAGGTGTTTGGAAGAGAAAAGGGTGTCACCCGCGTACATCCGAGTAATTAAGGATATGTACGAGGGAGGGCGGACGCGTGTTAGGACACCAGGAGGGGTCTCTAAGGACTTCGCTGTTAGTAGGGGCCTACATCATGGCTCCACCCTAAGCCCGTTTCTTTTCACTTTAGTTTTGGATGAACTTACTAGAGGAATCCAGAACGAAGTGCCTTGGTGCATGTTATTTGCAGATGACATCGTTCTTATCGATGTGACCAGGCAGGGGGTGCATGACAGGTTGGAGAGTTGGAGGCATACGCTGGAAGTTAGGGGTTTTCGGTTAAGTAGATCAAAAACGGAATACCTCCATTGCTGTTTCAGTGGTAGGATAGCAGAAGGGGGAGAAATCACACTGGATGGGAGGGTGATACCAAAAGTCGCTAAATTTAAGTATCTGGGCTCGATCATCCAGCAAAATAGGGACATTGACGAGGATATTATCCAGCGGATAAGAGTGGATTAGCAAAAGTGGAAGTCAGCATCAGGGGTACTGTGTGACAAGTGAGTGCCCCTAGGATTGAAAGGCAAAGTCTATCGAATGGTAGTTAGACCGGCTGTTCCCTATGGATCGGAGTGTTGGCCTCTAAAGAAGACGCAGGCCCAAAGGTTGATGGTAGCCGAGATGAGAATGATCAGATGGATGTATGGTTTTACGAGATTGGACAGAATTAGGAATGGAGTAATCAGGAGCTTAGCTGAAGTGGCCCCCATAGAGGAGAAGATGAGGGAATCGAGGCTCAGATGGTTTGGCCACGTAAAGAGGAGAAGTTTGGCCGCCCCGATGCGGAGGTGCGAATTGATCGTCCCCCCCGGTGGAAAGAGAGGGAGGGGTAGACCGAAGAAAAGCCTAGAGGAAGTGGTTAGAGAGGACTTGAGAGTTGCCGGCCTGACGGAGGACATGGCTCAGGATAGGAAGTTGTGGCGGGATAGGATTAGGGTTTCTGATTGTAGGGGACCGGACGCGTAGATGGTAGTAGCTCCGGTGGGGTGGGGGCGGGTTTGGTTTTGGTGTGCTTGTCTACAGGTCATGCTTTTCTGGGATATGACGGCATCTAGTGACGGCATCTAGCGCCCCTGGTGGGTTGAGGTATGTTTATACTCCTTGGTTATTTCGCTCTCCGGCACTTTTTCTCCTCCTTGGTTTTGGATTACATTCGTTTTCTCTATAAACTTTTTTCAAAAATTGTTTTGTGGGTCTTAAGGAATCGACCTCTCTATGGGTAGAAATACCGATAGGGGTAAGGTTGCCTACAGCTGGATCTCCTCAGACCCCGCGAAAGCGGGACCCACACTGGGAGGAGTTGTTGTTGTTGTTGTTGTATTCTTAATAGTCTGACCAGAAACCAACATCTGGAGGCAATTTCATACTGCAGATCCCAATTTCCAGTCCAAAACACAGCATGTGATGTGACTAACACAAATAAACATGCTAGCGAGCAAATTTTTCAGGAAACTTTGCTTTATTTTCATAACAGGTGGGTTTCTAACTGGCAAGAGTTTGCGTTCAACTGGCCGAAATCAGACAGCAAGGGGAAAAGAAAGACAAAAAGGTGAATGTTTATGAATTGAATCACTCTGTATTCTATATTACCAGCAGACGCAAAATCTTTCCACCACTGGTGTAGACTACTTATCAACAATCAACATTATCATAATACAGTAAATGGCCATCGATATACTTAAACTGATAGCAAAGTTAAGCTTGTACCTCCCACAGTTTTAACATATGTGGACTCTGACAATGACAGGGGGTAGCAATAGCAGCATCAGGAAATGTCAAAGAACCAGGAAAAGAGTGTAAAGGTGCCAAGGCTGCTGCAACATTGGGCCCCCGATCAAGTATGCTGTGATATCAAAAATAGGATTACCAACTTCAGAAATAACACAAAACATAAGGGCATAGGAGATGGAGTAGTATTACAATGTTAAGACTTAGTGGCGCAAAGTTTCTCGGAGGCATCTGCAGCTCCTTTCTGGCAAGTTGATCTGCTGAAAAAGAGTTGGTGTTAAGATTCCATTTACCCATACAGAAGACAAGGGGAAGGAATTGCAGAATGTGGACGTACGTTAAATCATTCGCCTACTATAGATACGAGCAAACAAAAATGTAGTTGCCGAGGACTATTAGCTAGAAGCACATACAAAGAGAAGAATACGTTAACATGTTGGCCGTAGCATAATTAAAAGGGAAAGTTTGGCATTGCATCCACAGAGGGTTTTTGGCTGTTTCCCAGGGTCACATTCTCTCTTGCAAATCTTAGCGAGAAGACCTTCACTATTCTTCAGTAATTTATGCAACTCAGAGAAATTGCTTTGTCACTTAAACATGAAATAACCAAGAGCTTGTCATATGCTGCGGTCATCGATATGTGTTCCGAGTTTGTGCTCACCTGCCATCGTGTTAAGTTGGAGGGAGGTAGGGCGTATCAAAATACCATGAGGCCCTAGACCATAGTTACCTGGAATGCGGTATGCTTCAAGTCGCGATACGAATTCGGGTACGTAATTCGCCACTCAGGAGAGAATCGATATGTGAGAATCGGTGCACCATTTTGTATGCGGTTCGCTGTCCTGCGTAATCCGATTCGCCGATTATGGAATTTGGGAATAATATGCTCAAGCGTTGAAATTTTTAACGAGACTGTGCAATGCATGGGTTCTAAACCTAGTGCTACTTTATTTATCACTGGGCATTTAAATTTTTGTCCCAAGAATAATAACCATTTTAGAAAAAAAAAAAATGATTACTCAAGTCTTCTAGTCCTAAAGTAAAAGAATTAATTACACCTTCTGAATTGCCAAAGTGTTAATAAGTTCCAAAAAATCTTGATATTTGGGTCATCTCACATTATTTATTAAGTTATGTAAGTTCTAAATACTTAAAGGAATATTATTACCCACCAAAAAAAAAAAGAAGGAATATGTGTAGTTAATACGCAACGACCACAAGTTAAAGGCTCTGGAAACCAAAACCCAATGCTTGAGCTCACAACAATCGAAATTAAAAACTTAGTAAGTCATTGAAGAGAGAGGAAGAAAGCTTGTCTCTTTGTCTTCTTCTCCCTTCCAGATCTCTCTGTCTTCGGGAAAGAGGAGACCGTGTCTCCAGTCCAACTCCAGCCCAAGTCAAACTCCATTATTATCCAACAACCTCATCCTCTATTTCCCTTCTCTGCCTTGGGACTCTGGGTTAAAAAAATAGGTAGCTGAAGCTTGCTGGTTCATCTTCCTCCATTGAATGTAGATATGTTCTTCATATTCCTCCATCTTCCTCCATGTCTATCAACATTTTCCATGGCGAAATCTGTTGGGTAATGGTTCGAAAAGTTCAAGTGTTACCTGCAAAAGGAACTATTGAATGGTAGGTATGTTCTTCATTTTCCATCTACAAATGGGAACGCTCTGTGGAGAAAATTGGTGCGCGACTCGTTGCGTGTCAGTGCGCTCAAGTACTACATTTCAATCCGCGCGACCTAGATCGTAGTACACGGGGGCTGGAGCGAATCTGGCAACTATGGCCTAGACTCCTTATAGACCTAGTGGCTCGTGCAGAATGAGTCCATCCAGATTCACCAAAGAATAGTGAAGATCTCTACTGCCATATTTCTTTGTGACGTTGGCAATGTTTCTTTTATCTATTTTGTCATGATTGTTGCAAGTGCTCCCATAAAAGACGAGATGTCTATCTCTTTTTACTTTTCTAGAGGACACATATGTCCATTTTCGATTCTTTTGAGCAGACATTTGATTCTTAGTATTGTATATTTGTATCCCCATAGAGATATATCTATAGTTTGAAAACTAGGATTAGTTGGTGTGGATGATAATCTTATACCCAAATGAAAAAGGCAAGAAGAAATTAAGCAGTTTTATTTGTAGTGCATTTTATAGGAACAAGGAGCGGGTTGTTCTACATCCTAGAATAGAGAAATCTAGCCAATTTATTTGTTTGCACAGGGCCTTAAAATATCAAAAGAATTGAGATCTACAAACATATACGCAAGTTATAATGAAAAAGAGTCATAAATGCTTGGTCTTAACGAGACACAAATGCTAGTATCATACACTTACGTAATGGGAAGGAGGTGGGGCATTGGACCTGGCCACCAAGGACCCAATATTGATGCTGATGAAGACGAATGGGAACTTGTCTAATATTAGGATTCTAAGATTTATTGTAATATTTGGATACTTATGGTATTTTGATATTTCCATGTAATTTTCATGGGTTCCTTCACAGGATATTTTAGATAAATCAAAATAGGGATATTTAGAAATATTTAGGTAATATTGCGCATCCTATTCTACACAGGTTTGGTTTAGATAGTTTCCTAACATAGTATTCTAAGTCTATAGGCAATCATAAACATATGTTTTGTTTTAGGTTATGAATATTTATAATCCATTATTGAATATTGATTTGAGCAGAGGGATGCCACTCCCTTTCTTCTCTCTATCTTTCTAAATTTCCCTCTCCTTCCCCTTTCTTTACTCGATCTCTATCAACTTCGTATTAGAGCAAATTCTCGATTCCAAGCCAACCGACGTCCCAAATTCTGCTGTCACCAAACCAATTCAAACCTTCAACCCCAACCATCCAACCCAAAAGGCTTGAAACAGTGAAAACCCAAAAATCAAAACAGAGTCATTCAAACCTTCGAATCCAAAGCTGCCATCAACACCATCATAGCCACGACCAAACCCGTTGCCATCACTCACTTTGCTGGCTGCAGTCCTCTAAATTATTAACGTTTTGATCTTTGAACTTAGAGGAGGGAAAGAAGAAAAAGAGAACAATATTCGGATTGAAGAAAAAGAGAACAATATTCGGATTTGCCTTTCCATATTAAAAATCTAGATCATTGCTTTCTGCAGCTAGAGTATTCCTATTTGCAGCTGCTTTGCTTATGTTAGGCTCTAAATTGTCACATTTTACATGCTTATTTCACCTGATTTTAGCTTGTATAATAGTCCAATCTTTAGGATTTTACTTGTTTTATTTAGGATTTTTACTTGTTTTATTTACTTTTATAGTTAACAAGTCCAACCGAGCAAGTGCTGCGAAAAGGAGCGAAAAAGGACCAAACACGGGTGAAAAGAAATAGAGTAGGCGGACAAACCACGTGCCACGTGGCACGGCCGTGCCACCGTGGCCAGCAAGTGGCAGGGTGTACCCGTGCCCCCTGGCACGACCGTGCATCTTCCCCCGCTCCTGAGCGCTGTTTCGTCTGCGCTGCTTCCTATTTAAGGCCACTTCCTTCGGGACTTTTGGGGGGTTCTTCCATGCAATTTTTAGGGTAGTTTAGTTTAGGTTTTAGGGAATAAAAACCCCATTGAGAGGATTAGATTAGAGTTGTATTGGATTAATTTTGGATTCAAGCACTGGGATTTGAAGTTCTTCCTATCAATCCATAAGTTTTCTCCTCTCTCTCTATCTTTATATTTCAGTTTCGTTCTTGTTTGTTCTTGTTATAATTATGTTAGTTTAGATTGTATTTAGTTTTAATGCTTAGTTTTCATTGTTAATCCATGTTTTATTAGGCCATTAGTTTGATTAGTTTTATTCTCTGTCCTTCATCTTCATGCTTGTTATGTTCTTTGCCAGCTTAGGTTTGAATTTGGGTTTTTGTATTTTGTTGTTGATTAGTTGGTAGATTTTGTTGGCTTGAATTGTGATTAGCCTCTTGATGGCTAATTAGTCTTGTATCAGGCCTAACCATACCCAATCTATGCCTAGAACTTAGAGTTTTCTCTCATGTCCGTTAAATGTTCGATGAAATGCTTGAAAGAACTTTCATCCATATTTTTGGGTGATTAACTTATGCTGAGAGGTGAGGTCAATTAGCTAGTGTGGGAGAGGGAATAGCCGAGTTTAGGACATGAAAATAGTATCCGATTCGAGCTAGGTCCGGTGGTTGCTAATTTTGTAGTCTAATTGGGTTAACCCCATGAAAATAGACGGTTAGGCTAATTAGACTAGCTCATGACTCTTGAGAGAGGGCTTGGGTGGCCTTCGATATTGCAACCGACCATCTGTCGTTTATAATGTAGTTTGGGTAGGTTAGGACTCATCTCAGTTAGTTGGTTCGTCCATTGGTTAAATCACAACTTCAAGTCGCTTTTTCTATGTTTGTTAACATAGTTTAGTTTACCCTCATTCCCTTTCGGTTAGCCTAGCTTGAACAACTTAAATGAATCCCGGTACTTGAAACCCAAAACCCAGTGGATGACACCCTGAGTACTCGTCGATAAACCTTGCACTTGGGGTTATAAATTTAAAACTCAAATTATTTTGGAAATATTACGATAGATTACATGATTTTCTTGCTCATTGTGGTTATTACTTGGAGAAGTAGAAAATTTTGAACATGGCTTATGAGGGTGTGACTTGTGAGACCCGTGCTCTTTTAGAGCATTGGAATTTCTGTGCTCGAAATGTTAATGAAGCCTGGGAATTCCTTGATTGGTTGGCTAGGGATACTTATGATTTTGAGACTAGTCATTTCAGTTCTTACACCCCCATCCCCCTGCATCCCTAATTATACTTCTCTTGCGTGTGAGATCTGCCATTGTTCTGACCATGATAGTAATTCTTGTCCCTATCATAATTCTGCTGATAGATTTGCTAGGATTCCCAGAATGATAGAGACAATGAATGAGTAACAAGTTAAGCTTGTTAATTGTATGCGGGAGTATGACCTTTCACATGAGACTGACCTTAGGGTTAATTTCTCTGAACTTGATATTAATTTATGTGATGATAGTGCGTCTTCTCTTACTCTAGAGTCCGGACTAGAGGAAGTACTTGATCTTCCCTTGACTCTTTTACCCCCTTGTTGCTCCATCCCTACCTAGCACCCTTAGGGACAATACTCCACTTTACACGACCTATCCTGATCCACCTCTTCCTTTAGCTCAGTCGACGGAGTTCGAGGGAGGTGAGACATTTTGTGTTGATGCTAGTGTCAATGAGGATGATATGTGTTGTGAGTCAGACGATGCTTGTATTGAGGTGCATGATCTCAATGAGACTCTCGTAGAGAGGTCATATGTGGATGTTGTGGTTGCAATTTCATCTAGTCCTAATCTTGTTGACCCTGTGGCTTGGATCCTGAGATGGGAGGAGTGGCTGATGCTCCTCCAACCTTCTGAAGCATCGTCCTAGCGAGGTAGTAGTTTAGGTGTACTCAACACCTAACCTGGTAAATTCGTTCCCTCTTTTCTCTTTCTTCATTTTCTCTTTCTTCTTGTTTGTCTTTTGTTTTTATATACTATTTTAGAATTGTTTTCTTTATATATGTGTTTTGTGGTAGTCGTGACTCCTCAGCTCCCAATGAGCACATTGTGAGATCTAAGTGTGCGGGAGGAGTAGTCTCAATGCTACCTTATTCTGGGGGAGTTTTGTACTATTTTGATCCACTTTGATCCCTTACACTTCGGCTATTGGCTTGTACATGACTATGATGTACATGATAGATCTTTATCCTAAGTGAGTCATTCTAGTTCATTATACATATGTAATCCAGTCCTTATTTATACTATTATCATTATCTTAGAGTCTTAGTCTTCCATGATCGGCTCTCCCACTTATCTTGTACACGGCTACTTTTGTTCTTGTTTAGTTTCCACTTTTATTTATCCAAAAAAACAAAACAACAAAAAAAAACCTAAAAAAAATATAGAAAAAAAAAAACAGTGGAAACCACTTTAGTTTTTGGAAAGACACGCACCCCTTTGAGGCTGGGGTCATTTATCCCTTTTATTCTTACTTTTTAGAAAATTTTTTATTTTCGTGCAAATTCTTCAATTCTTCTTTTTTTTCCCTTTCTTTTTCGTATAGTTTCTCTTTTTGTTGGCTTTAGGAGAGTTTTGTACTATTTGATCAGCCTTGATCTTTGGTGCCTTGGCTATTAGTTCATATATAAGTATGATGTGCATGATAGATCTTTGTCCTAAACTTGTCATTCTAGGCCTCGGTTCTAGCCCTAATAGTCCATTGTAATTTTCCAATCCAATCCTGATTTATATATCATCATTATCTTAGGATCTAAATCTTTCATTATTTGACTCTCCCACTTGCGTTTGTGCATCACTACTTTTGTCTTCACTTCAAAATTACAAGGGTGAAGAATTTCTGAAAAAAAGAGAAGAAAATCTGAAAATATCCCTTTGAGGCATGTGCTACTGGGAATGGGGAAAAAAAAGTTTGAAAGTCGAAAATGAAAAGTATCCCTTTGAGGTATGCACTACTGAGTACTACCCGTTGAGGCAATACTACTATTGGGAATGCGTACTTCCCATGTCAATAAGTTAATAATGTAGTTGATACCAGTCAAGTGGATTGAGTCGATTCTAGTAAGCCAAAGTTCTAGGATGATGATACACTTGCACATGCAGCACTAGGATAGATTTAATGTTCTCATGCATCGTGGGGTGAAAAGCTGATGTCTGGATGTCATTCTTTGGGATGAAGAGTCCTGAAATGCATACGATGCATGTGTACAGACTGATACTTGAGTTACTAAGGGGTTTTTGTAGATCCGATCGTGTACAGTTTACCCCGATGTATATTTTGTGTTTTGTCATTTTTATTTTTCGATTTTTGTTTCTCTTTTTTTTGTTTTCCTTTTTGAGATTTTGTGGGTATATCTTCTGCAAACCCTCATAAGACCTTACTTATCCACTTGGGGGAACCAAGGGTTAAAGGGCTTGTTGCATACGCTAAATACAACCGTGATTCCTACAACAGTGAGTTAGGTTCTTAAGTTAGTTTTTGTTTTGTTTTGTTTTGCTCGAGGATGAGCAAAAGATACGTGTGGGGGTATTTGTTAGGCTCTAAATTGTCACATTTTACATTCCTCTTTCACTTGATTTTAGCTCGTATAGTAATATAATCTTTAGGATTTTACTTGTTTTATTTAGAATTTTTACTTGTTTTATTTACTTTTGTAGGTAATAAGTCCAACCGAGCAAATGCTGTGAAAAGGAGCGAAAAAGGACCAAAAACGGGTGAAAAGACGAAAAACAGAGTAGGTAGGTAAAGCCGGCCAACAGGGTGGCACAGCCACCCCGTGCCACCGTGGCCAGCAAGGTGGCACGGTGTGCCCGTGCCCCCCGGCACGACCGTGCATCTCCCTCCGCTCCTGAGCATTGTTTCGTCCTCGCTGCTTCCTATTTAAGGCCACTTCCTTCGGGACTTTTAGGGGGTTCTTCTATGTGATTTTTAGGGTAGTTTAGTTTAGGTTTTAGGGAATAAAAACCCCATTGAAAGGATTAGATTAGGGTTCTATTAGATTAATTTTGGATTCAAGCACTGGGATTTGAAGTTCTTCTTATCAATTGAGTCTAAGTTTTCTTCCCTTTTCTCTCTTTGGTTCATATGTTATTCTTGTTTACGTTCTGCTAGTTTAATTCTTGTATTTGTTTTGTTTAGTTAGATGTTTAGTTTTCATAGTTAATTCATGTTTATTTAGTTGTTTAGATTTGATTTATTTCATTCTCTTTCTTCTCTTGTTCAAGTTCATGTTCTTGTTTGCAGTTTAGGTTTTCATGTATTTGTGATGTTTAGCTGTTAGTTTGTGTTGGATTCGATTGTGGCTCTCCCTTGATGGTTAATTAATTTTATATATGCCCTAACCGTATCTTATTTATACCTAGAATTTAGAGTTTTCTTTCACGCCCATCAAGTGTTCGATGAAATGCTTGAAAGAGCTTTCATCCGTATTTTGGGACAATTGACTTATGCTGAGATGTGAGGTCGATTTTCTAGTGTGGGTAGAGAGAATAGTTGGGATTGGGACATGAAAATAGTCTCTTCACTAGCTAGGTCAAGGGTTGTCAACCTAGTAGTTTAGTTGAGCTAATCCCATAAAAATAGGTGGTTAGAGCCACTAGATTAGCCTATTGACCTTTGAGAGAGGGCTTAGGTGGCCTCAACGATGCAACCGATCAACTCTGAATGCCAGCATAGCTAGGAAAGGTTTGGGCTTGACTTGATTACTTGGTTTATCTTAGGTCTAATTATAGTCTTTTTGCTTTCGCTTTAGTAGTTTAGTTCTATTTTTTAACCCCTTCGATTTTGCCTAGCTTGAGACGCTTTAATTAGTTCTGATAGTTGGAAACACAACTCCTTACGAACGACACCACAAGTACTCAACGATACACCTTACACTTGGGATTTATAAATATTAAGACTTTTTCCCCATCAAGTTTTTGGCGTCGTTGTCGGGAGTTGGCGTCTTTCAATACTAGGGTTTACTTGAGCATTCGAGACTAGGCCTTTTAGAAAATCCCAAAAAAAAATTAAAAAAATCGAAAATCAAAAATTTCAAAAAATTCAAGATGACTATTTTCCATTTACCTTAATTTAAGTATGAACCTTTTTGGCACTGTTTGTCTAGGTTAAATGATTATTGTGCTCAATATGTGCTTTTTGAGTATGCAAAATGGGAAATATGCGATGCTGTGCTTAAGGGGATAACACCTGAGACTCGAGCCATCATTGAGTCCATATGTTATGGTGGTTTGCATTCTTTAGCTGTTGATGACATGTGGGATTTGTTTGAGTCTCTAGCTTGGCATCAATGGCAATCTGATGATGTTAGGGACCTATATCATCACCACTCTTCTTACCCTCATGTGTTGTGCTCTTTTTGCCAATCTTTTGACCATGATGTGCATTCATGTCCCTATTATGATATCTCTTATGAGTGTCATGCTAGACTTAGTGCTATAATAGGGAAAATGCACAAGCAACATATGCGCTTTGTTTGTGAGATGAGGGAGTGCAGTCTATTGCATGAGACCGGCCTTAATCTAGCCTCCCCTAGACTAGAGGTTAGTCTCTATGAGGATTGCGAGTTTTCCCTTCCCCTAGAGTCAAGTTTTGTTGATGATATACCTTACACTGACCTAGAGGAAGCGCCTGATCCTCCCTTGACCTCTTCATCACTTGTTGCTCCATCCTCTACTAGCACATCCATAGGCACCACCGTCAATGCTTTGGCCTTACATACTTCTCCCCTCTCTTTAGCTCAGTGCACAGGGTTAAAGATGGGCGAGCCGTATAGGGGTGATGTTACTGTTTTGGAGGATGATTTTCCTACTTGGTCAAAAGAACACATCTTGGTAGAGTCACATCTTGAGGAGGCTCCTTTCAAGGAGTTGTGTGATGATAGTGTGCTGGTTAGTGCCGCACCTGGTATTGACCATATCGACCCAATTTGCACCAAACCACTTGACTTGACCCCTATTTCATTCCCCTCCTTCCCAGTGCCCCCTCCCACTTGCATGCATTTCATGAGTCCCTAGGTGATATTAGTGGGTTTCACCCCTTATTTGATCCATATTGCGAATACCTAGAGGACGTGCCTAGGAAAATCATGTGGAGTACTTTCTTTGATCATGATTTTGCTTTTTCTATGGCATTTGATGAGTTTAAGAGGGCATAACTTTGTTTGCTCCAGTTTTACTAGTGTTCTCTTATTCACACCATTCTGAGATGCATGCAGCAGTGCACGACAAGCTTTTACGAGCGTTGACCGCATCCGAGTTGACGACTCATATCTTGAGAGACAAAGAGTGGCTGATGCTCCTTGCGCCCTTATGGAATAGTTTGGGTACATTCAGTACCTGACCTGATATAATCGGTCTCACTCTTCTCTCTTCTTTTTATTTTCTTTCTTTTACTTTTTGTTTACTTGTGGATATTAGGTTGCTTAGTTATGGATATTAGGTTGTACTTTTGTGGTGATCATTTGAGGTGATACTTGGGAATCTGTTGAGCCAGTTGATGGCTATGATCACTTTTATGTGTTTTTCTGTTTTGGTTGAGTGAGTGAGCTTGTGTATATGTGTGTTTTGTTTGATCTTGGTTTTTGTGTGTTTTGTGATTGGTGATGACTCTCAACTCCCAATGAGGATATTGTGAGATTTAGGTGTGGGTGTGGGGTTATTTACCCTTTTTATTGTTACTTTTCAGAAAATTTTTCATTTTTGTGCAAATTCTTCAATTCTTCTCTTTTTTCCCTTTCGTTTTCGTATAGTTTCTCTTTTTGTTGGCTTTAGGGGAGTTTTGTACTATTTGATCAACCTTGATCTCTGGTACCTTGGCTATTAGTTCATATATAAGTATGATGTGCATGATGGATCTTTGTCCTAAGCTTGTCATTCTAGGCATCGGTTCTAGCCCTAATAGTCCATTGTAATTTTGCAATCCAATCCTAATTTATAATCATCATTATCTTAGGATCTAAATCTTCCATTGTTTGACTCTTCCACTTGCGTTTGTGCATCACTACTTTTGTCTTCACTTCAAAATTACAAGGGTGAAGAATTTCTGGAAAAAAGAGAAGAAAATCTGAAAATATCCCCTTGAGGCATGTGCTACTGCTATTGGGAATGCTTACTTCCCATGTCAATAAGTTAATAATGTAGTTAATGCCAGTTAAGTGGATTGAGTCAATTCTGGTAAGCCAAAGTCCTAGGATGATGATACAGTTGCACACCAGGCACTAGGATGGATTCAATATTCTTATGCGTCGTGGGGTGAAAAGCTGATGTCTAGATGTCATTCTTTGAGATGAAGAGTCTTGAAATGCATACGATGTGCGTGCACAGACTGATCCTTGAGTGATTAAGGGGTTTTGATTGATCTGATTGTGTACAGTTTACCCTGATGTATATTTTGTGTTTTGTCATTTTTATTTTTTGATTTTTGTTTCTCTTTTCTTTGTTTTCCTTTTTGAGATTTTGTGGGTATATCTTCTGTAAACCCTCACGAGACCTCACTCGTCCACTTAGAGGAACCAAAGGGTTTAAAGAGCTTGTTGCATACGCTAAGTGCAACCGTGATTCCTACAATAGTAAGTTAGGTTCTTAGGTTAGTTTTTATTTTGTTTCGCTCGAGGATGAGCAAAAGATAGGTGTGGGGGGGTATTTGTTAGGATCTAAATTGTGACATTTTACACAACTCTTTCACTTGATTTTAGTTCGTATAATAATCTAATCTTTAGGATGTTACTTGTTTTATTTAGGATTTTTACTTGTTTTATTTACTTTTATGGGTAATAAGTCTAACCGAGCAAGTGCTGCGAAAAGGAGAAAAAAAGGACTAAAAATGGGCGAAAAGACAAAAAACAAAGCAGGCGGGCAAAGTCAGCCAATAGGGTGGCATGGCCACCCCGTGCCACCTGGGACAGCCGTGCCGCTGTGGCCAGCAAGGTTGCACGGTGTGCCCGTGCCCCCTGCTACGGCCATGCATCTCCCTCCGCTCCCGAGCGTTATTTCGTCCTCGCCGCTTCTTATTTAAGGCCACTTCCTTCGGGACTTTAGGGGGTTCTTCCATGCGATTTTTAGGGTAGTTTAGTTTAGGTTTTAGGGAATAAAAACCTCGTTGAGAGGATTAGATTAGGGTTGTATTGGATTAATTTTGAATTTAAGTACTGGGATTTGAAGTTCTTCTTATCAATCTATAAGTTTTTTCCTCTCTCTCTACCTTTATATTTCAGTTTCGTTCTTGTTTGTTCTTATTATGATTATGTTAGTTTAGATTTTATTTAGTTTTAATGTTTAGTTTTCATTGTTAATCCATATTTTATTAGGCCGTCAGATTTGATTGTTTTTATTCTCTTTCCTCTTTTAATGCTTGTTATGTTCTTTGTAAGCTTAGGTTTGAATTTGGGTTTTTGTGTTTTGTTGTTGATTAGTTGATAGATTTTGTTGGCTTGAATTGTAATTAGCCTCTTGATGGCTAATTAGTCTTGTACTAGGCCTAACCATACCCAATCTATACCTAGAACTTAGAGTTTTCTCTCACGCCCGTTTTATTAGGTTAATCCATGTTTTATGATTATGTTAGTTTTAATGCTTAGTTTTCATTGTTAATCTATTTTTTATTAGGCCGTTAGATTTGATTGTTTTTATTCTCTTTCCTCTATATTAATGCTTGTTAAGTTCTTTGTAAGCTTAGGTTTGAATTTGGGTTTTTGTGTTTTGTTGTTGATTAGCTGGTAGATTTGTCGGCTTGAATTGTAATTAGCCTCTTGGTGGCTAATTAGTTTTGTATTAGGCCTAACCATACCCAATCTATGCCTAGAACTTAGAGTTTTCTCTCACACCCGTCAAGTGTTCGATGAAATGCTTGAAAGAGCTTTCATCCATATTTTTGGGCGATTGACTTATGTTGAGATGTAAGGTCAATTAGCTAGTGTGGGAGAGGGAACAGCTAAGTTCGGGACATGAAAATAGTATCCGATTCGAGCTAAGTCTGAAGGTTGTTAATTTTGTGGTCTAATTGGGTTGACCCTATGAAAATAGGTGGTTAGGTTAATTAGACTAGCTCATGACCCTTGAGAGAGGGCTTGGGTGGTCTTCGATGGTGCAACCAACCATCTCTTGTTCATAATGTAGTTTGGGTAGGTTAGGACTCGTCTTAATTATTTGATTTGTCTATTGGTTAAATCACAACCCCAAGTCACTTTTTCTATGTTTATCAGCGTATTTTAGTTTACACTCCTTCCCTTTCGGTTAACCTAGCTTGAACAACTTAAATGAATCCCGGTACTTGAAACCCAACTCCCAGTGGACGACACCCCGAGTACTCGATGATAAACCTTATACTTGGGGTTATAAATTTAAAACTCAAATTCTTCCTATCAACTTACATTCTTTTCAACCTGAAGTTTATCTTGGTGCTGCTGGAAGTTTGTCTCCTCCTTATAGAGTGATCTTGGAGTCAAGAATATTTGCTGGCTCCAAGGGAATCGTGTGTGTTCTTTGTTTTTGCTCTATGATATAGATATGGATTATTATGATTTGGAATGCTGCTCATTGTACGTGATTATTCATCATTAATTATTTATGAAGTGCTCTCATT
>JAKOGI010000099.1:242500-350000 GCA_029747015.1 Carnegiea gigantea | reverse complement strand
ATTTTGAACAAGGAAATTAAGCATGAAATAACATACAAGAACGTTCATTCTATTGACTATATCATTGGTTCCTATTTCTTCGTTAGCAAAGATGTGCATACAATTCTCTCAAGGTTACTTCTCATGGAGAAAATTCAAATAATTTTTCTTATTCCTTTTTCCTACATATCAATGTTGGGTTTATGCTTCAACTTTCTTATTCCAACTCAATATATAACTCAAGGATGTGTTTTTTTCAAAAGGGAGAGAATGATGTTGATGAAGAAGAAAGGAAATTTGTCTAATATTAGGATTCTAGGATTTATTTTAATGTTGGAAACTTATGGTATTTTGATATTTCTATGTAACTTACATACGTTCATTTATAGACTATGTTAGATAAATCAAAATAAAGATATTTACGAGAATTTAGATAATATTGTGTTTCTTGTTCTACACATGCCCGGTTTAGGTAGTTTATTAATAGTATTCTAAGTATATTCGTTATTATAAATAGCTTTTTTTTATCTTAGATTATGGTTATCTATTATCCATTACTAAATATCAATTATTGAATAGATATTGAGCATAGAGATGTCATTCCCTTTCTTCCCTCTTTCCCTCTAAGTTTCTCCCTTCTTCCCTTGTCTCTACTTGATCTCTATGATCTGATCTTAACCACTAGGCTAGGAGTTGGCATTGAAATATGTTATTTGAAATGGATCCAATGCACATATGCAGATAGGGATAAATTAACAGCATTAAATTCTATTCAAGCATAACAAGCATCAATAAAGTTGGTAGGTATGATATGGAACAAAATTGATTCTCCATAGGTACCTCACACTGGCCACAACCAAATGGACCTCCTTATCTTTAAAATTGGAATTTGGAACAACAGATGCCAATGAAGCATAGATGATAATCCTGAAACACTGAGAGAAAGATAGCTTTATTAGGTAGGACCCTGATACAATTACACATAGTGTAAAGAATCTATTTTACACTTCCAACAAATAGTTGACAAGTGACAATAGAAGAATCTTATCTATAGAAAAAGTGGAGGGAAGAAATGGAGGGAAATGAAGTTGGAAAGGAGGGAAATGAAGCTACAAAGAAGGGAAAATTTTGGGAAGAAGTTCTGACATTAGAATAGCAACCCGTATTAATGTACATCAATTAATTAAAGTTCATGAAGTAGGTATTATTATTAAGATGTAGTATTTATAGTCAATTTTTTTTAGATTGAATAAGTTTAGTTTAACATGCTATAAGTGAATAAAAAATCTAGACCAACTTTACTAAATAAATTAACTTAAGATAGAGGAGGAATATAATGCTTATCAATAGATATTATTTTTTTAGCTTAGCTTAACAGAATTTTTATAGCTGAAGATGTAGGAGGGATGTAGTGTTTGCTATTAGCTCAACTTTAGGAGCCTAAGATATTTTTTTGAAAACTTAAGATTATTTTTTAACTTGGTTTATATGGGATGTAAAAGCAATGTAGTATTAATTGTATTAATTTAACTTAAGATGCAAGAGAAGGGAAATTAAGCTGCAATGGAGGAAAAATTAGTGACAAGTAGAGGGAAAAGAAAAGTTTTGGTGGGAAGTTCTTTCATTGGAAAAACAAAACATTCTTAGTTTACTTCTACTAAGTAAAGTATACCAAGTAGATATTATTATTTAGATGTAGTGTTTATCCCTTTTTTTCTGTTAAATAAGTTTAACTTAATGTACTATCAGTAAATAAAAATCATATGTTTAACTTAATATGTAGGAGGGTTGTGGTGTTTATTATTAGTTTGATATACACATTATTTTTTTTAACTTTGGTAAATAAATAAATTAACTTAACTAAATATATAAATAGGTTAACTTAACTGGACTTAATCCTACTTAACTAAATAAATAAGTTAATGTAGGTATTACTTTTTTAACTTAAGTTAAGTTTAAGAGTAAACACTTAGGCCAACTTTGCTGAATAAGTTTAACATAAGTCGTAAGATGGATATAGTATTTGTTAACCTAAGAAGGTGGATGTAATATTTATTATTTTTTTAACTTGACTAAATAAATGGGTTAACTTAGCTAACTAAATATAAGTTTTGATGTAGTACTTATTCTAAGATGTAGCATGGATGTAATGTTCATCACGTAGATATTTTTTTTTTTTCCTAAATGAGTTTAACTTAACTTGTCATGAACTTAATCAATAGATGTTAGTAATAGTTTAAATTTTCATGTATTTAGTGTTATCAGGGGAAAAAGTTTGAACACGCCAAATAAAAAATAAGAAGAAGAAGATAAGAAAATGGGGTAATAAGAAAACAACTCGTTTCATTAATATGGAAAGGTAGAACAACTAAGTGACAAGCATAAATAAGATGGAAAACATTAAACTACTAAATACTATAAGGTAGCAACTTAAACATAAAAACTTAAGAAACTTTTCATTGTGTGATCAAAGTTGAGAGGATTTGTGCTTGATGCCCTTGGACCTTCTAGGTTCAACTTCTTCCTTCCTCACAATGCACAAGTCTACAACTGGACGAGCAATAACTCTTTTGGCATTAACATTTCTATGAAGTACCATGTGTGGATTTCCCAGTAGTTCTTGATGAAAATTATATTCTTCCTCAAAAATTGGCTCAAGAGTTTCAAGCCTTCCATATCTAGTTAGGAGTTGCCCAATAACTTGTGGACCTACCTTTGGACTTTCAATCAAACTTCGTATGAACAAACGAACTTGAAGTAAATCTCTAACATGAGTTTTCTTTTCATCAAGACACATTTTTAACTATGAAAGGGTAATAAACGAATGATAAAATGTGAAGAAGGCTAAATAAATTAGACAAGAGAGGGTAAGGATACAATATTATTTATAGGTGAATTTTCCCTCCAAATTTTTTGCCTCCAAACTAACTAGAATTAATGCTTGCTGCATTTTAACCTTCCAATGAAGATTAATAACAAGATGTTTCTTTGTCAAGGTATCTTCTACCCATTCTAGCTATTAAGGATTTATTAATTATTATCTCAATATTTGCTTGATAAATATTCATCCGACATCTATTTATGATGGTTGCTACTATAAACTATACTGAAAGACAATTATGCTCCCAAAAAAAAAATCCAAAAAAAAAATCAAACAAGGTATTACATAGCAAGGGACACAATTTCTATTATATAATCTACTTTATTAGAATTAGGCATTACCTAACAAGTAACTATTCTATTGATTAAACAAAAACTAGCATTTAGTCTTCTTCCTCTAAATTTTTAAAAAACTCATCATCAATAAAAGATAGGTCAAGATTAAGGTACTTCTCCTTGATCTTGTCTCTACAAGTAGCAATGCCATCTGTAAAACTATTTAGTGAATATTCATTGAGTTCATTCATATAAGCATCTGTTTGCTTAAATTCTTCAATAATTAAATCTGTAGATTTCTTTTGTTCGATCATGAATGTTTCCAACTAATGTTGAAATTCATCCTTTTCTTTTGAAACTGTGTCAAACTTTTGTTTGAGGATTGCATTTTCCTCCCTCTCTTTTTTCAATTCTTTAATGAGTTCATCTCCGCTAGCAGTAACATATGACAATAACATTAAGCTCTACAAGAATTACAAAATTCAAAAATAATCAGGTGATGATGATTATCATAATAATATTAATAATAACAACAGCAATGGCAATAGTAGTAGCGGTAGTAACAGCAATAGGAGTAATAATAGTAATTGTAGTAGTAATAGTAGTAGTAGTAATAATAATAGTAATAATAGTAATAATAATAATAACGATAATTATTATTATAGTAATAATAATAGTAGTAGTAATAATAATAATTGTACTACTAATAATAATGATAATGATTATTATAAGAATAGTAGTAGTAATGATGATGACGACGATGATGATAACGACAACATCAATAATAATAGCTACCTGAGCAGCAGCATTGCAAGCTTTATTAAAAAGATGTGGAGTATCCATTTTCTTAATTTGCTATGAGTCATGAGGAATAGTAGTTCCTCTAAGCACTACGCGTCCTACAAATGAAGGATTCTTTTCCAAAATGGAAGCACTTGGAGGAAGCTCCCACGGCGTGGTGAAAAAGTTCTTTGACTGATTGATCAAATTTGTCTGCTGCACTAGTTCTACCTTCAAATGAAGTTCCATGATCTATATCATTGCCATCAGGTTTTCTCCTTTTCTTGTTCAGAAGTGTAAGAAGTGTATCTCGATTGACTTGTGGCGCCATTGCTGCAAAAAAAGATACACAACAATAGTTAGGATGAAGTACTTTTACTTAATCAAGACACTAATCAATAGGTATATGTGAAGCTATGAATTTACAAACAACATCTATTTAATCATGTACAATGTTTTATTGTTAGATATGATCGGTTGACGTTTGGTTATTTTTGCATGTGATTAGCATTTTTAATTCTATGTTTTCTTCTAAAGTTAAATTTCTTTTATACATAGTATCTAATCATTTTAAGACAATTATTTTCGTAGTATTTTGGTTGATATCATGTATGAAAGTCAATTAATCATATAACTAATAAAATGCAATGATCAAATTACATTTACACTGATCAACACTGATAGATACTTATCTTCACTGATAAATAATGATTATCCGATAATCTTCAATACTCATCAACATTCATTATACTAATCTCATCACTATTGACCAATACTCATCAACAATAAGTTATTTATGATAAATTCAGCAGTAAGCCAATGAGGATTCGTTTATTCATGATATTAGAAATGACAATCACTTGCCGCCGACAGGATCTCTTTCCTACTTATGTGTCTTACTTATATTCATAATCTATTCATCTTCTAATTGTATAATCTTTATGTGCACTATGACATTGACAAAATTTACACAAGATAAACTTTATGTTTAGCAGATAAAATTCATAGCTTCACACATACCTATTGATTAGTGTCTTGATTAAGTAAAAAACGCTAAATATCACTTTAAACGCTATTACCGAACACGACCTTAATATTAGATAAACTTAGCTATATAGAAAAGGGATCGGTGCAAAATAACATAAAAGGATACGACGGAGGAAGGCTTTTGTCATATGAAAAGGCAAATTGGAATTATAATTAAAGCTATTAAGTAGAGGTTTTCAAAAGTTACATAAATAGCTTTTCAAAAACACCACATAAGGCTAAAATATGCAGTCTTAACCACTAATGTTGTTGAACACTCAAAATTGTAACTACTAGTAAATTGACTTTATCAAACAACTGATGTCTCTGTAAATTAACTATCAAAAATATTACATAGGCCGTAAAATAAATATACAAGTATTTAATAAATTGAAAATTTTAGCTAAACAAATTGAATCAGAGTGAAGCAGGAAAAAAAAGGAAAGTATGGTATTACTTCACTTATTTTTTTAATAAAAACAAGTGTGTAACATTTTTCTTATTTCACATTGAATAGGATACTCTGCTTGAGATGGGGAATTGGGAAGATGGCAACTCACAAGATTTATCCCTTAAAAGTGGCATAAACTGGTTCAACTCCCAACCTTGAAGAGGAGCACCAAATGCAAGTTATTAGCTTGTGATTGTTATTTTTTTAGATGCTACTAGTAGCATAAACTGGCTCACAAGACTTATTTTTCTAAAATGCTTCTAACAATCATCTATTGTTATTTTGGATTGTTATTCAAGTCTAGCTTATTTTATTTTCATCGTATAATAAGTTGTTATAATAGTAGTAACTTAGAATTAGGTATTACAAAATGTTAATATCTCCCCTCCTACTTACCCTCCTTCTAATTGATAGTAGTTATTAACAATTACATAATTGCAATTCTATAAGTTTCTAACTATTAATTATGATTTACAAAATATTTCTAATTTTCAAGTCCAAGATTTATAATACTTACAACTCCCCCTCCCTTTATCCATGCCATTAAAATTCTAATAATTATAATACGTCACTTCCCCCTTCCCCTCCCCTTGCCCCTCCCTTTATTCACGCATTACAATTAAAGTATGTATTAAAAATATCATCAATTATATAATCTTTCCTTAATCTAAAAATTTAGTTACTCAAATTCAAACACTCTTGACCCTCAAAAAAAAAAAAAAAATCAAAGCCCTACATCCCTTCCTCTATTATATATAACGCCCTAATATCATTACCCTTCTTATTCACCTTCCCCTCTTATACATGATAACACCCTAGTATTATTACCTTTCTCATTCTCCCACTCTCTTCCTCTTACGTGCCTTAGAGGAGTGCATTTACCATCACAGATTGATCAGGTATGGTTTAATAATGCTTATATTGTTTTAGAGCTTAATAGCATTATGTTTTCTAACCCCGTTTCTATTCTTCAATGTTGTTAGTGTTTGAATTTTGAAAACTCTCCAATGAATTTTCTACAATGAAAATGCATGACTTAACTTGGGTGATTTTTTTTTTTAATTTTTAACTATGGTGTTAGCTTTCTCAATCTTTCTTACATCTATGTATTAGTTCTTATTAACAACTTTGTAATTAAAAACATTTGGGTTTTACTATGTAATTGTTAATGTCTTAAATAACAAATTATAAGTAAGAATTCATAACATTCAATCTATGCCAGCTCTCTCCTAGAAATTCAAAGATGTTGATATTTATAATTATATTCTAGGGTGAAATTCAAATGTTTGGATTTTGTAGTATTTTTTTACGCAAGACACATGGAGGGGGGAAGAGCACTAAATATGATTGCACTAAATATAATATGTTAGGATCAAGATATACACATTACAATTATGGATTATACCATTATGAAATATAATATGTTAGGTTGATCTACTTAAAATTTTAAGATTACCAATAGAAACTTTAGACTCAAGATAGTTTAGACACTAATTGGTTAAATTACTGTTCTAATGAACAAGTATTGACTTTTTAATTTAATAGTTTGTTAGAATCTTTGTTTGGCTTTACTTTATACAATATTTAACTTATTTTTCTTAGGTCATAAAACGTAGCATGCTTTTTCAATTGTGTTCTTATGTCTAATGAAGTTGCAACACACCTATGAAATTAATTTCTCCTTTTTGTCATTTTTCGCAGCATTATCGGTGACATATTGAGAATTAGTGTTTTCTAGAGCCATGTCTTCATCTTCTGATAGCTTTTCTCACAATGAATTTCGTTTTCATAAGGCACCTGGTATTTCAACTACTTCTTTATTCCACATGAGAAAAGAGGACATAGTTCGAAACAGTATACATGTAACACCCGAGACTTTATCCCTTTCGATAAGCTGATTTATATCGTTATAAATTAAACTAATATCGATAAAGTCTGCCCGAGTGCTGATGTTATTGAAAGGAATATTAGTATTTTCATTTTTATTAGTTTTATTGGCATTAATGATTATTATCGGGCACTACATTAAGCAGATTTTCGAATACAACTAGAATGTCGAACTGTGGGAACCATCCTGCAATTTATTGAATCGAACCTTAATATAATCAAAAGGCGAAGAATCGACCGATGATTATATTAATGATTACAGTTTAAGATTTGGAGGTCGGCAAATTTGGATTGAGGGTACAGTGGGTTGGTGTTATTATCAGTTACCAGCAAGAACAAAAGAAAAAGGAAAAAGACAAAAAAAATTAAAAGGGGCCGGAGCCCCTTCTTTTCGGGCACAGAGAGAGAAAAGGATCGCGAGAGAGGGGGGGTTCTCGACCCCTGCCCGTGCCACACCCACATACACACGCCGGAGAGGGTGAGGGAGGCCCGGCGGTGTCGCCGGCAACCGGCCGACGCACGCCCGGCCGTCCCCCACCTCGCCGGTCAACGCCCAATTTGGGCCAGACGCAGGGGAGGAGAAAGCAACTCAGCAAGGGGGGGTTGCCGGCGGTGTCTCGGCGGCTCCTCCACGGCTCTCCAGCGGCGGCGGTTCAGCAGTGGGGTGGTGGCTAGCGGATGGGGAGCAAAGGATGGACCGAGCCCACACTGAGCCAACCCGAATCAAACCCTAAAAACGGGTCCTTTAGCTTAGATTCGAGGTGGGTTCCCTCTTCTTCCTATTTACTGTTAATTCGATGAAAGTTTATTGATTATAGTTCGTTCAGGTTGAATTGGAATTGATTACATCGATTACTTGCAATTTATCGATTGATATGTTGTTTATTGATTATCGCAAGTTTATCGATTTACATGTAGTTATTGATTCTATATAGCTTATCGATTATCTAAACTTATCAATTATTCAATCATATAACGTTTATCGGTTTAAATGTAATCCATCGATTATATGAAGTGTATTGAGTATATTTGTATAGTTTATCGATTTATATGAAGTTTAGCGATTTATCGATGTATATGAAGTTTAGCAATTTATCGATTCAAAAGAAGTTTAGCGTTTATCGATTTATATGAAGTTTAGTGATTTTTCGATTTATAGGTAGTTTAGTGATGTATTGACTTAAATAAAGTTTAGCGATTTATTGCTTATATGAATTTTAGTGATTGGATAAAGTCTATCGCTGATATAAAGTTGATCAATTATATCGATACAGCTTATTGATTCTAGAAAATTATCCATTATATCAAGTTTAATGATTATATGTCGTTACCGATTATAGAAAGTTTAATGATTATTGATTATATAGAGTTTATTGGTTTATATGTAGTTTATTAATTATATGGACGATTATATAAAGCTATCGACTATATAAAGTTTATCGATTATATATATAGTTCATCAGTTACATGTATTCATCGTTTGCAGTGCTTGAATAGAAATGATATAGTTATGAATGCTTATTTATCTGATTTCTAAGCATTCCTAAATGTTTTATCGGTCGCCTGTTTTCATTGACAAGTCATTGGTTACATTGCATCAATTGGATTCTTAGCGTAACCAACCTGGTATTTCCTTTTTAAGTTTACATAGCACTTTAGCTTCAATGCTTTAAAATTCAGTGTTTATTGCTCTGTCAGTGGGCAGAGACTTCAGAGTTCAATATTTCATCGTTCTGCCAGTAGGCAGGAATTTCAAAGTTCAAAGTCCATAGTTATGCCATTTAAAGTTCATAGTTATTACATTCAAAGTTCATAGCTCTGCCAATAGGCAAAAGTTTCAAAGCCCAAAGTTCATAGCTCTGCCAATAGGCAGAAGTCCCAAAGTTCAGAGTTCAAAGTTCATAGTACTGTCAGTGTATAGATGATTCAAAGTTCAATGTTTCATACAAATAGTCCTATCAAATGTTTCATAGTTCATCAATTGTGTTAAAGTTCTATAGTTCTGCCAACAGGTAGAAAATTTAAAGCTTATATATCCTACAGTTCCGCTAACAAGCCTTTAAAAACCACATTAATCGCATGACATAGTATATGCTTCAGCGTATGGTTATTGTTTCATGTTTAGCAAGAAATTTACTCCTGTACATGACCTGTCACGGTATGGTGTAGCGAAAGCATTGGTGTAATAATGACATTGCATTGAGCATGACGAGGGTTTTAATGTCATTAGTAGATTCATATAGCTTATTGCTTGACAGCATCTTCAATGAAGTTTAATGACTATATACGACATAAATTATATGTACAGAAATAAGCCTTAACAATGAACGGAGCAATGTATATAAAGTTTTAACGATTTTCGTAACAGATATTCCAGCAAGAGGTATTTATGGGTTAAATTCCTCGATTTTCATTGCGTTTATGCATTCATATGAATGTCTCATGGAAATTTATTAAGTATAGCTACTTTCAAGTTTAAGCGGGTGGTGCAAAGGCTATTTATCTTGCATTGTGATTGGAACATACTATACGATTTGTGAGTTCTTCAAAGAGAAGGAATTACGAGCAGTTGTCGTAAGTTATTATTGCATTTAAGTATTGTTTTAGGAAAAGGAATTATCCACTGAGCGATGATTGCTCATTCCCAATTATTATGGTTCCCTTCCTAGGTTTCTGAAATAACAGGTAAAAGTGGGTCCACGTAAGCCGAGATGGAGTCATTGCTGTCCTAAGGGTAAAGCTATGAGCTTGCATGTGAACTGCGAAATGTATTATGATGTGACGACGTGTAATTTTAGCTATTGTGTGCCTGTATTGTATTTTATTTAGAGTCGCTCTGTAAGGCCGTGTGAGCCACCATCTAAGTTGCCCAGGGCTATACCTTTCATTGTTCATTTGTTTAAGCATTGAACTACGCTGGTTGTGATGCTCTGGGCGGGTGGCCCGTAGAGCTGTGAACTCCGACGGGTAGCCGTTGAGTTAGTTAGCCTTTATTGTTATATCCTTTTTTTGTGCAGGGAATTTATTGTAAGGTTTTAAGCCTGAGAAATGGTCAAGTTTCAGGGGAAACTCTGTCCGTTTCATCCGAGGATTTAAAGAAAAACGCTAACACTCCTAGCCATAGGGTTGGGGGCGTTACAATACATAGGAATGCATTTGCTGATACTACCTATAATGTGAACACTGAGAAGTAATTCTCAAGTTTCTACTTTAGTGGATTATGACCTTAAACGCATTCCAATTCAGTTTAATATGTCTTCTATTATCCCTTTACATCTACCTTCTTCTAGTGAACGTGCCAACTCTTTGAGGAAATATCATTACTATATGTATGAGGAGTTCCTTGTTGCCGATCTTCGCCCTCCTTTACCACCATGCATTATTTCCTTATTAAATGCCCTCAATTTGACCCCAATTCAGCTTACACCAAATGCATGGTGTCTAATAATCTCCTTTTATGTCATTTGTATACTACAAAATCTTCATGTTAGTCCCTCTATCTTTCGCTATTATTTTTGCCCTAAAAGAGGCTACTAAAGACGAGGATAAGGGATGGGTTTATGTTGCCGGTAGACCTGATGAAAAATTCCTCAATGGCCTTCCACCTAACACGGGCATTTGGAAATCTAAACATTTTTTCATCACTCAAGATATTCCATTAGAATTTCCATCTACCTGGCCCCCTTTTGATGAGAATGCTAAGAAAGCTATAAACTCTATTCCAATGTTAAGCCCTCTAGAGTTTGCTACGATCAAGAGTCTAGATGTATTAGTACAAACTAAAAAAGTCTCCAGTATCAATGACTTGCTCTCAGAGGAATTTCTTCTCAAAGTCGGGTTTGTTCCTATGTAGGATGAGTCTTTCATCTTGAAATCTAAATTAAAAAAACTAATCGTGAAAAAGTGCTTCAACCTAACTATTGTTGTGTGTCTTTTTTTCCAGCAATGGCGCCATAAGTCAATTGAGATGCACTTCTTACACTTCTGAACAAGAAAAGGAGAAAACCTGATGGCTATGATACACATCGTGAACTTCATTTGAAGGTAGAACTAGTGCAGCAGACAAATTTGATCGATCAGTCAAAAAAGTCTTCACCGCATCGTGGGAGCTTCCTCCAAGTGCTTCCATTTTGGAAAAGAATCCTTCATTTGTAGGACGCATAGTGGCTAGAGGAACTACTATTCCTCATGACTCAGAGCGAATTAAGAAAATGGTTACTCCACATCTTTTTAACGAAGCTTCCAATGCTGTTGCTCCGGTAACTATTATTATTGATGTTGTCGGTATCATCATCATCATCATCATCATCATTACTACTACTATTATTATTATTATTATTATAATCATTGTCGTTATTATTATTATTACAATTATTATTATTATTACTACTGCTATTATTATTACTATAATAATTATTATCGTTATTATTATTATTACTATTATTACTATTAGCATTACTACTACTACTATTCTTACTACTACAATTATTATTATTACTACTATTACTGTTACTACTACTACTACTATTGCCATTGTTGTTGTTATTATTATTAATATTATTATGATAATCACCATCACCTGATTATTTTTGAATTTTCTAATTCTTGCAGAGCTTAATGTTATTGTCACATGTTACTGCTAGGGGAGATGAACTCATTAAAGAATTGAAAAAAGTATGGGAGGAAAATGCAACCCTCAAACAAAAGTTTGACACAATTTCAAAAGAAAAGAATGAATTTCAGGACCAGTTGGAAACATTCATGATTGGACAAAAGAAATCTGCAGATTTGATTATTGAAGAATTTAAGCAAACAGATGCTTATATGAATGAACTCAATGAATATTCACTAAATAGTTTTACAGATGGCATTGCTACTTATAGAGACAAGATCAAGGAGAAGTACCCTGATCTTGACCTAGGTTTTATTGATGATGAGTTTTTTAAAAATTTAGAGCATGAAGACTAAATGTTAGTTTTTGTTTAATCAATAGAATAGTTACTTGTTATGTAATGCGTATTTCTAATAAAGTAGATTATATAATAGAAATTGTGTCCCTTGCTATGTAAAACCTTGTTTGATTTTTTTTTTTGGGGTTGTCTTTCAATATAGTTTATACTAGCAACCATCATAAATAGATGTAGGATGAATATTTGTCAAGCAAATATCGAGATAATAATTAATAAATCCTTAATAGTTAGAATGGGTAGAAGATATCTTGAGAAAGAAACATCTTGTTATTAATCTTCATTGGAAAGTTAAAATGCAGCGAGCATTAATTCTAGCCAGTTTGGAGGCAAGAAATTTAGAAGGAAAATTCACCTATAAATAATATTGTATCCTGACCCTCTCTTGTATAATTTATTTAGTCTTCTTCACATTTTATCATCCGTTTATTACCCTTTCATAGTTAAAAATGTGTCTTGATGAAAAAAAAAACTCATGTCAGAGATTTACTTCAAGTTCGTTTGTTCACACGAAGTTTGATTGAAAGTCCAAAGGTAGGTCCACAAGTCATTGGGTAACTCCTAACTAGATATGCAAGGCTTGAAACTCTTGAGCCAATTTTTGAGGAAGAATATAATCTTCATCAAGAAGTACTAGGCAATCCACACATGGTACTTCATAGAAATGTTAATGGCAAAAGAGTTATTGCTCGTCCAATTGTTGACTTGTGCATTGTGAGGAAGGAAAAAGTTGAACCTAGAAGGTCCAAGCGCATCAAGCACAAATCCTCTCAACTTTGATCATACAATGAAAAGTTTCCTAAGTTTTTATGTTAAGTTGCTACCTTATAATATTTAGTAGTTTAATGTTTTTCATCTTATTTATGCTTGTCACCTAGTTGTTCTACCTTTCCATATTAATGAAATGAGTTGTTTTCTTATTACCCCATTTTCTTATCTTTTTCTTCTTATTTTTTATTTGGCATGTTCAAACTTTTTTCCCTGATAACACTAAATACATGAAAATAACATCTATAGATTAAGTTCATGACAAGTTAAACTCATTTAGAAAAAAATAATATCTACGTGATGAACATTACATCCATGCTACATTTTAGAATAAGTACTACATCAAAACTTATATTTAGTTAGCTAAGTCAACCCATTTATTTAGTCAAGTTTAAAAATAAATAAATATTACATCCACCTTAACAAATACTATATCCATCTTACGACTTAAGTTAAACTTATTCAGCAAAGTTGGCCTAAGTGTTTACTCTTAAACTTAACTTAACTTAAAAAAGTAATACCTACATTAACTTATTTAGTTAGTTAAGTTGGATTAAGTCCAGTTAAGTTAACCTATTTATATATTTAGTTAAGTTAATTTATTTATTTAGTAAAGTTAAAAAAAATAATGTCTATATCAAACTAATAATAAACACTACAACCCTCCCACATATACAAGTTAAACATATGATTTTTATTTACTGATAGTACATTAAGTTAAACTTATTTAATAGGAAAAAAAGGGATAAACACTACATCTAAATAATAATATCTACTTGGTATAATTTAATTAGTAGAAGTAAACTAAGAATGTTTTGTTTTTCCAATGAAAGAACTTCCCGCCAAAACTTTTCTTTTGCTTCTACTTATCACTAATTTTTCCTCCATTGCAGCTTAATTTCCCTTCTTGTATCTTAAGTTAAATTAATACAATTAATACTACATTGCTCTTACATCCCACATAAGCCAAGTTAAAAAATAATCTTAAGTTAAGTTTTTAAAAAAAGTATCTTAGGCTCACTGAACTTGAGCTAATAGCAAGCACTACATCCCTCCTACATCTTCAGCTATAGAAATTCTGTTAAGTTAAGTTAAAAAATAATATCTATTGATAAGCATTATATTTCTCTCTATCTGAAGTTAATTTATTTAGTAAATTTTTGGTCTAAATTTCTATTCACTTATAGCATGTTAAACTAAACTTAATCTAAAAAAATTGATTATAAATGCTACATCTTAATAATAATACCTACCTCATAAACTTTAATTAATAGATGTGCATTAATACGGGTTGCTTTTCCAATGTCAGAACTTCTTCTCAAAATTTGCCTTCCTTTCTAGCTTCATTTCCCTCCTTTCCAGCTTCATTTCCCTCCATTTCTTCCCTCCACTTTTTTTATAGATAAGATTCTTCTATTGCCACTTGTCAACTATTTGTTGAGAGTGTAAAATAGATTGTTTACACTAAGTGTAATTGCATCAGGGCCCGTTATTTCTAGCATTTTAATTGGTAGTGTAAAAAAGATTCTTTTACACTAAGTGTATCTATAGTCTTTTCCGATTAGGTATTAAAAATAACATAAGTTGTAATAGCATCTTTTCCCTAAAAAATTGTGCATTAATTGTCTGGTTAAACACAACAATAAAGTACTACAACCACGGTTTTATTCAAAACAGAATTAACCAGTGCCTACCTCTTTCACCATCAACTAACAACTGACTTAGGAGCTTCTCCTTTCCAGAAAAGTACTCAAGATTATGCCTTGGCCACACAGGTTGGTAAACTTTTGACGAATTATTATTCAAAGTTCACCATAGACTTCTTTATTCTCTTTATTTTATTTTTTAAAAAAAGGAAGACAACCTCTAAGCTCACCAAGTTAGTACTGCAAGGCTGCACAACATGATACTGGGCTATAGTTTTTCTTTACCATTCAAGATCCTTGATTAGCTAGCAGCTACTGTGGGCACTATGCAAGTTTACATGAACGCCATCCCTTATACCCCAATGCAACACTTAATAAAGTAAGGGATCATTATGTGATGCACAAATGGGGGTCATGATAAGGGACATGTATATGCAGTACCTAAGTCCAAAGATGTCCAAGAGGTCCTCAAAGTCATGAGAAATCAACTAGAAGACCAAGTGAGCCACTGTCCTATTCTATTCAGCACAAGTAGTAAATTTCTAACCTTAGTTGCCTAACTAATGTGCGACTTAAGTCCTTCTTTTTGCCTTAACATTTTAGTTTAGAAAGTTAGCTTTCCAATGAAGCAAATTTCAAGTCATTTGGAGTTCATTTGCCATCCAATTCAGCTCTCAAATTTCAGCTATACATGCTACCCAGTTTAGCCATTTCAGTACATTTGCTCGTTCATGACATGAACTTTAGAACCTTCAAACCCACTTTTTGAAACCCTCTTGGAGTGTACTGAAAGTCTAGCAAAAGAGATTCAAGTTAAATCCTTGGTTGAGATTTCAAAAGCAAGCAAGTTCAAAAGAGGTGCAGTCTGATTGCAGCATATAGACACTTGTCTTTATTAGGGTCCAACTTTCCAACGGCTAGGAATCTGAGGCTGCAAGAAGTCTTAGCTGAAAATAGACACTTAGGGCTTTCTCCTAGCTTTGGAATGAACTTATTTGGGCAAATATTTTGGAAGATATGCTTGTTTGAAGTTGATGCTGCAGTTCTGAAAAGTGCTGACAGCTTTTTGCTTTTACTTTTGTACTTGCTTACTTTTTGGTCCCCTCCCCCTTTCCATTTGGCCGATTGTTTTGGCCTTATTTTTTATTGGTTTTTGCTTAATGTTAAGGCCTATATAAGTGGGGAGAACTTCAACTTATAGCTCACTTTTGGAATACATAAATTGGTTGAGTTTATACTCCCTTGTGTTTCTCTCTCTTGCTTATCTCTAGCTTAGCACACTAGAGTGGTGTTCAAGAGTCCTTCAAGGTTAACTGAGTGGTGATATCTTATCTCTTTTAACCTTAAGGGCGAGCCCTAAGAATTCTTGGTGGTGATATCTTATCCGAGAATCTTAGCCAATTATCTATCTTCTCAAACAAGCACAAACTGAATCCTTTCTTCTTCCTCTTTTCCTATCACTACTTGAGATCTCTTCTTTGATTTTTCTCTTCAAGGTCTTAGAAGTGCATCATTTGGTATCAGAGCTATTGGCTACTCTCCTAGGCTATGGCTTCCAACCCCAAACACATCCCCTTAACCTAAACACAAAATCATCCCACAAAGGACCCTTGCATTTCATCCATCATGCCTTCATTGAAGAACTTCTGGAAAGAGCTAGCCTTGATTGACATTGAATTAATTAGCCTAAAAATCCCAAGATTTTATGGCCAAAATGATGAGTTTACAACTTGGTTTTCTAAGGTAGAGCAAGCCTTTGATTGTCACGACCTTAGTGACCAAGAGAAGTTCAAGGTGGTTATTTCAAAATTGAGAGGTTGTGCACTTCAATGGTGGAAGAATTACAAGTTTAAGAGAAGGAAGAAAGGAAAAGAGAAGGTGAGAACTTAGAAGAAGTTGAGTGGTAAGTTGATAGGTGCCTTTTGCCCACCCACTTACATGCTCAAACATGTTTCTCTACTTGCTAAGAAGAATGGCTCAAGGCCCTCATGTGTGGACATCCTTTTCAACAAGGCGAGTCCAAAGAGTCATCACACTTCTAGCCTTCCTACCTTGCTCCCCTTAAAGGAAATCATCTTCTATGAAAATGAAGAAGCAAACAAAGAGGAGGAAGATTTAAATTGGTTTGATCTACCTCCCATCTTTGATGACTATGGTGATGAAGAACTCTTAGATTTTGAAGACTATGGTGATGAAGAACTCTTAAACTTTGAAGACTAAGGTGATGAAGAGCTCTTAGACTTTGAAGAGTTAGGAGAAACCTCGGCTCCTTCATCTTTTTTGTGAGGAAGAAGAACTAGCTTGTAAAGAGGTACTCTATCTCTCTCTTTACAACACCAAATATTTGCATTCAGGAGACAAAGTAGAGGTAACAAGAGACTTCCATTCCTCATCTTTATTAGTCTCCTCTCATGAGTGCCTTTGCTTTCAACCCCTTCATCCTTGGCCACAAAATAAGAAACCACAAGCCCATAAGTGTTTTGTCCAAGCCCTCACCCATGACTTTACATCACAAAATCCTAAAGTGAGACCTAAGAAGTTTGATGGTTCCTTTCCTATGGCCGAGAAAGTTGATGGAAACCAAAAGAGAGAGAAATGCTTATCTCCTTCCTTACAAGAGCCCATCTACGAAAAGCCCCACAAAATTCATCCACAAGAGCTCAAGAATTTGAGGGCAAATTCTTTCCAATAGGGGGAGAATGATGCACATATGGGGGTCATGATAAGGGACATGTATATGCGGTACCTAAGTCCAAAGATGCCCAAGAGGTCCTCAAAGTCATGAGAAGTCAACTAGAAGACCAAGTGAGCTACTATCCTGTTTTATTCAGCACAAGCAGCAAATTTCTAACCTTAGTTGCCCAATTAATGGGTGACTTAAGTCCTTCTTTTTGCATTAGCATTTTAGTTAAGAAAGTTAGCTTTCTAATAAAGTAAATTTCAAGTCATTTGGACTTCATTTGCCCATTCAATTCAGCTCTCAAAGTTCAGCTATACATACTACCCAGTTTAGCCATTTCAGTACCCGGTTTTGTGGCTCCATTTGCTCTTTCAGTGTATGAACTTTGGAACCTTCAAACCCACTTTTTGAAACCCTATTGGAGTGTACTACAAGGCCAGCAAAAGAGGTTTAAGTCAAATCCTTGGTTGACGTTTCAAAAGCAAGTAACTTCAAAAGACGTGCAGTCTGATTGTAGCAGATAGACACTTGTCTTTATCAGGGTCTAACTTTCCAATAGCTGGGAATCTGAGGTTGCAAAAGGTCTTACCTGAAAATAAACACTTAGGGCTTTCTCCTAGCTTTGGAATGAACCCATTTGGGCAAGTATTTTGGAAGATATGCTTATTTGAAGTTGATGCTGCAGTGCTGATAGCTTTTTGCTTTTGCTTTTGTACTTGCTTACTTTTTGGTCCTCTCCCCCTTTCCATTTGGCCAATTGTTTTGGCCTTGTTTTTCATTGGTTTTTGCTGAATGTTAAGGCCTATATAAGTGGGGGGAACCTCAGCTTATAACTCACTTTTGGAATATATGAATTGGTTGAGTTTATACTCCCTTGTGTTTCTTTCTCTCTTGCTTATCTCTAGTTTAGCTCACTAGAGTAGTCTTTAAGAGTCTTTCAAGGTTAATTGAGTGGTGATATCTTATCCTTTTTAACCTTAAGGGTGAGCCCTAAGCATTCTTGGTGGTAATTTCTTATCCAAGAATCTTAGCCAATTATCTATCTTCCCATACAAGCACAAACCAAACCCTTTCTTCTTCTCCTTTTCCTATCACTACTTGAGATCTCTTCTTTGATCATCTCTTCAAGGTCTTAGAAGTGCACATTATGTATTTGGTCGATAAGATATTGTTGAGTTCGTGAGTATACAACCACAAGAGGGGGGGTGAATTGTGGTGTCTGATTTTCGCGTTGTAAATAACAAACACCCTCACAGAGGTTGTTCTCAAATGACAAACACCCTGATAGCTTGTTTGCACGGGGTGTTCTCAAATATTGCAGATGCGAAAATCACCAAGATAAATACGGAAAATAAAGCGCACACAATTTTTACATGGAAAACACCTCTAGCCCAACTGAGGTGTGAAAAACCACGACCTACCTCGTGTAGGATTTAACTACTTTCACTAACGGGCTTCACACGTTACAAATGTAACACACCTTGTTACAACTTGCAACCACGTAACCTTCTTCCCAAAGACAGGTTACACCACGTCCAACCTTCGCAAGATTAGACACGTCCAAGTCCACACGACTAGGACACACTCACTCACTTTTCTGATCCAAGATCAGGGTTACAAACACCTTACAGGGGGTGCTTCTCACTAAGCAGATGTATGGTACAATGAAGATCCTATTATGCCAATGGTTTGAAAACTCAAATCAAACACAGCTTGTCATGGTTTTGCTTTTCAGAATGAAGCTCAAGAATTTTAATGTGAAAACCGAGTTTCCTGATTTTTTCCAGATTTTTCAGAAAGCTGTGTTGCTTCTCTTTTTCAGTCTGAGTTTTTTCTATCTGCTTCTTGGCTTCTCTATGGGAGAGAAAAGCTGCGGTTTTTAAACACAAGGTCCAACGGTCAAAAACCAAAGAATCAGCTAAGTATGGAAAATGATTTGCAAACAAAATATATTCTCCAACGGCTAATGATGAATTTATCCCAAAATATAAGGGATTTTGTTATCTTAAAAGATAACCCTTATCTTCCCATAGTCGTGAAGAGGATTAAAGAGATTTTCAGCTTTTACCAAATCCGAAAATATAGTCATAGGAATCTTTTGATTTGGCAAATCTCCCAAACCTATTTTCGCAAATCTCCATAATATTTTCAAGAACTATCCTCTCCAGAAAAATAGCAATTTTGAAATTCAAAGAAAGTATTCTGGAGATCTTGGCCAACCAAAATGAATTTTCAAAAATAATCGGGTATGGCCACTGCAGTTCAGAAACACCCTAGGCACCCTGTTTGCAGGGTTGTTCGCAACTGGTGTTCTGAAGTACTTTAGCGCAAATACCGATTCAAGAGGTGTTTAAAATGATGTTTTCAATATTGGCATATTAACAAGAGTCTAATTAAATAAAACCTATATACCCAAGACTTCTTGTTTTGAACCAGTCATCTTGTCCGAGATTTGTAGAGCTGCTGTGAACACCAAGGCCACCTTGTTTGCTGGGGTTGTTCTTTACATTGCTAGAGTTCAGGAACACGCTTTACAATCAACTGTCGAGATGGTGTTCTTGACTTAATATAGAATCACCAAGTAAAACCTGTCTAGAAGACTTGTTCTCACATGTAGCAAACCAGTTAATACAATAAAGATCACAAACACCAGTTAGGCCTGTTTGGAGATCGTGTTCGGAGCAACATTATTTGGACAAATTTTTACACTTGGATTTGTTATCATCAAAACTAAATATAATCAACAAATTCCCCCTTTTTGATGATGACAAACCAAGTGACCATATTGACAAAATTTAAACGCGCTTAACAACGTTTAATGCTGATAGGGATCTGCTGATAGGGATCCTCTAGGTGCTAGGTCATATCTGGGATCCACTAGGTGCTAGGTCATATCTGGGATCCTCTAGGTGCTAGATCATATCTGGGATCCTCTAGGTGCTAGGTCATATCTGTCCATATGGTCTTATTCCCCCTTTTGGCATCATTAAAAAGCATAAACAACAGTAGTAATGCAAGAAAAGCAATATAGAGCATAAGGTGCAAGTAGCATTAATAAAGGGATATTGCATTAAAAACATTACAATGCCAAAAAACTGAGATGAGAGGAAACAAGAGAACAGCCTAGAGAATCAGGGAGCAGGGGGTGGTTTCGTTTGCAGAGGAGGGATGCTAGGGGCAAGAGTGGAGAGAAGTGCAAGCAAATCTTCATGGCGTTTGGCCGAGAGAGCTCGTTCCTCAGCAAGAGCAGCCTTGACAGCTGAGAGCTCATCCTTGAGGCGAGCATTGTCCTCAAGAACAGCCTCAACCTTGACGGAAGGTTGCCCAGAAACAGGTGGTCGAGGTGGTCGACGACCCTGTTTGGAGACTGACCCTTCGCCAACCTCATAGCCACACCCTAGCAGAGTGTCAATCCCAATCTCATCAATGATTTGGGCCGCCACTCTTCGTGTGAGCACTATCCCAAAGTGCTCAAGCACCCTTGTCAACAGAAACCCATAGCCAAGATCATGTGCCCGGGTGGTGTTCGCAATTCGCTCTATGTGGCGAATCATGATTGCAGGGAGGTTTACTGGTTCCTCCCGATCCAGTAGGTCAACCAGACATTGATTGAAGGCATCTGCTGAGTTTCGCCCTTGACCTCGCGGTATTATGTTCTTGATGGTGAACATAAACAGTAGTTGGTGCAGGGAGGTCATTTCACCCTTCTTAACCGAGAGGGGTGTTCTCAGGCCCTGTTTTTGACTAAGGCGTTTGGACACCTCTAAGAGCCTGGCTGTTTCCAGGGCAGTTTTGTCTTCCCTCACATACACAGCAAATCCACGAGAATGGATGCCCAGAATGTCACCAAGGGTGACTGCATCAAAGGAGAAATGGCACTCATTGACAGCACTTGTCACCACCCCATTTGTGACAGAGCAGTTGGCATAGAACTCAGCCAACTCAGGCACAGAACACCCTTACTGGGTGTTTGCAAACAACTCAAGCCAGCCTTGGGCTCGAAGCTTGTTTAAGAACACCCCCAGACCCTGTTCCTCGAAAAAGCTTACATTCACTACTTTTCCCCTGATGACATTGTGCTTCAGCAACTGCGTATGTTTGTCAGACATAGGAGAGGGAGTGAACTGCTTTGGGCGTTTAAGGACAGGAACAGAGGTGGTAGTTTTTGGTAGGGGGGCTGTTCTGGGCTTTCGCTTGAGGGGTGTTTTGGCAGGAGAGGACTTCACAGCAGGTTTATTGGTTGGTTTTGGAGGAGATTGTTCTTCAGAGGACTCGAAAAACACCGGTGTCCCCTGTTTGAAGGTGGTGTTCTCAGAGTCAGAACTCGAGAACCCTTCAGAAGAAGAAGAAATCTCCTCGATGATAGGAGCAGAGGGTTTGGAGGGACGATGAGAGGATTGAAACGCTAGCCTTGCAGATTTTCGAGAGGGCTTAGAGGATTGAGGAGAAGAGGGAGTTTGAGAGGGTTGAGACCTTGGTTGTGGCCTTGTTCTTGGCGTTCTGCTACGCCTAGCCACGATTTTCACCCTCTTCCTTTTCTCTCCAGTTTGAAAGTCTGGAGTGGAGATTTCAGCCTCAGGGAGAGAATTCTTCTCTAGACTCTCCTCTGACGACTCATTCGACTTCCCTTGGAAGTCGACATGCAGATCCTCCACAAACACACCTTCGACAGAGGCAGCCCCTGTTTCTGTCGCGGTGTCAGAGAACAACCCAGAAGAACAGGGCTCAAAATTAAACCCTTCAGGGGTTTCCAAGAATTGTTCTTGAGACCCCGACTTTGTTCCCTCTGACTCAACTAAAATGGGACAAGCAATTGCCCCTACGAGGAACACCAATTCCCTTCCACATTCAAAGGGAATATCATCCATCCCCATTCCCACTGATTTTAGGGACAAGCGATTTAGGAACTTGAAAGGCTTGTAAAGAATTGGGCGAGGGGGAGCAGGGATTGAGGCTGTAAGAACGAGGGCTTTTGATTGAGAAGAGTTGTTGGAAGCCATTGTTGCTAGAAGAGAGAGATTAGGGTTTAAGGTGTTTGCAGGATGTTCGGTTTTTGCTTGAGGGCGAGATGAACGATAGTACTGAGAGCAGGGCATATAAAGAGAGAGAGAGAGAGAGAGCAGCCGAATCTTTGAGAAGATTTCTTGATTTGCAACGGGTAGGAGCATTAACATCTAGTGCCTTGGGAAGGAAAGAAAACACACCGAGCAACCAAGGGGCGTACCTGTTCTCTGTATTATGCCTGTTCTTTGCCGTCTGATCTGATTCAACTGAATGGCATTAAGACGGCTCCAGTACATCCCCTTATGCTGTACTAAGTAGATAAGAGACAAAAAAAAATGCACGCAATTCGGGTGTATGCAATCACATCCGTTATTAATAAAATTTGCAAACAGGGGGAGAGAACAGGGTGTAAAGGTTGATCTTACCAAACCCAGTTCATGTTCTGGAAACAGGTATCTCAGGGTGTTCTCACCAACCCTAGTTCCAGTCTATTTCTTTCAAAATGATCTCTAGCGAGTGCCTTAGTGAATATATCAGCAATTTGATTTTCCGTTGAGCAAAAATTCATAGAGATTAAACTCTTTTCAACATTATCTCTCAAGAAATGATGTCGAATGTCAATATGCTTTGTTCTTTTATGTTGACATGGATTTTTGGCAATGTTAATTGCACTTGTGTTATCACAAAAAATAGGAATGCATCCAATGTCAACACAAAAGTCCTTAAGCTGTTGCCTTATCCACAACAGTTGAGCACAACATGAAGCTGCTGCAACATATTCAGCTTCTGCTGTGGACATGGCAACTGAATGTTGCTTCTTGGTAGCCCAAGATACCAAACAAGGTCCAAGAAAGTGAGCCATACCTGAGGTACTCTTTCTATCAACTAGGAATCCAGCATAGTCAGCGTCAGCATATCCAACAAGATCAAAATTGCAACCTTTAGGATACCATAAAGCTAAATTGGGTGTATGTTTCAAATACCTTAGTATCCGTTTAACAGCCTTAAGATGAGTTTCCTTAGGGTTAGACTGAAAACGGGCACATAAACCAACACTAAAAATAATATCAGGTCTACTAGCGATTAGGTATAAGAGTGACCCAATCATACCCCTATAGAGTTTCTCCTCAACTGAGGGACTCCCATCATCCATAACCAACTTGGTTGAAGGAGAAATAGGAGTGTCTATGGGTTTGGCTGACTCCATCCCAAAACGCTTAAGTAACTCCTTGATATACTTTTGCTGATGGATCATGGTGCCGTTTGGAGTTTGCTTGATTTGTAAGCCTAAGAAAAAATTAAGCTCACCCATCATGCTCATCTCAAACTCACTCCTCATCATATTTGAAAATTCATTGCATAAATCATGATGAGTTGCACCAAATATAATGTCATCAACATATATTTGGACAATCAAAAAATGTTCCCCCTTAGATTTTAGAAACAAGGTATTGTCTACCTTGCCTCTTCTAAAATCATTTTCAAGTAAAAAACTTGACAACCGTTCATACCAAGCTCTTGGAGCTTGTTTTAAACCATAAAGTGCCTTGTCAAGTTTAAAAACATGATTTGGAAAATCACCATTTTCAAAACCAGGGGGTTGTTTGACATACACCTCTTCTTTAAGGTATCCGTTTAGGAATGCACTTTTAACATCCATTTGATATAGCTTGATTTCCATATGAGCTGCAAAGGCTATTAAGATTCGAATAGCCTCAATTCTAGCAATTGATGCAAAGGTTTCTTCATAGTCGATCCCTTCTTCTTGATTGTATCCTTGTACAACCAGCCGTGCCTTGTTCCTAGTGACTGTTCCTGACTCATCCAGTTTGTTTCGGAACACCCACTTGGTTCCAATGATTGTTCTCTCTGCAGGTTTAGGTACAAGGTGCCATACTTTGTTTCTCTCAAATTGATGAAGCTCTTCTTGCATAGCCGTGATCTAATCTAAATCTGCAAGAGCTTCATTCACACTTTTTGGCTCAATGTTAGAAAGAAAAGCATAGAAAGCACAAAAATTCTTTAGTCTAGTTTGCACTCCGGTATTAATATCTGACAAGATTTGATCAAGAGGGTGCGAACTATGGTGCTTCCATGGTCGTGGAGTAAGAGGATCCACAGACCCATGCTCTACTCTAGTCGTAACATAATGCTTATGATCATCTCCCGAGCCTGTTTCTGCACATGTTTGTAAGTCTATTCCTGAAGAACACGGTTCCGAACAGGGTTCAGCGGTGTTTTCCCCTGTTTGGTGTTCACCTTGCCTGCTGTTCTGAGAAACACCTTCAGGAGTTGTTTTCTCCATGGTGTTCTTACCTCGTTTATCTTGGAGCAGCACTTCTTTTCGAACAAGACCTAATTCAAGTTCATCTTCCTGTGTATCATTCTCACTCAACACGTTAGATTCATTAAAAAGCACATGCACACTTTCCTCAATACACAAAGTTCTTTTGTTAAAGACTTTGTATGCCTTGCTGTGAGAAGAATAGCCAAGGAATATTGTCTCATCACTCCTAGGGTCAAACTTTTCTAAGGCATCCTTCCCATTATTATGCACAAAACACCTACAACGAAATGTCCTTAGGTGCGTAATATTGGGTTTTCTGCCCTTGAAAAGTTCATAAGGAGTTTTGCTCAAAATGGGTCTGATCATGCATCTATTTATAATGTAACATAAGGTGTTCAATGCTTCTGCCTAGAAATACCTAGGAAGACCACTAGCTATAAGCATTGTTCTGGTCATGTCTTCCAGGGTTCGATTTTTGCGCTCAACCACCCCATTTTGTTGGGGTGTTCTTGGGGCTGAGAAGTTATGATCCACACCATGTTCATTACAATAGTTAATAAAACTTGCATTTTCAAACTCAGTTCCATGATCAGATCTCAAGCTAATTAAAGAGTGTCCTACTCTCTTTTCAACCTTTTTGAGAAAGGCAATAAAATTCTCAAAGGTTTCATCTTTGGATGCCAAAAACAAGGTCCAAGTAAATCGAGAGTAATCATCCACTACAACAAGCACATACTTTTTCCCACCTCTACTGGTTACCCTCATGGGACCACACAAATCAATGTGTAATAATTCTAGAGGTCGAGTAGTGCTTACACATTTTTTCGATTTAAAAGAAGATCTGACTTGTTTGCCTTTTGCACAAGCTTCACATACCTTGTCATCATTAAATTTGATGGAAGGTAGTCCAATAACTAGGTCTTTTGAAACAAGTTTGTTTAACAAAGATAAGCTTGCATGACCTAGTCTCTTGTGCCATAGCATTATATCATCATTTAATGCATTTAAACAAGTCAGATTATTTTGGGGAAGAGTGGAAATACAAACTTTATAAACATTTTGACATCGCTTCCCCCTCAACACAACATCTCCTGTGTCGTCATTCACAACCAAGCAACGTGTTTTTGAAAACAGTACTAGGTTGTTCTTGTCACACAGTTGGGACACACTTAGCAAATTGTGCTTTAACCCATCAACTAAGTGCACATTATCAATTGAGTGGGAGAGAGTTTTACCAATATTACCTATACCGATAATTGTCCCAGACTTGCCGTTTCCAAATGCTACACTCCCACCATTCAGAGCTGTAAGTGAGAGAAAGTTTGATCTTTCACCAGTCATGTGCCGTGAACACCCACTATCAACAAACCACAACTGCCTGTTTCCAAGGGTGTTAGTGGGGTTATTCGTAAGGTTGTTCTCTCTCACTTCAGCCTGCAAAACAAATCACGGGTTAGTTTTGGGAACCCAGATCCACTTGGGTCCCATTCTTTTAGACATGTAAAGCTCATCTTTTCTAATCCAGATTTGTTTCACATACCTTTCATTCTTTTCATTGGCATGTTTTCTTAAAGGGCAAGTGTATCTATAATGACCCGTTTTGCCACAATGAAAGCAAACAATGTTTTCAGGTAATCCCACATACTTTCTGTGAATTGGGTAGACTGTTCGTTTAGGCTTATACCCAAGTCCCTTTTTGTTTCGACTGTGGTGAGTGTTTAACCAATCAAGGGCTTGTGAGGACTCGTTCCAGCGCTTGGTTGTGGTAAGCTCGTTTTCCAGTTTTTCTATATCAGCATGCAAACCTTTGTTCTCCCTGAGCAAGGACTCAACCATTCCTTCTACCTCAAAGAGTTTTTCCTCCATTCGAGAATAATCTCCTTCTTTTATAAAGAGGTTTTCTTTGAGCAAGTTAATATTCTCATGTAAACCGAGGTTTTCATTTTTAAAAATTTCATTTTCAAGTTCTAGGTCACGAACTTCTCTTTTTAGATCAGCACAAGTGTCTATCAAATTATATAGAAGTTCTTCTAAAGTAGCTTTGTTAAGACCATGTACCTTGCTCTTGAGATCTGAGAGGCTGATTGTTGATTCATCATCTGAATCTGAATCACTTTGTGCCATAAGTGCTACGACCCCTTCTTCAGCTTCAGATTCTCCTTCATCCTCAGAGGAATCTCCCCACGCAGCCAGCATAGCTTTCGAGAATCGCTTGCCCAGATTGTTTACAGGGTGTTTTCGAACCTGTTTTCAAGGGTGTTCGGGTGTCTGATCTTCTCGAAGCAGAGGGCAATTTTTGACTAAGTGATCTGGTTTGCCGCACTTGAAACACCCTGTGAGCTGTTCTTTGGAGGTGTTTCTGGACTTGCTGAAGTCTTTTCTTTTGTTGTTTTCCTTGACCTTTTTGAAGAATTTCTTGAATTTTCTGGACATTAGGGCCATTTCTTCATCTTCAAGGTCAGAGTCAGTGTCCTCATGTGCTTTCAAGGCAAGCCCACGATCCTTCTTTTGCTCCTCTCTTTGCTGTGAGTTCTTTCGGAGTTCATAGGTCTGGAGATTACCAATCAACTCGTCGAGGGTGATCTTGTTCATGTCTTTAGCCTCTTGGATGGCTGTTACTTTGGCCTCCCACGTGCGAGGTAAAATTCTGAGGATTTTCCTCACCAACTCTTCAGTGGTGAAAAGATCTTCCCAGGGATTTTAACTCGTTCGTGATGTGGGTGAACCGTGTATACATGTCCATCACAGTTTCATGATCACCCATATCAAACAACTCATATTGTCGCATAAGTAGCTCAATTCTAGATTGTTTAACTTGACTCGTACCTTCATGAGCAACTTGCAGAGCATTCCAGATTGCTTGGGCTGATTCACACTCAGAGATGCGAGTGTATTCATCGGGTCCTAGGCCAAAATATAGAAGCTTTTTGGCCTTGGCATTTTTCTCCATTTTCTTGTAGTCCTCGGCATCAAACTCTATGGATTCCTTGGGAACCTTCTTACCATCTTCAAGCACTTTGGTGGGAACAAGGGGCCCGCTCTTGATGAGCATCCACAATTCATAATCTTCTGCCTGAATATAGTTCTCCATCCTATTCTTCCACCAACTATAATATTGGCCGTTGAAATAGGGTGGACGAGTAATGGATTGCCCTTCAAGAATTCCTTGTGGGTTACTCATCTTCAGAATCTCTCAAGGTGTTAACCTTTTGTAAGAGAACCTGCTCTGATACCACTTGTTGAGTTCGTGAGTATACAACCATAAGAGGGGGGGTGAATTGTGGTGTCTGATTTTCGCGTTGTAAATAACAAACACCCTCACAGAGGTTGTTCTCAAATGACAAACACCCTGATAGCTTGTTTGCACGGGGTGTTCTCAAATATTGCAGATGCGAAAATCACCAAGATAAATGCGGAAAATAAAGCGCACACACAATTTTTACATGGAAAACACCTCTAGCCCAACTGAGGTGTGAAAAACCACGACCTACCTCGTGTAGGATTTAACCACTTTCACTAACGGGCTTCACACGTTACAAATGTAACACACCTTGTTACAACTTGCAACCACGTAACCTTCTTCCCAAAGACAGGTTACACCACGTCCAACCTTCGCAAGATTAGACACGTCCAAGTCCACACGACTAGGACACACTCACTCACTTTTCTGATCCAAGATCAGGGTTACAAACACCTTACAGGGGGTGCTTCTCACTAAGAAGATGTAAGGTACAATGAAGATCCTATTATGCCTATGGTTTGAAAACTCAAATCAAACACAGCTTGTCACGGTTTTGCTTTTCAGAATGAAGCTCAAGAATTTTAATGTGAAAACCGAGTTTCCTGATTTTTTCCAGATTTTTCAGAAAGCTGTGTTGCTTCTCTTTTTCAGTCTGAGTTTTTTCTATCTGCTTCTTGGCTTCTCTATGGGAGAGAAAAGCTGCGGTTTTTAAACACAAGGTCCAACGGTCAAAAACCAAAGAATCAGCTAAGTATGGAAAATGATTTGCAAACAAAATATATTCTCCAACGGCTAATGATGAATTTATCCCAAAATATAAGGGATTTTGTTATCTTAAAAGATAACCCTTATCTTCCCATAGCCGTGAAGAGGATTAAAGAGATTTTCAGCTTTTACCAAATCCGAAAATATAGTCATAGGAATCTTTTGATTTGGCAAATCTCCCAAACCTATTTTCGCAAATCTCCATAATATTTTCAAGAACTATCCTCTCCAGAAAAATAGCAATTTTGAAATTCAAAGAAAGTATTCTGGAGATCTTGGCCAACCAAAATGAATTTTCAAAAATAATCGGGTATGGCCACTGCAGTTTAGAAACACCCTAGGCACCCTGTTTGCAGGGTTGTTCGCAACTGGTGTTCTGAAGTACTTTAGCGCAAATACCGATTCAAGAGGTGTTTAAAATGATGTTTTCAATATTGGCATATTAACAAGAGTCTAATTAAATAAAACCTATATACCCAAGACTTCTTGTTTTGAACCAGTCATCTTGTCCGAGATTTGTAGAGCTGCTGTGAACACCAAGGCCACCTTGTTTGCTGGGGTTGTTCTTTGCATTGTTAGAGTTCAGGAACATGCTTTACAATCAACTGTCGAGATGGTGTTCTTGACTTAATATGAAATCACCAAGTAAAATCTGTCTAGAAGACTTGTTCTCACATGTAGCAAACCAGTTAATACAATAAAGATCACAAACACCAGTTAGGCCTGTTTGGAGATCGTGTTCGGAGCAACATTATTTGGACAAATTTTTACACTTGGATTTGTTATCATCAAAACTAAATATAATCAACAGATATGATCTCCAGGGGCTTCACTAATAATGACTACGAAATGCAACACTTAATAAAGCAAGCTTGCATGAACTTCTGGGTTTTGCTAATTATGACTAGAATATACAAGGAGTATTGCATCCAATATAAACTTGTCATATTGTAGAATATTACCACACAAATTAAAGGAGACACAAGAAAAAGAATATCAATAGGAAGAGGGGCGTGGGGAACTAACCTGGTAGATCACCATAAGCCTTTCATCATAATCTCCTGCTCCACCATCTGGTGCGGCATTAGATGCCACTTCCATACTTGCAAACAAACAATGTAACTGATCAATCAATTGTGAGTGAGAACAATAACAAATAAATAACATATTAAGTAAGCACCAAGGCAAGTCGTCTCGATTACTACACCCGATGCGGGACATAAATACAAGCCAAGAATATCTTTAATGAATGGCTAGGGTCAAAGTCCCAATAATTCTCTTTTGATGTGGCACATTGACTCCCTAATAATATTAGTCTAAGGTGGAAACCACAATGTTCCCACAATTCATGGTATGATGACCTTGCTTTCTCCTTCCGTTAACAAGACACCAGCATCAGCTCAGTCTATGTCAAACGTACAGTTGTTAACTCTAGCCAACTAGTGGTCTAGCTTTTAAAAAAGTTCGCGAGGCCAACAAGAGCATCGGTAAGGAATACCAAACAGCAATACAAGCCTCGGATTTACAAAACTATATATTGTAGGATGTAATGTAACAACATATTTTTTGTGACCGTCGACAATATTTCTACCAATAGAATCTAGAAACATTGATACACTATTACAGATCACAAATTCATTATAAGATTTCAACAAAAGTGGAATATATCTGCAACATGGTCGTGTTGCAAGAGTTGAGACAGAGAAAGTGAATGAATGGTAATCTGGTGCTTCAGCCACCATCTCATTTTCTACAGGACATGGGGGATAAAAATTATTGATGTTCTTAATATCAGTTAACACAAGAAAGCTTTCTTATACTAGTGATCAATGAATAACCCAACAAGCTTTTCTTTTTCGCCTGCTCTTTGTTTTTTTTTTTTTTTGGACTTTCAGCGGGGGGGGGGCGTGGAAGTTTAATAAATAATAAGTGATATGAATGTGTCCTTGGAAAAATCGATGAAGTCCGAAATGAGGTTGAAATGAGAACGGTTGTCCCACGTGGAAGGAGTAAACAGGAATGAGATAGGTTGTATAAGAGCAATCCCAATGGTGAGCCAAAAATTTGGCTCATCAGTGGGGCCTACCACTGCCACATCATTTCTCTCTCTAACTTTTTAGCTCACAATCCTCACTTTCTCCAATGCAAGGCTCACCATTTTGGCTCACCAAATAAAATAATATCTATGGACCCCACACCAAATCATATTTAATTAGTTTTGTTTTTATGTTTTGTTTTGTTATTTAGCTTTATTATTTATAAGGAAAATAATTTGCACGTAATAATTTCGAAACTCAATTATTTAAAGACGCACTATTTTTTAAAAAAAGGAGTCTAAAATAAAAAAAAAATATTAGACATGATTGAATGTAACAATTTAAAAAATACTTTTTGTTTAGTTTTGTTATTTAGCTTTATTATTTATGTGGAAAATAATTTACACATAATAATTTAATAATACAATTATTTAAAGATGCATAATATTTTATTTTTTAAAAAATAGTATGAATATAAAAAAAGTTACACGTGCTTGAATGCACCAAGCAAAAAATATTTTTTGTTTTCTTTTCTTAGGTAGGTGTATTATTTATGTGGAAAATAATTTGCACATAATAAGTTAATAACAAAGGACTATTAATTAAAAAAAAATTAGACATGGTTGAATGTAAAAATTACAATAGGTCAATGATTAAGAAAAAGATACATTGATTGACGAAGAAAACATTACAATAGGTGAACAATTAAAAAAAATTACAATATGATGATAATTTAATTATCCTCTTCATTGCGGGCCCGAATTTCGCTTCCATATCTCCTCAATCAAGTCCGCTTGGAGAGCTGTATGTGTGTCGGAGTTGCGAACTTGGCATGACCATTGAAAGTACGTATCATAGCATGGATGGTGGGCGTAGTTAACAATCGGCTCCGGGACAGTTTCCTCCACAACGTCGTAGTCAAATGCAAGCTCGTAGTTATCCCGTTTGTCCTCAATAATCATGTTATGGAGTATCACACATGCTCTCATAATGATACTAATTTCTTTTTGATCCATCAGGCGAGCGAGGCCTCATACAATGGCAAATCGAGCTTGTAACACACCGAAGGCTCATTCAACGTCCTTCCTAATCGACTCCTGACGTTCTGCGAAGAGTTTATTTTTCAGCCCTTGGGGAAGAGGGATAGCCTTAACAAATGTTGCCTACTTCGGATAAATACCATTTGAAAGATAATATTCTATATTGTACTAATGCCCATTGATGACATACTCACATTTCGGAGCCCGATCAGCATACAACTCTTGAAAAATCGTTGAGCGGTCAAGAACATTTATGTCATTGAGACTTCCAGGCAACTCGAATAATGCATGCCATATTCAAAGGTCGTATGACGCAACGACTTCAAGAATAATAGTTGGCACCTCATAAATTTGCTTTTGAAATGATGTCTTCCAAGCCGTCGGACAATTCTTCCATTCCCAATCATGCAATCTATGCTTCCCAGCATACCGGGAAAGTCACGGGCTTTAGCAACCTGTAGTAAGCGATCAATATCAGCTTGATTGGGTTTTCTCAAATACTCTTCCCCGAAAATCTCAACGATGCCTAAGGGGAACTTCTTCATGCATTCCATTGCGGTGCTCGCACCAATCTTCAAGTACTCATCAACGCAGTCGGCCGCTACACCATAGGCAAACATTTGCATGGCTGCGGTACACTTGGTTAATGGCATCAACCCACATTTTCCGGCCGCATCGTATATAACCTGGAAGTACTCTGAATGATGACCAAGTGCTTCCACAATGCAGAGAAATAAGTGCCTCTGCATTCGAAATCTGCGACGAAAATGATGTTCATTGTACAGTGAATCTTTGGCGAAGTAATCTTTGTATAAGCGGTTGTGGGTAGCTTCTCTATCCCTCTTAATAAATCTCTTCTTTACCGGAGGCTTAGATGCCGAAGGCGTCAACTCTCTTGCTGGTTCAATAAGTTGGAAAAGGGCGGCCATATCCTGCTGAAGTTGTTGTTGATGTTAGAGAAAAGCACCCATTACTATGATATCAGTATCTGATGAAGATGAGGAGGATCAGAGGATGAATCTTCCTCACAAGGCAGCTTCTCAATATTGAAATTATCCATTACAAATATCCTGTGCAAGATAGGAGTGGTATAAAAGTGTTAAAGTATAGAAGAGTAATAATTTGATTAAACAATAAAGACATACCAATTTTATAAATTAATATCATAAGACGATTACACCAAATCATACCTAATACAATACATGGTAAAATAAAGTTACATACTACAATCTTTGAACTTCATTTAAGCAACATTGTTCTTGTAATCTATGTAATGATGGGGGAGGGGAGACATATTACTGAGATGATGATGATTGTCGTGATCTCCTTGTCATGATATGTGCTCTTCTTTCCTCATAATACGCTGTGTGTTCAGGACTCAGCATTGAGGTGTCCATCATCATTATTCTATCCTCTTGGACCCTCAGCTTTTCTTCCCTCATCATCATCTTCTGTGCCTTTTCTTCGCTTGTTAGTGTGATATAATCTTTGAACATTTCATTCATATCACTACTGTTACTGCTCAAGTCCTGCAACTTAGTTGTGACTAAATCAACGACAGTGGTATTTGCCTTTTGCTTTAGCCTTCTCTTCGCTGCTTTTCTCCCCTCGGTTGTTTCACTCCCACCGGCACCTTCCTCTCCTGCCTTTTCGGTGTCAGGATGGGACCTTTTGGAGGATCCTAACTCTGACTTTGGTGGGTCACATGTATCCCTCCATTTTGGTTGGTCTCTGAGCAGCTCGTACCAGTGCTCGAGGTCGAACTTCTTCCCCATACGTTCTTTATACTTGAGGTCGAACTTCTTCCCCATACGTTCTTTATACAACTTACGTGCTACCTCTAGAATCATAACCTTGTTCCATCCACTTTGATTGATACGCTCAACATCTAACATAATACCCGCCCATTTACTGACGAGCGGGGAGCATTGACCCCATCGGCCATTTAGCGTCTTCCAAGAACGAGGCGAGACTCCTTGTGGACGGTGGTCATTGAAATTAGAGGCCACCCTAGCCCAGAAGCCAGACTTCTTCTTATCATTCCCGACAATAGCGTCCATGCCTACGTTAATCCAAGCACGTATTAGCCGTCGATCCTCTTCAACTGTCCACTTCTTTGCACCGACACTTGCACCCCTTGTACTTCCTCCATATCTCCTTCAGTACTTGGGTCAATATCAGTCTCAGAATTTCCTAACCCGACCATTGCCCCGGTTGGCGTAGATGAAGCTGTAGAGTTGCTCCCTGCAGAAAAGTAATTCGGGGTGGTATGTGGTAGAGGATAGTAGGGAGGGTAATATGGGTACTCACTGTGATGCACATTGTGCGGATTATTATGTGGTGGCGGGTAATAAGGTGAAGGATAGTTACGGGGGTTTTGACCCGAGCTACCACTTGGATTCCTGAAGATGGGGGGATGCTGGGATCCATAATGGAGATAAAATTATGACCTACAAGCATATTAATCATATTAATTAAAAATATTAACGTCTTTTATACATATAACATAAAAACATAATAAATTTTAACTAACATGCCAAATACATACATTTCCTATAATTCCCAAAGAATTCATCCAACCATTCTAATTCAACTATTGCCCTTCATTTTTTTCCCCCAATTTGCAACACATTTCAGATTAGTCAATGCAATGTTATAAAAAAATAACATATAATGACATGATGACTTTACAAAACTGAATTATTTTTAGTTACATACTTAAATCCGTACCTCCACATATTAAATTGTGTACATAATTACTAACCATAATTACTAACTAATCAAGTCACATTATCATGTCACTTTATACTCTAACTTGCGAAAACATATTTTAGATGTAACCATATTCATTGTTTAACTACCATGTCGGTTATTTAAATGTAACCATATTCATTATTTTAGATACTAACATATACACTACCACTTAACATAATTATCCGATACTTTTAAAATTATCCATACTAACATGTTAACATTCCAACTCTATAAATTTAAAATTTTACCAAATTACTAAGTACTTATATAATAAAGTAACCATAATTACTAACCATAATTACTTACTGATCAAGTCACATAAACAAGTTACTAACGGTACGTACTTGTAATCTAACTTGTGAAAACATAAATAATTCAATTTAACTCATTCCAATTTACGTCACATTTGAAATTACTAATGCGAAGACTTAAAAACATATTCACATATTTTAATTTATTTTAATGTTACTATTACAAATTTACTGACATGCCTAATCATAATTTAATTTATAATTTTACCAAGTTACTATAAACATAGTCACGTGATATTTTCAATTTATGACATCCATATTATCATATAAAATATTCACATATTCTATACATATAACATGGGAAAACATAATAGATTTTAACTAAAATGCCAAATAAATTAAAATGTAATCATATTAATTATCTTACATACTAACATAACAACTAACTCAAAAACAACATTTTGAATTACTAAATTCATTTACAAAGCATTTCAAGTTAATAATTTCAACACTTATAAATAACAAAATCATATTCACATAACAAAATTTCTTAATATTTACTTATTGCACTAACATATAAAGCAACATATAACAAAATAAAATTTGTCAATAGTATTAAAAATATTGAAACTCACAATGTTCTTCACTTCTTTTTTGGCTGGGAGCGCCTCCAATTTTTCTACAAAATAATAACAAAATATTATAAATATAGTTACAAAGTTATTTTTAGTTACATACTTAAATATGTACCTCCACATATGTCATTGTGTACATAATTACTAACCATCATTACTTGTAATCTAACTCATACATAATTACTAAACATCATATTCAAGTCACATTATCATGTCACTAATGGTACGTACTTGCAATCTAACTTGTGAAAACATAATTAATTAAATTCCACTACCTTGTCGGCTATTTAAATTTAACCATATTTATTATTTATTCACACAATTATTTAAAGACGCATAATTTTTTATTTCAAAAAATTAGGAGTCTAAATTTAACAAAATAATTACACATGCATGAGTTTAACAATTACAATAGTCCAATGATTTAAAAAAAAGATATATTGATTGACCCAAAAAAATAAATACGTCAACAATTTTAAACAAAATTACAATATGACGATCCTTTAATTGCATAAATAAATTTACCATTTGCATTTTATGAGATGGTATGGTCCTATAATATATTGACTTATTTCATACATCTAACATGAAAATATAATAAAATTTACGTAACATGCCAAATACATTTAAATTTACTCATATTAATCATTTTAGACACTATTTTTTTTCACTTTATCAAGCACTTCAAATCATTAAATGCAATGTTCTACAAAACATATTAACATTCTTCATGGTTAAATATTATTTTTACTAAAATTTTACTTCTTCAATTTTACTAAGTTGTCAAAACTTCCAACAACTACATTATGTTAAGTAACATGACGCCAAACTTTACCTACACATATGAAATTGCCTAAATAAAATTAGTATTTCGATTTTATGAAAAAACTCATAGTCATTTTAATTATGACATATACATTAACATATAACCATGTCATATTTTATACATATAATCATCTCATATTTAACATTTTCAATAAACTAATCAACTAATAAATTCCAAACTCACAATGTTGCTTCACTTCTTTCTTGGTGGAGAATACCTTCAACTTGCTACAAAATAATAACAAAATATTCAAAATATAATTACAAAATTTAACATTACAAAAGTATTTACATAATTGAAATAAAATTAAATACTTGCTTAATTGCTTCACTCTTTAGATGAAATTACTCACAAATTGCTCAAAATTTCGGGAGAGAGAAATTGTAAGTTGTGTGTGGTAAAAATTCACAAACCAAGTAGAGTATTTATAGCAAATATAAATTACCCAAAAAAAAAAATTCCCAAAATAGCCGTTGAGCAACGGCTCAATTTCCCAACGGCTATCCAATTTCCAGTACATTTTCCACTTGTCAATTCCCAATAGCTCAACAGACAATTTAAAAAAAAAAAAGCTACCCAGCAAGTGAAACGACGTCGTTTCACTCGCTAGGCGACAAACAAAAAGCAAGCATGGGCCGCCCGCCTCCCCGAGCTGTCCCATGAGCCCGCCTCCACGGGACTACTGCTGCACACACACGGGCTGCCACTCTCTCGCCCCCCTTGTTTTTGGGCTCGCGGGCCCCTCATTGGAGGTGCTCTAATACAGCTTTCATTGGCCAGCCAAGCATCACCTTGGCTGGCAACTTCAAGAGTAAGATCGCGACATGTGTGTTTTTTTTACATTGCGACTAAAAATTGGTTCTTGACTAAGATTTAGTGCTTCTCTATTTTACAATGCTTTGATGTTCTCAAAAGCTTGACTTTTATGATATTCTACCCACTTTTAGTTGTTACGTCTTATATCTTCTATGATATTTCGTCTTCCGAGCAAATTAAACAGGTTTCCAGTAATCATCCATCTGTAAATACTAATACTTGCAACTTATTTTACAAACACAGAAAAATCCATTTTCTCAAATTCCAAAATGCTTACCCTCTACTGTTTTCAATTAGCTCCATGCCTCCATTAAACGAATAGTGAGTCTCAGTTATTGGTAGAAAGCATGTAGTCTAAGAAGCGGCCATAGTTTGGGAGCTTGGACCATTACTCAATAGAAATATCTTTGAGGGAAGGGCCCTTTGCCACACCACCCTTGACTGCTTCAGCAACATCTATACTAGGAAAAGTGTTGCTGTCAGTGGTGGTCTTGCGCCTCTTGGACATGTTATGGTTCTATATGTTTACTTCTGGTCATCCTACTCAATTAAATCTTATGTTGTTACATGCTATAATTGTTGTTCACCTTAACTCCAAATACCAGTTAGGAAAAAAAGGCTGCATTCATCCAGGTGCAAAGTAAAACCAATTCCCTAAATGTCAAATGAAACAACTCACAAGTACAGATTAACATGCTACTATATGTTCCTAACGAAAAAAGGAAAAAAATGAAGGACAACAGCAGTAATTCATCACTATGCCCAAGGCGCAATAACCACTATGCGGCATACAACCTTCACCAGATCAATCATCAGCTTTATTGGAGGGGGGGGAAAAACATAACCTCTGTTGAGTTTATTTAGTCCTCTTTTCTTTGCATTCTCCACAACTGCTGGTGCAGGAATTGCAACTAAAAGACATCAAATGGATTTTGAAATTTCCACAGATACAATCTCTCATATTTGACGTCACATAGTATTTGGGAACTCATCATCCAAAAAATCACATGGGTGAAGCAGGGTTGTAAAAAGTTGAGACATAGCGAAGGTTAATGACGATGCTTTTCGATAAATGGGAGAGAGAAGATTATACATGTTTTCAATATCAAATAACAGCAGAAAGTTTTGCTTCTTGTGGTGATCAATGAATGCCTCAAAGAGCATTTCCCCTTTTCCTTTCTTTTTTTTTGTTTGGGGGGGGGGGGGGGGAATTAACATGACGAAGTCCACGGTAAACCTACAGAGTTCTATTTACGGCAATGAAAATGGCTGTACCACTTGGTAAGAATAAAGTGAGAATGACATAGTTTATATCATGTGGCTTTCACCGTCACTCTCAATAGAACTCCAGGAGTTTGGGGATGAGGATCTAGTGTTTTTAAGTCTGACTGCGACTTGGATCTGGAATAAGGTTCAATGCTTGTCTATATTATAAGATTTGTACACTTTCCAAACTTGATTTTTCCAGTTTCCTATTCACCATAGCTGTTAGTTGTTGGCTCTTATACTTTAATGATATTTCATTCTGAGCAAACATAATCAGATCTATAACATATCTCCCATCTATTAACACTAATACGTGCAAGCTACATTGCGCGCATAGAAAAATCATCTCTGCCTAGTCTCAAATACTTTTCCTATTACCGACAGTACGCTTTCGCATCCAAGTTAGTCCTAATTCTTCCAACAGTGGTGTCAGAGTCTAAACTGTTCGGATTAGTCCCGATTAATAAGTTAATAATTGGTTTTGTTAAAGCATGCTCCTTTATATGATTAATTGCCTAATTTATGTAATTATGCAAATTAATAGCATGCCTATGTGTCTGCTATCCACAATCAAGAACGAGCTGAGTTTTTGTTTAAAATCAGATTCATGGATGTTCTGTTTCTATGCCCCAAACCCAATTTTTTTTCTTCTGATGATATGTTCATCGCAAATTGCTCAAAATTATGCATCTGGAATATTGGACAAAAATTCATGCTTCCGTGATTTTGATGTCTCAAGATGACTAAAAGGTTGAATTTTTTTTTACTAATAACCGAAGTCCATTATGCCCCAGTTGATTTTTTTTTTTTTAAGCATGTTCCCGTAAACCCAGTGTCAAGAATTGGCTACAGATTAATCATTTGGCCATGAACATGATTCTGCCTAAACTAATAGTAATTAGTTGACTGTTGTTACTCTGTATCCAAAATCGTGATTCTAGATGCGATTATGATCAATCGAATTCATGGATGATTAGCAGGCGGCTGTTTAGTGAGATCCGAGACCCTAACCGCCAATCTACCCCGAAACCCTAACCCTAGAAAGGTGGCGGTATAGACCTTAGTGGTCTACCAGCCAGACGGTCTCCACTGTCAATGCCTTTGAGGCAGCGGTGGTGGCGAACCTCACCAGGCCTCGATGGCCCTCGTTGACCGCCGCCGAATTACCCAACCAAAACAAAAAAAAAGGAGGGGGCGGGGTAGAAGAAAGGAAACCATGCATACCCATCAGGCAAACACCATGGAGGGGTGGTCACGCGCCGCCGACGAAGGTCGTTTCACAATTTTCTTCCTCCCAGAGCCCCTTCCCATCGCCGATGTACGCAACCTTGAGAAAAGAGAGCCGAAAAACACCAATTCAGCAGGCGCGTGAGACCACGCGCCATCGCCTGAGTGGCGCGTTTGGCGCGTGGGCGTCTTCCTCAGGCTCAGATTAGGCTGATCTACACTGCAGTACCCTTAGTTCTCGCCGGTTTAGCATAGGTCGAGGCTCAACGGAGTCGGTGGTGGCTTGATGCATCATCTGGGTATTTTTATTTGGAACAATCGACAACGGCGGTGGTGGCTGTCGTGGTCACGACAGCCAGTACCGAAGCTTCGTGCTCCCAGCCATGGCGTCGAGAGCATTCCAGAAACAGAGAACCAGAGATGGGCAGCGAAATGGAGAGAGTTCAGGCTGAGGAACACCAAGAGAGAGAGAGGGACTCGGTTTAAGGGGTTTTGGGGGGGCAGTAACGCCCAACTTGTAAAAACCCCCGGGCCTCCTTTTTTTTCTTTTTGGGACCTCTTTCTTTTATTGTCTCAGGCCCTTGAAATATTTAGGCCCGTTTTTGTGTTTTGGACCAGATTATTTTTCAGTTATTATTATTGGGTTTTAACTCAATTATTAAGATTATTAATCATGGCATGTTTTTTAATTGGATTATGATGTTCGAGTTGATAAAGTTTTATACATTTAATTCATTCGTTGAATTAAGGTTTCAAATCAGTTTTAATCTTGAATGTGTGAATTTATTACAAAACATTAATATGTTTAATGTCGTATATAAATTCGTTTTATATATATGTCGACTTGAAATTTTCATGCTGAGTAATTTGTTATCGATCAATTGGGTTGAAGTTATATGAATTCATTTCATATGTATGACGTAAATTTGTTTTACTCGAACTCGATAAGTATCTATGTGATATGAGGATCCCCTTGATCGATAGATGAATATGTTTCATGAGTTACATTATATAAATATGTTTTATATAATATCCCGTCACATGAATATGTTTCATGATTTAATAATTCTATGCAAAAGCATGAGCAATTATGAATCAATTCATTGTTCTGTCATTCTTGTAGTTATCTCATGTTATTATTTGGGTATGTAAGGTATTTGATCTATTTATGGATTTGTTTCATAATTTTAAGTTTGCAATATTATATGAATACGTTTTATATAATCTGCGAGTCTTACTATGAATTCGTTTCATCCAAACTTTAATGTTATATGGATATGTTCTGTATATAATTAATTGCGATTAATATTTGGATATATTTCGTGTTACAAATTATGTTGCGTTCGATTACATGGATATGTTTCATGTGAATTACCAATTTGTAGTATTATATAAATGTGTTTTATATATATATGAATTACATGAGTTGTAGTAAATTTGTTAATTGTTTTAGCATTTTTTATCCTTGCCAAAATTAATAAATGTGGATTCGTTTCATATTACCTGCTAATTATGCAATTTAGCGGTATTTTATGAATTGGTTTCATGAAATTCAAATTCGTAACATTATAAATGTGTTTTATAATTTGCGAATAACATTTGAACAAGTTTCATTTTATATATAATAATATAAATGTGTTTTATATAATGCTATTTGGGCATTTTATGGAATTCTTTTGTAACATGCTATTATTCAAATATGTTTAGCATTATACATTCATTTTATTATATAAATGTGTTTTATATAATAATTTGAATTTTATATTTGGTATGTCATTGATAGAGTTCTAATTATGACATATTAGTAGTTATATATAATGAGATAACTTTATATAAATTTGGTTTACATAAAGTTGGATATCTTCGTGATATTTCTAAAACGTTAATTAGTTTAACCATAATGTTCTCCATAAATTTAGTTTTATGGAAAATTGTGATAAATAAGTTATAAAAACTTCTAATTCATGCTTGTATGAGATGATTATGAGCTTAGCAAAATTTTCGATCATACGACATGGATAATGGAGTTTTTGATAATTTATTTATTTGAAAATATGCCTAATGTCCCCTTTACAGAATATATACCTTTTAGATATGGCAATAAGGTTGGTAATTTGTTTACCAATAAAAGACTTTGATAGCACTGACTATGATACATAATGTCAGAGGATTCAGTTTCTTTTGAATGAACGTGCAATGTTAGGACACTTATTAGGTTCTAGGTCTTATAGGATGGCAAAGATGGTATTGTTAATTAACAGTATCTAGAAAACTTAAAAACATACCAAAAGTGATTCGAGAATAGATCGATCAAGATGTTATACTTTGTCGTATTGCATCAATGTCGATCTAGTGGGGGAATTGAAAGTCATCCCACCGTTGAGTACACGTGGGATTAGCTTAGCATCAGGTTCATCCGGATTCATTCTCTCAAAAGGTTCTAGACCTAAGATTGGTATTGCAAAAGGAAAAGGGCTAAGGAAATAAAGAGAAGCATATAGCACGTGTGACTGCTATGATTATGGAAATTAGGTATCTTATGCTTAGGATTGTCCTAAGTCGATTAAGGTACCTTCTTCCACAGCCCTTCCTGGATAATGTGTGCACTCCCAAACATTTGTTGCTAGCTGTGATCCTTAATGGATTACAAATACGGGAGGAACCAAGCATATAGTTCGGGAACGAGTTGATTTTTGTGAACTTTCGCCACTACACGGTAGATTCACAAATCTCGTTTTAGGTAACGACAATGGAAAAATGTCCTTGAATTAAGGACAAATCATTCGAGGCTCCTTGAAGGGAGTACGTTGTCTCTTCCCGATGCTCTCTATACACCTGCGGTGCGATGTTTCCTCGTGTCTTCTGTTCCTAAGATTAGTTTTCTTTAATTTTCGTCTAGATGTCTTAGACATCATATGGCTTGTTGATTTGTTTGGCCATGTCACATTAAAAGGTGTTTTCAATGGACGAAATAGAACATCTTCCATCCTTATCTCATTTCTTAATCTGTTTTAGACGTGCTCATTTTGACCATAAGGGTCAAGATAGAGTTAACTAGCTAAAGATGGCTTTTTAAGACCAACTCACTAGGCTCAAGGTGCAAAATGTGAGTTATGCCGAGCTAGTAAAGCAATAGGAAATCTTTTTTGTAAGATTTCGAGTCCATCAAATCCCTTAGCGTTCGTTCACTTTAGACATCTGCGGATCCATGAATATGAAAGCATATCATGGAGCAACATATATTCATGATATAGGTATATGTACCTACTATCCCACCGTTATTAAGTACTCGATGTGTTCATATACTTTATAGCGGTAGTAGGACTCAATTGGCACAAAATATTAAAACTCTTCGAACCACTTGAGATCATGAATATTTTCTTCGTGAAACAACATCCCGCAATGTTGATTTTCTTAAGGATGAGTTTCTTAGCATTTGGTGCAATTGAAAAGGGCCTAAATTTGTATACGTTACAATAAGACCTTCGACCACCTCTCGGTGAGGGGGAGGATTTGAGTTCTCACTAAGTCACCGAGGATGGTACACATTCCTTACTTGGTAAGAATGGTGAAGGTTTGTCTGTCAAGGAGAATGAGATTCGTCCTCAATCTCCAATTGTTGAGGAGAGTTATTCCTGAACATGTAGTTAGTCCTCATGTTCAGGATCCCACCTCCAATGGATAGTGGGAGTAATCTTCTCTTCATAATCAGGGTTCCATACCTCTTAGAGAAAGGGGGAGAAACTCCTAGTCCCATACCTTTTAGAGAAAAGGGGAAGGGATTTCTCACCTAGGCAGACAAATAATGAAGGTCCCAGCATCCCAAGGACTAAGCGTGGAAGAATTCCTCGACGGTTTTTTTTTCAAATCGAAAAAGGAATATTCCTATGCACTCCCTGGGGAGTTGAGGGATCTACCTCTTATCAAGAGGCGGTTGGTTCACTAAATCACAGAAAATAACTGGATGTCATAAGGAATGAGATGGACTCACTGACAAGGCTTGAGAACTCGTTGAAACTCCACTCCGATGTAAGTCTTCAAGATAAAACATCGTATGGATAGTTCAATTGATAAGTTCAGGCCCGGATACTCCTAGCCCTGGTTTCCCATTCGGACTTTGAGTTGTTCGAAATGGAGTAAAGATTGTTTTTCTCAACGGTGATCTTGAGAAAGAGATTTATATGGACTAACCCATTGATTTTGTATCAAAGGGATAAGAGGACAATATGTGTCGTCTTAAAAGGTCCATATGTGATCTTAAGCAATCTTCCAATTTTTGGTACTCTAGATTCCATAAAGCCATTTTGGCTTTTCTATGGTCTCAGAATACCATTGTATATGTCGAAAGATCAACATGGGGATTACATTCCTCACGTTGATGGTATACCGTTGACTAGGAACAACCTAGAGATGATTAAAGCTACTAAAAGGTAGCCATTCCATGTCTTTGAGACGAAGGACAGGGGTGAAACCAGGTATGTCCTGGGAGTGGAAATAAATCCAAAGCCGTCCCAAGAAGCATGCATCAAAATGTCTTGGAATGATTTTGGGTTTATAATCCCTAGCCCGTGGATACTCCAGTTGAGAAGGGTCGAACCTTGAGTCTTGCTTAATATTCTAAAACAGATAACAAAATAGAGATAATGAACAAAAGTCCCTAACCTCAGTATCATAGTAAGCTTATTGTAAGCCATGTTATGTACATGACCCCACTTTACTTTGCGGTTAGTTTGATAAGTCGTTATCGAAGTAACGCAAAATTTGCTGGTTGGCAAGTCATCAAGAGAATCAAATGCTACCTTCGTGGTATTAATAACTCTGTCTTTTGCTATCAAGGAGGAGGCCTCGAGTTAAGAGGATAATCAAATATTGATTGGGGTAGTGACTTGGATGAGTCTAAGTCAACCTCAGGACATGCCTTTAACCTGAGTGGGAGAGCCATGTCATAGTGCGCAAAGAAGTAAAGCTGCACAATAATGTTAGCTATGGAGATAGATTGTGTGTCTTGTACTATAGAGACAAAAAGCATTGCCATTAGGTATATATACACTAACAAGGTGATATGTTCCCTTAACTAAAGCCATACCTAATGATACGTTGAAAGCTCATTGGTTGAGTCTTGGAATTCATAAGGTTTGGCAGTTAGGCGTGTCCTATTACGTGATGGATATGTTTCTTTTGCAAATGGGCAAAATGCTCATAACTAATTGTTGCACGTTAGGCATATTGAAATGTCACGGGCTTCTGATTGGCCTAGTCACACAGGCAATCACCCTGACACTTGAGTAGCGGGTAGGATGAGACTGAATCATATTAGCACTAGGTGTGCAATATTGATTACTCACACTGGAAGTGTGTGAGTAGAATGAATATAATCGCCTTAGTAAAACTAAGATGAGACTCGAGGGAGTCGAGTATGAAATAAGTTTTCATATTGAAGCCTTAAAAGCCGAATCTTGAGTGTCAAGACCAATATTCAGTATGTTGTTCTAGTGGTTCAGGTTAGATTTTTGGGTGAAAATCTAGACTGACGATTCGCATGGCATAAAGAGTGACGAACCCAGCTAAGTGGGAGCTATGCCGTGACACACATCTCATACTGTGTGTGCTTATAAGACGACCCATATGTGGGATGACAATTGAATTCCCTATCACTTGTCACTGTGTGACCCTATGGACGATAACCCTTTGACTTAAAGTTATGATATTAAGTCGAAGCTTAATGATGCTACCTTAATGTGATTCTCAAGAACCACAATGTATACAGTTCAACGAGAACACGTTAGGAAAGCAGTTAAGTTAAGATGAAATTTCATAAGTGTTTAAGGAAAAACCGATCCACTATCACCATATCAGCCAGGGTGATTATGTTGAGAACATAATCATATGATATATCAGGCATGAGGGAATTGAAATGCCACTGGTGATGCACTGGGATGGTTTTGGGGTATCGCATTTCTCACTACTTGTTATTTTTGGTCGCACGTCCTATTCCTGGTATGAAGCGTGAGAGGTTATGGTACATGGAGAACACATGTTTTATGGCCTAAGTGGCCGAGTGGGAGCTATTGGTCGGGCCTAATAGGTTTAGGCCCAACTGCCACTTATGTTGCCTAGGGAAACAACCCTAGCCACACCCCAAACTATATAAGGGGTGCTTAGGGGGTCAGCAAGTGAGACACTGATTACACCTCTCATATTCTCCTATTTCTCTCTCACGGCTGAACCACCATCCGTCGAGTTCTTGGGTTTAGGGTGTGATTATTAAGGCGATTCTGGTAGCCGCCTAGTTTTCTTTATTATCGTGGATTATTACCGACAGTACGCTTCCGCATCCAGGTTAGTCCTAATTCTTCCAACATTTCCCTTTTCTATTTTCAATGTAGTTCTATCTAACTAGTACTGATCAAGTGCATGTTATTGGTTGAGACTATGTAATTCCAAGAGTAGCCACCATCAGAGAACCTATACTACCGCTTAGAAGAAATCACTTAATTAAAATAGGCCTCAGCCTCGACCGCACCACCCTTGATTTGCTTTAGCAAGATCCACCAGGAGAAGTATTTTGGCCTTGCTATAGTTATGTACACTTACTTCTGATCATCCTACTCAACTAAGATCTATCTTCCATTGTTATGTGTTGTGATTGTCACCCACCATAATTTCTAGCACTAATTAGGGAGAGAAAGCTCCACCAACTTCAAAACAAAATCAAAACCCAAAGTCCCGCCCAGGCACAGTCCTTTCTCCTTTATTTTGCCTTTTTTGTTTTGGGAGGGTATGTGTGTAACTCCTACCCCTACATGAGAGAGATTTTGTCCCCATCAGACCCTAGATTTTAGAAATGTCAGACTGCATTTTACTCCACAACAAAAGAAAGTAAGAACAGGTTCTAAGTCATCTTCACTTTTACATGTAACAATTGCAGCGGAGTTCACAACGCGAATCCTAAATGCATGTCTTATGGGTCATTTATTCAAGGGGTGTGCAAAGATCAACATATATAGACAAGTAGGACTTGAACCCATGTCTATGTTACCCACCTGCAATTACTAGATTTAGCTAACAACTTACAGCTTCTTACAGCTCCTTACATCCTTAACATAATCCTTACAGCTTCCAATTAGTTGGTAGTTGAGCATTCTCATCCAAAAAAATCCCACATTTCCGGACATTGTTTTCCCCAGAGGAATGAAGAGTTAAAAACTTTTGCTTCGCATAGTCATAGCCTATTCATTGACATCTTTGCTGAGATACTCAGATACACCACTTTCTAACCACAAGCATTGCCACCAAAAAGTAATACCATTTTTCTTCTAGTAGTCCCTGCAAATATACATAAAGAAGCAACTAGTCATATGGAACAAACTATGTTGGGAAAAAACAGAAGAAAAAATAATTCAAAACAGTAAAAAATATTGAGAAGAATCTTAATAAAGCTGTTGATGTTTTATTTCTCTAAGATAAAATTAATTAAAAATACAATTGATATGCTGCTCTATTTATAGGCTGCATAGAAACTAACAATTCATAAAATCTAGACAACTAACCACAACTCAGCAGTTAGCCAACCTTGAGCCTAAAGAATAGGAATGGATAACAAACCTAAAAATAGAAAACAAATTAACAGAAAAGACTTAGTAAACATCAACCAGATACTTTGACTAAATCCTGAAAATAAGGAAACTGAATTAACCCTTTGAAGCACTTTCAACACCCCCCTTGCTTCAAAGCTTGTCACACCCATCCGAAGTCTGAAGACTTCATGCTTAGCCCGCAGAAGTGATTTTGTGAGAATGTCAGTGACTTGACCGTTTGTATTACAGAAACTCAGAGTTATTTCACCATCCGCAACCAACTTCCGAATAAAATGATAACGGATGTCTATGTGCTTTGTTCTACTATGAAATGCTGGATTCTTTGTCATGGTAATTGTTGCTTTGTTGTCACAGAAAACCTCAGTAGCTCCCCCTTGCATTTGAAGGAAATCAGCCAATAACCTTCGTAACTAAATAACCTCAGTAGCTTCCCCTTGCTTTGTTGTCATGACAAGCAGCTTCTGTAATAGCAACATATTCTGCTTCCAATGAGGACAGAGCAATGACATCTTGCTTATTTGAGCTCCATGAAATAGCACCAGAACCAAGGGAAAATATGGAGCCTGAAGTGCTCTTTTTTTCCTCTAAGCATCCTGCCCAATCGCTATCAGAAAAGGCACCTAACCTAAATTTTGATACCTTAAAGTACCAAATCACAAAATCAGTAGTTCTAGCTACATAACGAAGAATTCTCTTTGCTACCCCAAGATGATGCAGTGAAGGATTGTGCATGAATCTTGACACTATACTCACAGAAAATGCGATGTCCGGTCTAGTATGGCACAAATAATTTAGACCACCAATAATGCTCCGAAATTGCTTTGCATTTGTCATGTCGGTGCCATCATTAATTACAAGCTTTTCATTCACATTCATGGGTGTGGGCATTGATTTGCAATGCAGCATGTTAAACCTCTTGAGCAAATCAGTAGCATATTTCTTTTGTGTGACAAAAATTTCATCAGCACACTAGTTAACCTCAAGTCCAAAGAAAATAATGTAGCAAATCCAAATCTGACATGTCAAACTTTCCCTTCATGCAGGACTTAAATTCTTTAATGAGTGACTCACACCATATAAATCATATCATCAACATAAAGGCATACGACAAGAAAATTGGAATTACCTTGCCTTTTGACATAAAGGGTTGTTCATTTTCACTCTTTTCAAATCCGCTCTCTTGAAAATATGAGTCAATCTTGCTATACCATGCCCGTGGAGCTTGCTTCAGGCCATATAAAGCCTTTTTCAACCTGTATACTTTATCTTCCTCTCCTTTAGCAACATATCCTTCAGGTTGGGCAACATGTACTTCCTCTTTCAATTCTCCATTCAAAAATGCTGACTCAACATCAAATTGGTAGACTAACCACTTAAGTTGTGCTGCCAGTGCCAGAAACATCTTGCTGTTTCAAAGCGAGCCACAGGAGCGAATGTTTCATCAAAATCCACACCTTCTTGCTGCGTATATCCTTTTGCAACCAAACGAGCTTTGAAATTCTGAATTTTACCATTGGCATGGTACTTAGTGCGGTACACCCATTTCAAGCCAATAACATTCTTTTCTTCTGGCAACTCTACCAAATCCCAAGTCTCATTCTTCTTAATAGCCGGCAACTCCTCATCCATATCCTTGCACCACTCAGGCTCATTTATAGCTTCATTAAAGCTAATAGGATCTATAACAAGTAGAGCAAATGTGCAGAATGTGTTATAGTCAGCATATTGGGGATTTGGCTTCCTAATTCTTGTTGATCTTCTGAGTGGAGGAGTAGCTGAAGTCTCTTCTACATCTGAAGAAGAGTTTCTACTTGGGGATGATGTGAGAGAACTCTCAGGTTAACTTGGAGGAGATGACCTTACAGGACTGCTTCCAGGTGTTGGTTCAGGTGGTGGAACTGAAGAAATGTCCGTAGGAATGCCTTGCTGAGCCTGCTGTTCTCCCCAATCCCAGCTTGCTGCTTCATTGAACACTACATCTCTGCTAATGGTTAACTTGCCACTAATAGGGTTATACAATTTATATGCTTTGGATTCAGAAGAATAACCAACAAAAATGTATTTCTCAGATTTTTCATCAAATTTCTGAGAATAAGTTTTAACCAAAGCATATGTTGTACAACCAAAAACTTCTAAGTGGCTCACCGTTGGTCTTCTACTAGTCCAAGCTTGATATAGTGTCTGATCATGAACTACCCTAGTAGGAGACAGATTCGAGATGTACACTGCCGTCGCTACAGCTTTAGCTCAACAACAGATTGGAAGTCCTTTGCTTGTAACATACTTCTGGGCATCTCTACTACAGTTCGATTCTTCCTCTCAGCTACACCGTTCTGTTCCGGTGTATAAGGTGCTGAAAGCTCCCTGCATATTCCATTTTATTCACAAAAAATATAAAAGTTAGTGGATACAAATTCACCTCCTCTGTCTGTTCGAAGAGTCTTTATTGCCAGTCCACTTTGCTTTTTCACTAAAGTTTTGAACTTCTTGAACGATCCAAAGGCTTCAAACTTGTTCTCCAAGAAGTAAAACCAACTCATGTGACCAAAATCATCAGTAAATTGCAGAAAGTATCAACTTCCACCAAGAGACTTTGTACTCATAAGCCTACACAAATCTGTATGCACTAATTCAAGACACTTAGGGGCTCTCCAAGTCTTTCCCACAGGAAATGGCTTTTTGCTTTGTTTCCTATAAACACAATTCTCACAAAATCCAAGATTATCAAGCTTTGATAGTCCAAAAACCATCTCCTTTCAACTTAGCAATTTCAACCCATTAATACTCAGCTGCCCATAGCGTAAATGCCATAATCTAGTCTCATTGTTAGAGTTAGCACTAGTCATCAAAGCACACCTCTCAACCATAGAGACTTTTAGTGGAAACATTTTATTGCTGGCCATGAGAACTTTAGCAGTAATCTGACCAGAGGCTTTATCTCCAATAACACAATACCTGTCATCAAACAAAAGAGAATATCCACTAATCATTAGTTGCCCGACACTAAACAGATTATGGGAGAGACTAGGAATAAGTAGTACATCATCTAAAACCTTAGCATTACCTTTACTAGTTGTAACGCTAATAGTACCTTTGCTGTGCACCTGAATTTTCTTGTTATCTCCTAGTGTTACCTCCAATTTCTTGAACTCATCAAGCTCCCTAAACAATGACCTTGTTCTAGACATGTGATTGGAACTCCCACTGTCCAAAAACCAAATATCATTAGGCTTTTCATCTCCAGAAAAAACAACCATTAAAAGCTTATGGTCCTCTGTTTTCTCCGCAAAACTAGCTTGGTTGGCCTCATCCTTCTGCTTTTGCCAACAATATGCTTCTTTATGACCTGACTTTTTGCAATAATGGCAGTGAAATTTTTTGCTCTGCCTCTCTTCATGAAAACTACCTCTGCATCGGCCTCTTCCTTGACCTTTTCCACGTCCTCTGCCACAAAATCCACCTCTGCCATGGCCACAACCAGAATATTCTGATGTCTCCCCCTTCACCTGAAAAGCTTTTTCTTCAACCTTTTCCGAGGACCTACTAACTCTGGCTTCATGGGCTTGCAAAGAACTCATTAATTCATCAAAGGTATATGTAGACAAGTCCTTAGACTCTTCTATTGCAGCAACAATATAATCAAAGTTTGCTGTTAAACTTCTCAGTACCTTACTCGCAATAGTTTGGTTACTAACATGCATATGTTTTCATTTGACTAACAATGGCAGACACTCTAGACAAAAACTCTTGCACAGACTCTTTGTCTTTCATAACCAAAGTCTCAAATTCAGAAGAAGTGTTTGTAATTTTACAGTAATTACCTTTTTGTCACCCAAAAGTTCTTGCTTCAAAATTTTCCATGCCTCATTCGAGGTTGTAGCTACTGCAATTTGTAGAAAAATTTCATCATCCAGTGCTGATTGGATGAGAAACAGCGCCTTCGCATCTTTCTTACGAGTCTCACGCAATTGTTGGTCGGGTTGAGCTGGTGCCGGATTAGGTTCAGTGTACCCATTCTCCACCAACTCCCATAGCTTTTGAGACCTAAACATGGTCTTCATCTTAAGACTCCAAAGGTGATACTTTTCCCCTTTGAACATAGGAATAAGGGGCTGGGGTGAAGAATTGGTGCCATTGTTAGCCATGAATTCCTCTCAAATGTGTTTACCTCACAGTGACTCTTAAGTACTCAAGAAAAAGAGTCTTTCACTCAATTGTCCAAAAGACCAAATTTGGCTCTGATACCAATTTTGTTAGGAAAAAATAGGAGAAAAAAATAATTCAAAATAGTAAAAAATATTGAGAAGAATCTTAATAAAGCTATTGATGCTTTATTTCTCTGAGATAAAATTAATTAAAAATACAATTGACATGCTACTCTATTTATAGGCTGCATAGAAACTAATAATTCATAAAATCTAGCCAACTAACCACAACTCAGCAATTAGCTAACCTTGAGCCTAAAGAATAGGAATAGATAACAAACCTAAAAATAGAAAACAAATTAACAGAAAATACTTGGTAAACATCAACCAGATACTTTGACTAAATTCTGAAAATAAGGAAAGTGAATTAACCCTTTGAAGCACTTTCAACAAACTATAGTTTCTAGATCCTTTCAGAGGTAATGACAAAGAAGTGCAGTTCCTTGCCATGTGAAAGAGAATAGGTTGGAACTTCCTCATACATCTAAAGTTCACCCACCATGCATCTTTGTTCAAGCACAAGGGAATTCTTAACTTCGAAACGACTCGCCATCTATAAGAATATGCAGAGCCAAGCCAAGCCCCCCAACCTTGCTTACAGAATTGCAAGGCTTAGGACGATAATTTTGGTGTCTTTAAGGCACTTTCCAACTTAGACAATTTTAACAAACGATCCACAAGAAAGAATTTTCCTCAGCAAAATTAGTCATATTAACCTACCCATTTTAATTTCAACTACAAAATTGCTATTAAGTTTTTAGCAATTCCCATTTTATTTCGAATGCAACCACTGCAGTACAGTAGGAAAATTACTCAACTTTCCTTGGCATAACACCGAGGGAGAATTAAAATTAAAGCCAATCAAGCAAAAACTAATAGGAAAAACCTATGCGAAACTCACTGGATGTACGATAGGTAGCTCCAGCCAATTCTGTAAAGAGCCTGCAATGTAAACAGGTGATCAGAGATAGCAAAAGCGATAAATTTATGCCTCTACAGAAACCTAGCGCTTCCACAAGTCATGATGTTCTGTTAATTACTCCTTCAACGCCTGGGCATGCATCTGTGAAATATGAATTCTCAATGCAAATTTTAAAGGGCTGTGACTCGTGAGTTGTGAATTATGACTCTTCAGCTTTGAAGTTCAAAAATCTTGAGTTAAAAATTTGCAATCATAAAAAGGCTCATATTTGTCCTTTGTTTGACTAAATTCACTTTTAAACAGATTTTTGTTATACGTGAATAGAATAATAAAAAATATTTTAAAATAAATTATTATTTACCAAAAATATCACTTGTCATTGTATCATATTGGGGGAAGTTAACACGGAAAGAATGGCTAGTAAATGGTGATATAAATTCTAAATTTTTTCAAAATAATGTTAATTCTAAAAGTAAAAGGAAGTTAGTCATGAAATTACGGGACGATTGTAGCATTTGGATTGAAGACCACAAAATGATTGCTGAGAAATTTATTTCATACTATATGCATAGATTCAAATGTTGGAAAAATGAAAAATAACGCCTGCTAGAGGGACAAGAAGACGACCTGTGTTGTAGTATGAACCACTGACCTAAAAGCTTAATTCGCCCGACTTAGGTGCAAATTGTTATGGCGAAGAAGCTCCCCAAGGTTTAACACAACTGGCTTCACACTCGTGCACTCGAGAGAGAAGCTTTGGAGTATAACTAACTTGTATGCCCAGGAAGTAGAGAGGAGAAGAAAGAATTGGTTTTTCTGTGTGTTCTACAGAGTTGCAGTATAGTGGACTGGATGAGAGAAAACTGTCAATCAAGCCATAAAGAAAGGCGTGAAACGGGGGCAGAAAATTAGTAAAGGAGAGAATAATGTAATTGAAGCATTAATGGGGAGAGGATCATGGTGATTAAGGCGGAGATGGAGGAGGACTTAGTGAACTAGCCGTTAGGATTACGACAGCTCATACGCAATCAGTCCTTTCGAAAATTCCTCAAAAAAATATAGTGTAAGGCCCAAGCCCACACCCCGCGCACGGCCCGGCCCGGACGGGCGGGCGACGGCGGCGCGCGCGCGCGTTGCATCCCAAGTCCCCTCAACCTTTTCTAAAACATGGCTTCCAGTTATTCGACAAGTGCAAGAAGATTGGAATATATAAATTCTTCAAGCCGCTCCCAAAAGTTCCATGTGGGATAACAAAAGAGATAGAGAGAGTAAGTGAACACCCTTTTGAGGTGCCATTACTCCAACAATCCCCCACTAATGGCACACAAAAGGAAAAGAAGAATGAAAAAGATTTCCTGGGCAAGAAGGGTCGGATACTTAAGTATCAATGTCTTGCGATTGAATTGATATGCAGTGAAGAAAGGCAACATTTAAGTCTGACAAGTGAACTTAGTCTTGAACTTGTTAGACTTTGAATGAGGCCCTCCCGGCACATATCAACCCTAAAATATGTATACTCCGCGATAATCACTTGCGCTTTTAGGCCCATGCGCATACCTCGGGTCTCATAAGTGCTCTAGAGAGACAACCCTTGTCTCTCATAGAAGGCGGCCAGACCTTCACACTCACTTAGGTAATTCCATCAGTCTACCTCTATTTAGACCACCATATCAAGGCTTGGAATTATTAAGAGCGTATGTGTTGTGTTAAAAATGTACCGCAAGTGCACGGTGCCGGTTGTAGCCAGCAAAGGCAAGTACGGGTCGTATCTGCAGGGAACTTGGTTTCAATCACCGAATCAACCTTTAACACTTAATCTAGGCTTAAGTCTAATGGAGTGAGCTTAACTGATTCTATTTCTATTGGGTCTAAATCAATTATGAAGAGAATCCTGGATTGGGGTTCACCACAATATGATGTTCCTTAAAAAGTAAACTAGGTTATGTGAATCTACCCGCAAGATAATTGAAATGGGATGATTACCAATTAAAAGCATCTACGCCTTCTTTCAAAGGTCATTAGACTGGTCAGGCTACTCTAGTTATCTATTTTCATGAAACTAGAATCTCAAGACCACAAGATCGTGTAATTTTAATTCCCGATTAAAACCCCAACTACTTTCGTGTCAAGTAATTCAACCGCTCACAAAGCTACTCTAAGTAAAAGACCTAACTTTCGTTAGTCTCCTAAACCCTAGTTAAGAACGTGAATTTAACCCTCTCAGGTAATTCATCGAACACCTGGCATGCTAAGTGAGAAATCAATTATACTTCAGGCATAAATTCACAAAAACCTAGAAATGACAATTGAAATCACATCATAAGGGCTACACCCAATCAAAGATTAAGAAACTTAGCCGCTAAACATTGTTCTAATCAAAATCACAACTTCAATCAATAACAATAACATGCCAAGGAGTGCGAAACTTGAATTAAAACGTAAGAGAAAGGGTAGAAAGGTGTACTGTGTATAATTTGCTGCAATAATCTACTGAAAGCGTAGACGAAATCCAATCCAAAGCTTTGAGTTCTATAACAACAAAAAGTAAACCTAAGAACCCTAGAAGTCGCCTATCTCAAGAGAGGAAGAAAAAATAGAAGAACAATCCCCCCCCAACTGTCCTTTGCGAAACTGATTAAATCGCGACAAAATAAGTGACGCACGGTCGTGTTGCATACGCACGGGCAACCGTGCGTGTCTCAGCTTACGCACGGTTCAGGCGCGCGGTCGTGCTTCAACAGTGCGCAGCTCCTGGCTTAGAGGCACGGTCGTGCGTACCCTGCAACGGACCGTGCGTCTCCAGATGATTCTCCCGGGCTTCATCGACGCTTCATTCATGTCAGAAATCAATCCCAGGGCGTCATTCTTGGCAAAACCTATGGAAAACTCCCACTTTCTAGACCTTAGACCTGCAGATCAAGAGATAGGACAATTTAGCGCGTAATGGGTCAAGAAAGTATATTCAGCCCCCCTTTTTGCTAAGATTAGTCGAAAGATTATAGGAGAAAAGGGGAAGGATTAGAGTCGAAAATGGGTCAAATTTGAGGTTTATCAACTCCCCCCTACTTAGCGCTTGCTTGTCCCCAAGCAAGACTGAAACATGAATAGATCGGGAGGGAGTTAATAACCTATAGCTATCCGCCTCCTCAGGTAAGGCAAATAAGGGATCAGTCAGATCGCACAGCAATGCGCACAGCTGTTGGGCTAGTTTGAGGCATAAATACAGTTTTCAAATTCTTTTCAAATCGTTAGGAAGACCACGTGCCCCAATCAACATCTCATCTTACCATATCACACCCCTCCCCAAATCAAAACACATTCAAATAAGAAGTGGGTCAGAAGGCGTGGTAGTGACTCTCATAGAAGGGACAAGTATGTGCACTCCCTCGCATGTGTTTGGATGTAAAGTGGTTCACTCAACTCTCTTCCACTACAACAATCTACCATAGGCTTGGTAGGATTCTCAATTCTCCACCGCTGAAATGCAAAATGCACAACCACAATCAAGAGGACTTTGCAGGGTTGAAACGGGGCTAAGGGTACAGGTAAGAGAGGGACAAACAGTTTGGGAAATGTGAAGCTAAAAGCCATAGCTAGTGAGCAACCAACACTTAAACAAGTGATATCACACTCTCAATATGATTACAAACACGCTCTAAACCCATGGGATTATCGAGAATACACTAGATTAACATGCCAAACACTTTTGTTTCTGATTCCTCTCTTTGGTTCTCTCTCTCTCTCTTTTTTTTTTCTTTCTTCTTTTTTTTTTCTTTTTTTGAACGAAACAAGAAAGAGAGTGATTGGCTTTTTTTCTTTTTTTGAACGGAACAAGAAAGAGAGTGATTGGCACGCACAATAGCAATAAGCAAGTTTCCCGAATGATGACCATGATACATCCCATTACATGCCAAAGTAACCACAACAATACCCAAAAACTACCCGCCAAACAGTGAAGTGTTGCTCTACTGGCTTTGGCTTAAAGATAGGAGATGTGTTTAGGCCAAAAGCTAATAGTGAGAGGTTCGCAACAAACGGATAAGGCTCAAAGGGGTAAGTAAAGGGTTAAACATTACATCACAGGTGGTAATTTGGCTATGTAGCTCAAGAACAAATGAATGCCTCTATCATTTCATCGTTATGCACATGCTAAAATGCGATTTCAAAGAGAATCCCAACAAGTTCTAGAGATGTAATCGTAGAAGAGACACACATGAAAGGAGAGATGAGACTAAAGTGATGGATTAGTCTATAGGCTCAAAGTCTCACGGGTTACACTACTAAACAGCACGACTAACCCCAAAAGATGTCCTACTTAGATAAAATGGTCAATCATGAGGAGAGGATTTCAATGGCATATAGGAATGCGAATCAAGCAATGGGGTCAAAACGTTTCGAAAGTCATCAGGTAAAAGCATTTAGCCACGAATAGTCCACAAGCATGCACAACCAGATCAACCAACTGATCCTCTACGCCTTGATTATCGTCATAGGAGGGGGGTTTTCAAAATTTTCCTCTTTTTTTTTTTCAAGGGAAAAGCATAAAACTAGCTACGAAAGCAATAAAAACACAAGAGAAAAGGAAGAGAGGAAGGGTTAGAGATTACCTCGTAGGCTTGCGCGCGTCCAACTCTCCAAGTCATCCTTGCGATGCAAATACCTATGCTAAATGCACTACGCTATATGCATGTGAAAGGAAAATAAAAAGAAAATGCAACTACACGCTCTAGATGCAAAAATGAAAAAAAAAAAGAAAAAGGAGAATGAAAATGCAGCTACCTATATACAAGCAGCGGACTCGCGCTCCCCCCTACTTGAGCCGGTCATTGTCCGCAATGAAAGAAAAGGAAGGGAGAAAGGAGGGAAGGGACAGTCAAGAAGGCCCGGGGGGTCCTCGCGGCCGCCAGTCAGGGGGCGGATATGGCCAGTAATGGGTCTCATAAGCATAGTGAACCAGGTGGGCCATGTGTTGCTGGTTGCGAAGGATGTCCTGGTTTTGGACGTGTAACTGGTCAAGACGGTCTAAAACCGTCTGAAGAAGCGAAGGACTCATAGGGTCGGCAGGTGGAACTGAAGAAGGGTGAGAGGGACCCACGTCGGAGGGCCAGGGGCGCGCCGTGGACCACCGCGAGCCCGAGGGAGGTCCTCGTCAGCGGACCCATGGTCGCTGCCATCATCAAAGGGGGCCCCAGCGGCATCGGCCTCCTCATCATCATAGATGAAGTTCGCAGGGTTGGTAAGGGTGGTCCGGGGTTGGTTGGGGAGGGGAAAGAGTGCCCGGCCGTGGTGGTTTAGCCACAATTGACCTCCACCAAGTGCGGTGAAGAGTTTCATGTTGATACATGTGGTAAGGGCAATGCGACCCGGCTGATGGAGGACAGGCAAGGCGGCAACCTGCGCGCCGTACCCCAGGGCCTTGGCTAAGGCCGTGATAATACCACCGTCACTAATGACCACCTTAGTGGATTTAGCATGTTTATCGAGGTGGTCGGCGATAAAGGCACCTGTATTGACGGCCTTTCGATGTAAGGCCGCCCAAAGCATAAACAGTTCACCCGCCCGAACCCCGTTTTGGCTGTCAGCTCGGGGGAAGACGTGGTTGGCCATTAGACGTTGGAAGTAACGAAGCACCGGATTACAAATCCAGGTGGCCTTGGTAGACCGAGCTTCGTACGGACGCCCAGAACAAGTGAGGGTGGCCCAAAACTTTTTAGGGTGGTAGTCGGGATGAGTGTGGGAGGTGGCACCCACAGCGGGTAAACGCAACAGCTCATTAAACCCAATAAGGTACATTTCGTGAGTATGGTTAAATAAACAAAAACGGATATACCCCCGAACCTCGTCAAACTTACGTGTGAAATCTACCACTAAGGAACTCATAAACTCCCAAATGAGGCATTCATAGACGGGTTCTTATAAAGGAACAAAATCAGTCCACCCCAAATTACCCAACAGAATAACCAAATCATTGTAAAGATGTAAAGTGCGTAACATGTCAACATCGAGGTAACTGGGGGCACAAATTTTTTGACTAACGATCGTGTCATAGCGTTTAGCATGTTCGGCATCCAAAAACGCTATATTGTACTTGTTAATCACATGAGGGAGAGAGGGGTTACCGCGAGCCGTGGAGGCCCGGCTAGTGGAAGCAGCTGTGGTTTTCAATCATTTCTTGGGGGCCATGGTAAGGTAGGGCCAAGCAAAACCAACAACCAAAGCAATCGAACAAATCAACCGAATCAACCAAACCAACCCAGAGCACAACCAAGGCAGGCAAAACAGTTCAAGCAAGGTAGTCAAATCACCCTAATCAACCCCAAGCATAACCAAAGCAACTCAAGCAATGCTGAAACTCAGACCCAAATCACAAGCCAAGGGACAAATCAGGGGCCGCAAGGTACCAAATGTGCATCCTATGGAGCCAACCAATTCAACCAATTGGCAATCAAATCAAGCAAGCGCAAACCCCAAGTTCAAACCCTAGTCACAAATCAAAGCAAGCCAAGATTCAACCCAAAGCGAGGGGGAGGAGGAGGGATGGCCAAAAGGTAGCGCCGGCTGGTGACCGGCAACCCAGGCGCGAGTCGCGCGGGATAGAGAGGGAAAGAGGGGGTGGGGGTAGAGAGAGAGAGAGAGAGAGAGAGAGAGAGAGAGAAGGCGAGAGAGTACCGGGGATGGAGGGCGCACGCGAGGAGGTCGGTCGGTGGCGCGAGACCGGTCGCCGGGGTGGGCACCGGTGGGCTGCGGCGACGGCGGCCGAGAGAGAGGAGAGGGAGAGAAAGAGAAGATGGTGGAGAGAAAGGCAGATTTGCTTTTTAAAGAGGAGCGCACGGTCGTGCTTATAGCGCACGGTATACCGTGCGTCTTGGTTTCCGCACAGCGGAGGCGCGCGGTGGGGCGTCCAGGCGTGCGTGCATTCAGGGCCTGACGCACGGTTGTGCGTCACTGTTGCACGGCCGTGCGTTTCTCTCTCTCTTCTTTCTTCTTTTTTTTTTCTCTTTTTCCTCTTTTTTTTTTTTTGAAAGCAATAAAACTTGGGTTGCCTCCCAAGAAGCGCTTGTTTTAGGTCGTTAGCTTGACCATAGATGACACCTAGGTAGAAACCACAGTAGGCAAGTCGTATGAGACCTTGCCCTCTATTGGTTCTCCAGCAATGTAGTGCTTAAGTCGGGAACCGTTCATTTTGAATGACCCCGTGGCTTCCATGCCAATCTCAACAGTGCCATAAGGGTAGACCTTGAGCACGGTGAAGGGACCCGACCATCGTGATCGAAGCTTCCCAGGAAAAAGCTTCAATCTAGAGTTGAAGAGGAGAACCAAATCACTTTCCCGAAACTCTCGCCGGATTATGAACCGATCATGCCATCTTTTAACTCGCTCTTTATAGAGCCTCGAATTCTCATAGCAGCCTTTTCTCCCCCGCCAACTTCAAGTCGAAATTGAGGTGCTTGATGGCCCAGTAAGCCTTATGTTCCAGCTCGACGGGGAGGTGGCAAGGCTTGCCATAGATAAGGCGAAAGGGGGTGGTACCTATAGGGGTCTTGAAAGCCGTGCGGTAGGCCCAAAGAGCGTCATCAAGCTTATCCCCCCAATCCTTTCGCGATCGCGCTACTGTTTTCTCCAGAATGGCCTTGAGTTCACGATTTGAGATTTCTACTTGGCCACTAGTCTGGGGGTGATAGCTAAGCCCAAATTTATGATGCACCCCATACTTCTTCAATAGAGCTTGGGTTGAGCCATATCTTGAGGAGGCTCCTTCCGAGGAATTGTGTGATGACAGTTCGGTGATTGGTGCCGCACCTAGTATTGACCACATCAGCCCAATTTGCACCAACCCACTTGACTTCACCCCCACTTCATCTCCTCTCCTTTCCACCACGCACTCCCACTTGCATGCACTCCATGAGTCCCTAGGTGACATTCGGGGGTATAATCCCTCCTTGGACCCTTTTTGTGCATGCCTAGAGGACATGCCTAGAAAACCTGAGTGGACCACTTTCTTTCATCATTATTTCAATTTTTCTATGGCATTTGATAAGTCTAAGAGGACACTCACTTTGTTTGCTCAATTCTTACTAGTGTTCTCTTATTCGCACCATTCGGAGATGCATGCACAGGCACACGATAAGCTTCTGAGAGCTTTGACTGCATCCGAGCTGACGACTCGCATCTTGAGCGGCAAGGAGTGGTTGATGCTCCTTAAACCGTCATGGCATAGTTCGGGTACATTCAGTACCCGACCTGGTATACTCGTTCTCACTCTTCCCCCCTTCTTCTTTTTATTTTTCTTTTCTTTCTTTTTGTTTTTGTTTAGTTGTGAATATTAGGATTGTGTTTTTGGTTGGTGATCATCTTGTGGTGAAATGTGGATGCTGTTGAGCCGTTGTTGGCCATGATCACCATTTTTGTGTGTTTTGTGGATTTTTATTGTGTTGTGATTGGTGGTGTTGTTGGATTAGTCCATATTTTGTTTTTGGTGGTGTCAGTTTGTATATACGTGTGATCGTGTTGTTGTTTTGGGTGAGATTGTGTTTTTGGGAGAGTGTGTTAGCTTGTACATATTTCTGTCGATTTTCGTTTTTCTTGTGTGTGATTTTGTTTTCTTTATTTTTGTGTGTTGGTGATGACTCACGACTCCCAATGAGGACATTGTGAGATTTAGGTGTGGGGTTGGGGTTATCTCCTCTTTTTCTTCTTATTTTTGTAAAAATTTTTCATTTTTGTGTAAATTTTTCTTTTCTTTTTGCATTTAAGGGAGTTTTGTACTATTTTGATCAGCCTTGATCCCTGATACCTTGACTATTAGCTCGTATATAAGTATAATGTGCATGATAGATGTTCATCCCCAGTCTGTCGTTTTAGACCTCAGTTCTAACCCCAACAGCCCATTGTAATTTTGCAATCCAGTCCTGAATTCATGTATTGTCATCATCCTGAATTCTTAGTCTTCCACGATTGACTCTCCCATTGTCCACTGCACAGTTCCCTTTATATGTGCTGGCACCCCTATTTTCCAAAGCAAAAGCAAAAACAAACAAATTCAAGCGCTACTGGGTGTATCCCTTTGAGGGGCGGCATGAGTTTGTATTGAAAAAATAATGAAAAAAAAAAAGAGTGGGGAAGAAAAGAATTGGAAATGACAAGTACCCCTTTGAGGCATGCGCTACTGGGTGTTACCCTTTGAGGCAATACTGCTACTGGGGAAGCTTGCTTTCCATGCTAGCCAATCGAAAAGGTAGCTTGTGTCAGCTGCGTGGGATTGAGTTTGGTTTTGGTAGGCTTAGTTTTAGGGTGATGATACACTTGCACACAGGCACCAGGATGGATTCATTATTTTCATGCGTCGTAGGGTGAAAAGCCGATGTCTGAATGCCATTCTTTGAGATGATGTGTCCTGAAATGCATATAATACTTGTGTACAGACTGATACTTGAGTTACTAGGGGGTTTTGGTTGATCCGAACGTGTACAGTTCACCCGGATGTATATATTTTGTTTTGTCATTTTCATTTTTCGATTTTGTTTTCTCTTTTCTTTGTTTTCCCTTTTTGAGATTTTGTGGGTATATCTTCTGCAAACCCTCACGAGACCTTACTCGTCCACTTGGGGTGACCAAGGGGTTTAAAGGGCTTGTTGCATACGCTAAATGCAACCGTGATTCCTACGAAAGTGAGTTAGTTGTTTACTTTAGTTTTTCTTTTATTTTGCTCGAGGACGAGCAAAAGATAGGTGTGGGGGTGTGTTGAGCAGTAAATTTACCTATTTTACGTGCCTCTTTCACCCACTTTTAGCTCGTATAATAACTTAATTCTTAGGATTTTACCTTGTTTTATTTATGTTTTGTAGAAAATAACTCCAAATCAAGCAAACGTCGCAGAAAGGGACGAAGATGGGACAAAACAATGAAAATCAGCGAAAACAGGCGAAAAACAGCAGTGCACGGCCATCATGTAGGGAGGCATGACCGTGCACCGGTGGTCGAAGCCACGCACGGCCAGCACGGCCAGGCGCACGGCCGTGCGTGTGACCGTGCATGGTGGCGCACGGTCGGCCGTACGTCCCCGCACGGCCCTGCGTCGGGCCTGGGTTTGCGATAAAACCCCTTTTTCGGGCAGTTTGTTGAAGGGAGTTTGTTCGTTCGGTCGTTCGGGGTTTTTGCTCTGGCGATTTTGTAAGTTAGTTTAGGTTAGATTTTAGTTAATAAGGGAGATTAGTTTAGGATTAAAGATTGTAACATTGGATTCAACCTTTGGATTTCAAGTTCCTTCATCAATTCAAGACTAAGTTTTCTCTTATTTTATCTCTCTAGTTTTTATGTTCTTGTTATTTATGTTTTGTTGATTTTGATTCTTGTATTTGTTTTGTTTGATTCATATGTTTAATTCCATTGTTAATTTATGTCATTTACTTGTTTGAATTCATTTTATTTCATTTACTTTGCTTTGTTCTTCGTGTTCTTGCACTTGTTTGGTAGTTTAGGTTTTGATTCGTTTTTGATGTTTAGTTGGTAGATTGTGTTGGCTTGGGTTGTGATTAGCCTCTTGATGGCTAGTTAATCTTATACTAGGCCTAACCATACCCAATCTATGCTTAGAACCTAGAGTTTTCCTTTATGCCCGCCAAGTGTTCGATGAAATGCCTGAGAGGGTTTTCATCCATATTTTTAGGCGATTGACTTATGCTGAAAGGTGAGGTCAATTTGCTAGTGTGGGAGAGGGAATAGCCGAGTTTGGGACACGAAAGTAGTATCCGAATCGAGTTAGGTCCGGGGTTGCTAGTTTTGTGGTCTAATTCGACTAACCCCATGAAAGTAGGTGGTTACTCGAATTAGACCAGCTCATGACCCTTGAGAGAGGGCTTGGGTGGTCTTTGATGGTGCAACCGACCATCTCTTGTTCATAGTATAGTTTGGGTAGGTTAGGACTCGTCTTGGTTAGTTAGTTCACTCATTGGTAAAATCACAATTCCAAGTCGCTTGTTTCTGTGTTTGTAGCGTAGTTTAGTTTCCCCTTCTCACCCTTCGATCCTGCCTAGCTTGAGACGCTCTAGTGAACTCTGGTAGTTGGAAACACAATTCCCTATGGACGACACCCCAAGTACTCAACGATACACCTTGCACTTGGGGTTTATAAATATTAAAACTTTTTCTGCAACAGTATGTTAGCTTAACCTCTTGTAGAGTGATGATGAATCCATCAAGTGCTTCTCTATAGCACCACCATAACGGGCTATGAATTCATTAATGTGCTTCTCTATAGCACAAGCACTACCACTCGCCATAGGGATGGGAAGTAGCGCAGTTGGAAGATTAATATGGTTTCGTTTGACCGCAAATGGTATCCACCATATCTCTTAATTCCATGGGCTTTAGCCCCATCCCCCTCGACGTTTCAAGAACTACTCTTCTTGGCAATCCCTTTATGAGAGGGTCTGCCAAGTTTTTCTCAGATCTCACATATTCCAAGGAGATAACACCATGCTTCAGCAATTGCTTTACCGCACTATGTCTAATACGGATATGTCTCTTTTTTCCGTTATAAACACTATTGTGCACAACTCCAATTGCTGCTTGCGAGTCACAATGCAAGGAGATGGGTGTTGATTGTGTTCCCCCACAATGGTATGTCAGTCAGGAGACCCTTGAGCGATTCAGCTTCTTGGCCTGCCAACTCAAGATCAATAAACTCAGATTCCATAGTTGAGTGAGCTATACATGTTTGTTTTGCAGACTTCCATGAAATAGCTCCTCCACCCAATGTAAAAACATAACCACTAGTAGAACTTACTTCATTGTTATCAGCAACCCAATTTGCATCACAAAAACCTTCCAATACAGTAGAAAATTTACAAAGGTGTAAACACCAATCCATAGTACCTCTAAGGTATCTCAACAAACGATGAAGTGCATCCCAATGTTCTTTAGCAGGATTATGAGTGTACCTACTTAGTCTACTAACAGCATATGCAATGTCAGGACGAGTGGAGTTCATGAGAAACATCACACTCCCTATTATCTTAGCGTATCCAATTTGAGACACACTAGGTCCTCTGTTCTTTTTAACATGTATGCTAGGGTCATAGGGAGTTCTTTCAGGTACCACATTAAAAGAGTTAAATTTTTTCAACACTTTCTCATTATAATGAGACTAACTTAAGGAAAAACCACTCTTAGTTTTTATAAGTTTGATCCCCAAGATAACATCTGCTTCTCCTAAATCTTTCATTTCAAAGAGAGAAGACATAATTCTTTTAGTCTCATTAATGACACATAGGTTGGTACCAAAGATCAGCATATCATCCACATACAAGTATATGATCACATAATCAGATCCTAACATTTTAGAATAAACACAAGAATCTGAGTTGTTAATAGTAAAGCCATTTTTCTCTAAAGAACTAGCAAATTTCTCATACCACTGTTTTGAGGCTTGCTTTAGACCATAAAGGGATTTTCTTAGTTTGCATACTTTGTTCTCCTGACTAGGGACCTCACACCCTTCAAGTTGTGACATATAAATTTCTTCCTCTAAATCACCATTGAGGAATGCTGTTTTGACATCCATCTGATGTACCATAAGATCATGGATAGCAGCCAAAGCAACTAGACTTCTTATTGTTGCAATTTTGGACACAGGAGAATAAGTATCAAAGAAATCAATTCCCTTCTTTTGGTCAAAGCCTCTAATGACTAATCTAGCTTTGTACCTTTCAATAGAGCCATCCATCCTAAGTTTCTTCTTGAAGATCCATTTACTACTAATGGGTCTACAACCCTTAGGCAAGTCGGTCAATTCCCAAGTTTTGTTTGACTTAAGGAAATCTATTTCACTCTTAATAGCTTCTTTCCAGAAATTAGCATCTATAGACCTCATAGCCTGTTAGTAGGTTTTGGGATCTTCCTCAAGTAAATAAAGAGACACGAGTTCATCGGTCAAAGCATCAATGTCAAAGTTCTCAAGGACTTCTACGAGGAAAAAAGTGATAAAGTCAGGGCCAAAACTAGTTTTAATCCTCTGTCTCTTGCTTCTTCTAGGTTCAGTTCCCAAGTCTCTAACGCTAGAGCTAGAAGCAGGCAAGTTCACATGTTCAGATACAATATTAGACACAGTATGAGACACATTCCTTTTCAAGGAGAAAACATGCTCAAAGAAATCAGCATCTCTATACCCCGAAATAGAGAAGTTAGATAACAACATAAATCTATATGCAGCACTGTTTTAAGTATAACCAATAAAGACAGCATCAAATGTCTTGGGGCTGATGTTTAAACGTTTATAACTAGGCAGTGCAACTTTGGCTAAACACCCCCACACTTTTACATAATTCAGGTTGGGAGCATACCCTTTCCACAATTCATATGGGGTTTTATCTAACTTCTTGTGGGGAACTCTGTTGAGTATAAAACAAGCTGTCAAGACAGCCTCCCCCCATATGTTATCTGATAAACCAGAACTAACAAGCATGACATTTATCATATCTTTAAGGGTACGGTTTTTCCGTTCAGCAACACCGTTTTGTTGAGGAGTGTAAGGAGCACTAGTCTCATGTATTATGCCATTTTTCTCACAGAAGGCAGCCAAAGAATTGGTGTCATATTCCCCACCTCTGTCAGACCTAAGTCTTTTGATTTTTCAGTCTAACTGATTCTCAACTTCGCCTTTGTACTTTAAGAACATTTCCTCAGCCTCATCTTTAGACTTAAGGAGGTAAATCTTGGTATACCTAGAGTAGTCGTCTACAAAGGTAATATACCATTTCTTTCGACCTTTGCTTATAGTGTTCTTAAAGTCTGCTAAATCTGAATGCACTAGTTCTAATAATTCTATTTTCCTGGTTGTTACATTTTTAAGAGGCTTCTTGGCAAATTTTGCTTCAGCACAGACTAGACACTTAGAACAATTTTCAGTATTCACATTTGAAATCAAATGCATGTTTCTAAGTCTTTTCAATGAAGCAAAATTAACATGTCCAAGTCTACCATGCCACAAATCGACAAACTCAGTAATATAAACGGAATTGGCAGCAGTTTCATTATTAATTTGTGCAACAGCATTCAAAAGAAGGAGTCCCCCACTACAATATCCCTTCCCAACGAAGTCCCCATTTCACATGATAACAACTTTATCAGCTTCTCGCACAATTTTAAGGCCAGCCACGTCAAGAAGAGTACTAGAAACCAAGTTTCTACAAAGGGAAGGGACAAATAAAACATCACTTAAAGACAGCATTTTTCCAGAAGTAAACTTAAGTAAAATCTTCCCTTTACCCTTGACAACTGCTATAGAAGAGTTATCCATGTAGACACATTATCCATCAGCAACCTCTTCAAAGTCAGTCATGAGTTCCTTGTTGGCATAGAAATGCCTTGACGCTCCAAAATCGAGGATCCATTCTGACAGATTATGGACCAGATTTGCCTCCATGGTAGTAACCGCACAAATAATCTCATTATCCTCGGTTTCAGCAATGTTGGCAGTAGGTGTTGCAGACTTGTGTTTAGCTTGGACTGTCCCTTTCCTTTGATTGCATTGATAGGCCTTATGTCCAGGCTTGCTGCACACATAGCACACCACCTTGGGCTTCTGAATCCTTTTGTTAGTAGAATTCTGATTCCTGAGATTTTGATTGGCTTATGAAATTTCTTCCCTTTGCCTTTGAACCTGTCTTTGTTCGTTTGCATAGCAGATTCAACCAGGTTAGAACTAACAGAATTTAAAGAAAGGGAAGACATCTTATCTTTCAGCCGGTTTGCCTCCTCAATCCGCATATGGCTGATTAACTCCTGCAGTGTGAGATCTTTCTTCTTATGCTTGAGGTGGTTTCTGTAATCGCTCCAGGATGGCGAAAATTTTTCTATCAGCTTGTTGGCTTGGAGGATTTCGCACATCCTCATGCCTTCTGCTAGAACTTCAGCACACAGGTTTTCGTAGACGTGAACTTGTCCCATGATGGGTTTGTCGTCCATAATCTGGAACTGTAGCCATTTGCCGACGATATATTTTTTTTTCCCGGTGTCAACTGAACCATATTTTGTCTCAAATTTGGTCCAAATGACTTTAGCAGATTTAAAGCTTACAAACAGATCAAACAAAGGCTTAGACATATTATTTAGTAGATAACTGTGAGCCAGTTTATTGTCCCTCTCGAATTTCTTCTTTGTGGCTTCGTCAAGAGGAACAGAAGGAGTTTTAAGAACTGTAGGAGTTACAGGTTCAGAATCAGTAACTATGTTGCCTTCATCAGGGAGATCAGTAGTGAGCACGTAGTCGATCTCAAATTGCTCAAAGCAAAGGAGCAATTTTTGAGACCAACGTTTATAATTGGTTTCATCAAGAGGTTCAATTTTGTAGAGTTCGGGGAGCGTTTTTAGAGCAGTAGCCATTGATATTAAGCTTTCAGATTGTTGGAAAAATGAAAAATAATAGCTGCTGGAGGGACAAGAAGACGACCTGTGTCATGGTATGAACCACTGACCTAAAAGCTTAATTCGCCCGACTTAGGTGCAAATTATTATGGCGAAGAAGCTCCCCAAGGTTTAACACAGCTGGCTTCGCATTCGTGCACTCGAGGAAGAAGCTTTGGAGTATAGCAACTTGTATGCTCAGGAAGTAAAGAGGAGAAGAGAGAATTGGTTTTTCTGTGTGTTCTACAGAGTTGTAATAGAGTCCTTTTTATAGTGGACTGGAGGAGAGAAAACTGTCAACCAAGCCATAAAGAAAGGCGTGAAACGGGGGCAGAAAATTAGGTAAAGGAGAGAATAATGTAACTAAAGCATTAATGGGGAGATGATCATGGTGATTAAGGCGGAGATGGAGGAGAACTTAGTGAACTAGCCGTTAGGATTACGACAGCTCATACGCAATCAGTCCTCTGAAAAATTTCTCTAAAAAATATAGTGTAAGGCCCAAGCCCACAGCCCGCGCCACGCCCAGCCCGGACTGGACAAGCAAGCGGCGGCGGCGCGCACGCGTATGTAGCATCCCAAGCCCCCTCAACCTCCCTTAAAACATGGCTTCCAGTTATTCGACAAGTACAAGAAGATTGGGATATATAAATTCTTCAAGCCACTCCCAAAAGTTCCATGTGGGACAACAAAAGAGATAGAGAGAGTAAGTGAACACCCTTTTAGAGTGCCATTACTCCAACATCAAATCCACACATAACAATGCTAGAGTATTGCGGAACTTAGGATTATCGAGATTAATTTCAGACCTTGATAATAATGAGCTTATTAAACTTTCGAATTTGGAAGAGGTTAAAAATGCCATATTAAGCATTGATTCTAATAAGGCACCAGGATCATATGGTTTTGGTGCGGGTTTCTTTAAGAACTATTGACAAAGCATCAAGAAGGATCTTTTTAGCTGTACTCTGAATTACTCTGAATTCTTCATGAATGGAAAAATCCTTAAAGAGATTAATCATACCTTTATTGCCCTTATTCTAATAACGAATAGTCCTACACAGACTAGTCATTACAGACCCATTAGTTTGTGTTCTATGATTTATAAAATTATTTCGAAAATTCTTATTAACAGGATGAGACCCCTCCTTGATCATCTAATATCACCCTTCTAAAAGGCCTTTGTACCTGGTAGATCTATTCATGATAACATTCCATTAATGCATAAAATTATGCATAAATTCAAGAACCTTAAAATTAAGTCGGCATGGACAACTATCAAATTAGATATAGAGAAAGCATAAGATAGAATCGAATGGGACTTTATATTAAAATGCCTTCAAGAACTAGCTTTTCATTCCACTTAGAACTCATGGATTAAACAATGTATCTCTTCAGTTTCGTACTACATCACTGTCAATGATAAACCTAATGGCTTTTTCATCCCGACAAGAGGGATTAGACAAGGGGATCCTCTTTTCCCTTATTTATTTATTCTATGTATGGAAGCCTTAAATCATATGCTTCTCAAAGAAGCTAATTCTCCAAGGTTTGGAGTGGGAGTTAAGATCTGCCCAGTATCTGTCAAAATTTTGTGCCTACCTTTGCTGATGATTGCCTATTGTTTTGCAAAACTAATATAGAAAGTTGTAGGAAACTAAAACGCATCCTTGGCTTCTTTTGCTCTAATTCGGGTCCGTTAGTCAATTATAAGAAATCTTTATTGACTTTCTTGCGTAATGCGACGGATACACAAAGCAACTAGTGACTGCAATATTCAATATTCCGCATAGAGAGTCATTGGGCAAATATCTAGGATGCCCCGTTTTCTAGGGTCGGCCTTCTTACTCAACTTTGCAGGAAATTATCAATAAAGCAACTACAAAACTAACAAGATGGAAAGCAAACTGTTTATCTAAAGTAGGTAGAACGATTCTCATACAGTTACATTTAGAATCATTAACAGCACACACAATGCAATGTTTTGAATTACCATATAATGTTCGCAAATATTTAGACAAATGTAACAGAGAATTCTTTTGGAAAAAGTCCAACACAGAAAAAGATTTTCCACTTATAGCTTGGGATAAGGTTTGCAGGCCTAAAAGCATAGGCAGGTTGGGTTTGCGCAAAATAGAAGCAGTTAACAAGGCTTTTCAGTGTAAATTAGCCTGGAAAATACTTACCAATGCACATAGTCTTTGGATCCAATCTATAAGGGCCAAGTACCTGCATATTACAAACATTTTTTGTTGGAAACAGAAAAACACAGATTCCCCAATTTGAAAAAGTTTACTGAAATGTAGGGGGCTCCTACAAAAGGGCATTATTTGGAAAATAGGCAGAGGCGATCAAATCTCCTTTTGGTTTGATAACTGGATTGAAAATAGGAATTTAGTTGAGATCCTGGGTGTGGCTGAAGACAGTATTATCTACCCTGAAGCCAAAATTTATGAGTTTATTCAGGAAAATTCAGAATGGAATGTTTCCAAACTAAGACAACTCCTCAATAATCATCCTTTTGTACAGAAGATTCAGGGTATCCCCATACCCATCCATAAATTTAGTGACTCCTTTTGTTGGGGGTTGAATAGGTCAGGTAACTTCTCAACAAAATCAACTACATAGGCAGATCATGGCATCCAATCTTATGATTCATCAACGTGGTCATATAAATGGATTTGGAATATTGACACCTTGCTAAAAATCAAAATCTTTCTTTAGCAGCTTTGTCATAATTCCTTACCTATAAGAGGTACTCTTCTTAAAAGGGGACTTAATCTCAACCCATTTTGCCCCCTCTGTCTAGGTCATATTGAGTCTATAGAACATCTTTTCAAAGATTGTTAAGTGGTTAAAAAAGTTTAGAACGTAGCAGCAAAACATGACTGGCTACCATCTATATTTTCTCCTTCAGGATGCCATGATTTTTTAAACAAGATACACTCGTCTCATAACCCAAAAGTGAAACAAAAACTTTCGTTTATCTTATGGAGTATTTGGAAATATAGGAATGCAACAGTTTTCAATGATGAAATTTTTAATCCTGTTGCATGCTTAGTTTGAGCAAAAATAGCCAATGCAGAATGGAGAATTCGAACTTGCATGTCGGTTGATCATTATTTTAGGGGACCTTCTTCTTCCCCTTCCCCCTCAATTCATTTACTGAGGTGGTATCCCCCATCACTGGGATTTGTCAAACTCAATTTTGATGGATCCCTCATCAGCTCATCAGCAGCAGGAGGCTTTATCATCCAGGATCGGATGGGCAAAGTTGTGAATGTTAGAGCAAGCTAGTACGGTGATATATCTATTTTAGTTGCAGAAGCGAGAGCATTACGTGACGGACTACGACTAGCAATTTAGGCTGAGTTCAAGTGTATAGTCATTGAAGGTGATAACAAGACAGTGATTCAAGCACTGCAAGGAAAGATTCAAGTTTCTTGGACAATATCGATTATTATCGAAGACATACATATATGACATTCTCAAGGTATCCGTTTATTCATCAACCACGTTTTTAGGGAAGCAAATGTGCCAGCGGATTAGCTTTTCAAATTTGCATACTCAGTTACTGCGTCCTTCACTTCATATATTTGTTTTTCTCCTCCTCTTAAGACTATTTTAGCAGATGATGTAGTTGGGCGTACTCTTGTGAGAGGCGCTTAACATCCTTATAGTTTTATTTACCCTTGTAAAGGTAAAAAATATTCTCAATATTGTTCATGGAATTAGGAGTATTGAACTTAACAGTCTAGTAGCAGTTCATAATAATTGGTTGTTGATCAATTTAGACTAATATTCACTTATAATAATTAATATAAAATATATTAGAAATTACATCAATTTCATAAATAGTATGTGCCAGTGTGTTCGTTCATATAATACAGGGATTTATGACCAAGGCTGTAAATAAAGAGGATCATGGAGAAGGAAGGATCGGCACGGTTGCAAAGACAGTAAGTCATTAAGTCATCGACTACTAAAGAGCTTATGATTTTCGATAGTGCCATTGTTGTTCTAAAAGGATTGAGTTAGATGATCTTCAGAGAAGACTTGTAAAGACACTTAAAAAACAAACCAGGAAGTTGGAAGTAGACTTGGCAAATGGATCATTTGGTTCGAGTGCAGATTGGATTAAGTTTGGATCGGGTCGTGTTTTGAGTCAAGCAACATTTTAGGTCAGTTTGTTTAAGCCAGGTAAACTTTGACTCGGGTCGACTCTTAGTTTAAAAAAGCCAGCCTGAAGCACACCTAGGCGTGCCTCGGTGTGAGGCTACCAGGTTAGTGCCTCGGAGGTGATGCGGTGCGCCTCAAGCTTTTTTTTTTTTTTTTCCATAGCTTTGCCTTTACCTTTTTTCTTCTTTTCTTTCCTTAGGACCTAAAATGTGAGTCATGCTTCCATGGCAACTGTGTACATTAGGGAACTACGATGATAAGATAACATATCTTAAGGTTATTTGTGATATTAGTGGTTATATTGATGTCTAACTATTTTTTAATGCATTTATCTAACTTGTTTCTCCAAACTTTACATTGCGAAATATGAAAAATTTTTAAAAATTTTCAATTTATGACTCTGGGGCACCTACTATTCTATGGAAACAATTTCTAGGGGCCAATATTTTCAAAATATATTACAAAGTACCTGTTATTTTAGGTAAACTTATTATTATGGACCAATATTTTTACGAAATAGTTATTGGGCGCAGTTTTCTTTCCAACTTAGTCCTTGAACTTTCTGAATTTGCAACTTTTTTCCAAGATGAGGTTTTACACGCAAATACTTAGTTTTTTGGTACTTTTTAATAAAAGTAAGCTTATATTTTTGTTTAAACTTCTTATAATGACTTTACTGGTACTAATTATCACAATCTACTACTTATACCATAAATATTATATTCTTTGTGATTAACGGCCCACCATGCTTAGCAAATAATTAAAGCTTAATTAGAAAGTTTCGACCATTACCTGAACGTAGTTGGCACTGAACTCCAGTGTTCCTCCAACGTTCGGTTTACAGATATTGCTAATCTCAACCACACTTTCCTCAGTGCAGATCCGTTTCATTTCCTACGTCGGACCGTAGTCACTAGTTAAGTCGTATTTATTTTTAAAAGATAGTGAGACTTTAATCAAGAAATTATAATATTTAAGATATAAGGTTCAATTGGATAGCGTTCCCTAATGGGAAAACTTCTTTTATTGAAAGCTTAAAAGTGAAAATATTACAATGGAAAGCTTTAAAGAGGGATTTTAAGTTAGGATTATTAGAGATGCTTGCTCATAGAGAAATGGGAAAACCCGACTTCTCTTTTGCTTAAGAATACTCAAATGACCGCATCTCTTTTCAGCATTCGACCTCTCTATTTATAGACGGGATGGGCATACCTATGATGCTCTAATAGTTACAGTACATAAAAATTTTTCATATGGCTACAGTACATACTGATTCTACAGTACACCCTTTATTTTAAGACCAGACACTTATCACAATAGTATAATAATAGGACAACTACTTTTCAGAACTTTTAATGATGACAAGACTAGTCATTATTATTGAGATTCTGCATGCCTTCATCGCCAATTATATCTTTCAGTCATCAAAATCTTCATCAATTTGTTTAAGATGCTCTGGGTCCTATTCTTTAAATAATTCAAGGAGATATTTCTTTTCTTTTTTCTAATAAAAATTTTTCAACTCCAACATCAAAGAGATAATCAAAGATATCTTCTGCCACTGCTCTGTTCACCTTCATGTAGTCTTTAAACTCATTATCATAGGCGAAAGTAGTTTGCACAATGCATTAATGTTTTTCCTTGTTCGATTAATGCCAAATATTGATGATAAATATTGAAAAATCTAATGACCCTTGATAAAGCAGGGTCAGTAACTAGATGTACTGGATTTTCCTGAATTCAATTTTATCGTTGATCATTGAGATCGTCGGAATCAACGATTTGGATAAGATAATGGGCTGTTTTGGCTTTTTCACTTTCATATTCAATTAATGCACTATACACTTCTAAATTTAGGCATCTTCGAACTGGAATTTTTGTTGGATCATTAGGAGATGAATCCAATGGATCCTTTTGAATATATACTGCTGAAATTTGGTTAGGTTTGAGAAAAATAGGAATTTTGGATTTGGAATTTCTGTGAAGTAAAGTACCATCTTGTATTTCCAGGCTTTATAGATAGGGTCATTTGGGGATAATATATTTGTTGGGAAACAAACACCACCAGCTCCAGATCTGTCAGGAAAATAGATTATTGTCCCCCAAGATTTCCAAATATCAAAGGAATAATGATGATAAAAGTGAATGCAAGCTGCATACCACTCGTTGAATCATTTTTCTCGGACATGAGAACTTATTTGTCTTGAATATCATAAGGACATTTAAGATAATTAACTTGTAACTCTAGAAAGAAAAATCTTTGGGTTATTAGATAAGTAGTAGATAGTAGACCAAAACGTGATCTGCTTTCTATATGGAATTCTAAGTTATCGATAAGGACTTTACTAGAAGGCAGAACCCGTTCTAGTAGGAATGACATTTCATTAAGGATCTCCTCCTTTTCTGGCAAGAGGTCGGCTTTAATGATCACTATTTGCGAGTTCTTGAGTTAGGCTGTCTGCCAGAGAGTTCTTCAATCCCTGTATATGTTCAATAGAGAAGAAAAACCGGTTAAGCCATAATTATCAATGCAGGAGTCGCCCTTGTGCTTACATATTTGATAAATTCTTTTTCATAAAATCAAGTATTCCTTTGCAATTTGTTCGAATAAGAAAAGGTTTTGAATCTAAAAAATTAAGAATTTTTTAATTCCCCTTATGACTGCAAAGATTTCTTTTTCCATCGTGGGATAGCCGTATTCTACTTTATTTTCCACTGTAATATTTGCAAAGTTTTTCTCCTTCTTTGATTTTGAGAACCGCACTCCAGTGTTCATTGCTGGCTTCTATCTCAAGAATTAAATCATCTCCCTTATTAGGTAAATTAAGAACATGAAGATTTTTACACATCTTTTTGAAGTTCTAGAAAATTTTTGAATCATTGATAGTCCATGTCCACATCACATTTTTCTTGAGTTTTTGTTGTAATAACTTTCATAGTTTAGCCAAATCTTTAATGAAATTTGAAGTATAGGTAAGGTATCCAAGAAATCTTTCTAGCTACTTCCTATCTTCAATCTTTTCAGGAAAATTTTCTATTTTTTCTAGAATATGCTTTTGTAGAATAATCTATCTAGCTTTTATCTCTAGACCTAAAAACTCAATTTTTTGTTCAACATAAATACACTTACTTTTACCAAGTATAATACCATGATAGATGCATCTTTGGGTGACAGCGAAGACATCATTTTTGTGCTATTTTATTGTTTTGGAAAAGACAAGGATATTATCAATATAAACTAAACAACAATGATTAAGGTCTTTGAAGATGTTATCCATTCTTCTCTGGAATATTTGGGGTATATTTTTAAGATCAAATGGCATCACTATCCACTCATAATGTCCTTATGGGGCATCAAATGCAGTTAAAGGAATACTTTTCTGATTCATTTTTATCTGCCAATAGCCGCTTTTGCAATTCATTTTTGAGAACCAAGAGACTCAGTGAATTCTATTGAAAAGCGCAGTTTTGTGAGGAATATAATAACCATCGAAGACAGTATTAGCATTAAGCTTTTTATAATTAACTACCATTCTAGCTTTTTCTCTTTTTTTCTTCTGCATGATTTCTTATTATGAAAGTGGGACTGGTGTGAGGATTCTTACTATTCCTGATTAATCCTTTATCCAAAAGTTCTTTGATTTGTTTGTCAAATTCTTGAATATCCTGGTGTGTATACACCATTTGTTTGACTCGGATAATAGTGTTGGGATTTAATAGAACGATTTTAGCAAATATTTTATCTTTATCCCAAAATTTTAGTGGATTATCATAGTAGAGTTCCTTACATAATTTTTCTTATTGTTCAATAATTTGCTCTTTAATAGATTATCCAAGTAATGAGATTGTCACTGCTACTTCACATTGTGCTGGCATTACCTTCTCACCACGCTGGCTGCGTGTAAATTCAATTTTCTGATGAGTGTAAGCCTCACTTAATTTTTCAACAGGAGCTTAGTGACCATTAATTAAAAATATTATTTGGTTTATGGATTGAGTGCATGGAGAACATAATCTCTGAAAATTATTTCTAATAATCATATCATGAGACAGTTCATCAGTAGCCCATAGAACTAGTATAATGTATTGAACTCCTTCTAATTCTATGGATAACTCTTCTATAGCTTCATTGTGACTCATAATATTGTTATCAACTATCCTTACTTGTAAAGGATTTTTAGCTCTTTTTCACATAAACTCTGGAAATAACGATCTTTTTCTAAAGTATACAGAACAACCACGATCTATGTAGGTACATAATTCGTATTTATTATATCCCTCTAAATATAATTTTATTAGGATATAGATGCGATTAGGATTTGTATTGGTAGCTTCATAACATATCTCTATAGTCATGTTTTTGACCAATTCATCCTCATAGATTGGTTCACTAACAGTTCTAATTTTGTACCCAATGACCTTTCTATCTAGACTCGTTATTTGATCTATACTGAGTCTTACAGCTTTAAAACTCATTCTACTCATTTCACTATAATTATGCTAATTGTATCATCTTTCTTAATTTCTTCTTTTGCTCATGAAAATCATTCTCCCCAATCTGATCTTGTACTCATGCTTCTTAATAATTGAGGTTTTATGGTAATTTTACCACCATCATCAATTTTTATTATATTTTTCTTGTTGATCTTTGCATCATTGATAAAGCTAGATATTCATGAATGATCGATTCTTATTTCCTAAGGATTGGACTTAGTCCTCTAGATTTTTTGCATAGGGGTGGGACTTTTAAATTTTTCTGCCTCTATCATTGTTACCTTAATCATTGGGTCTATTGTATTATCTAATTTATAGATAATTTTTTAAAACATCCTTAAAGGATATCCTCCTCTTTTCATGTCCATCCCAACTATTTTTATCTTAAGAGATATGAAGTTTTTAGCAAATTCATCTTTTAGACTCACATAATGTCCTAGTCGATAATTGAATCCTACTGACCCATTACATAAATTGGTCTTTATCACTGTATAATTTGATTATTAAATTTGGTATGCCTAATATCACAGAGCAAAGCATAAAGATCAATATCTTTACCATAGTATTGTAATGGAGTGATTTGAACTTAGACACTTCCGACATGGATATACTTATACTTTCTATCTTTGTTATGCTTAAGGATATTCTCCCAGTTAATGAGATTAACTTTCCTAATATCATACTCACTATCCTTTATCTCCAGATCTCCTTCCATTATTTCACATACATATTTGTTTTTTAATTGAAAGATGGATTTTTATAGATCATGTCTTTTTGGATTATGGGAAGAACCCAATCTCCTTTGACTTCCTCATGATCATTGTCTACAATAAATTCTTCTCCTTGAAGATCACCAAGGCTAACCGAACTACTTTTCATCATATGACTTGTTTCTTCATAATCATTTTCTTCATATTCATTGTCCAATATAATTTCAATAATTCCTTTGTTGTTATTTAGGGTTAGGTCTAATGCCTCATCTTCACTAAGCTCAACATAATCTAGGTTTCATAAAGTCTCGATAAGTTTGTTATTCTTCCTATTTTTGCATTCATCAGCATAATGCTCTACTTCTCCGTAATTCCGTATGCCCAACATTTGTAGTTGTTTTTTTCCTGTAAGCAACTTTTCTAAAAAATTTACGTTTTTTAGGGCTTGGTTTGTTATAATATTTTCTTCTATATTTCTCACCCATTTGCTTGTTAAAGCTCTTTTTCTCATAGAATTTTCTTTTTCTTCTTTTCTCAGGTTTCTTTCCCCATTGGTGAGGTGAATCCTAGTAAGTTAGGAATTGCTTCTTAATTTTCTTTCGTTTTTGAAGATCATAACACTAATCATTGATCCATTTTCTTAAATAAGAAATTCTTGAACCAAGGGTATCAATGACATCTACCCATTCCAAATACGCAATGCATTTTTCATTAATTATGAAATTTATATGATAAGGTAATTTGTCATAGAACATACCAAGATTTGTTTTATTATGCCCAATTTTGTAACAATATTGACTGAATTTAGCAATATAATTTTCTAGGTATCTCATGTCCCATAATTCTATGTTCTTAATCTTTCTTTGTCATTCTCTTTCTTTTTCTTCAGAATCAAGTTTAGCTCCAATAAATTCAGTCTCAATTTCTTTGCATAAACTTTTAAACATTGCAGCTGGTGTCTCCATCATTCTTAAGGTATTTTTACCTTCTTTGAATTTTTCACGCGAGCTGCCATGGAATTCTTTCAAAGTCCCTATTTTTATTGTGCTAGAATACTAATTTTTTTGTTTTAGAATAATTTTTTAAAAAAAATTGTGATGTGGAGTCAATGTCCTTTGTATAACAAAGGTGTTAATGTAAACAAATCGACTGATTGATTTAAAATACTAATGGAAATTTCAAGATTTACAATCAACTAATTGATTTTATGGTTATCTTCACTGACGAGGATAAAAGACACAAAGGTACCTTGTGTTTTGTATGAACAATAAAAAGGCCCCTTAGTTTTTAAAAATAACTAAATGGTATCTCGACTTTTGAGAAAACCAACAGAAAGGATCCTATTCACTGTTACCATATTTGTGTAAACGACCTAAACTTTTCATATTTGTAAATCTACCCTCAATACTTGAAAGCTTACTCTGGAAAAATCTAAATTTATGTTTGTAATATTTTGCTCACTAGTAGTACCTGATGCGCTCTTTCATGTGGTATTAGAGCCACATGATCAAAAATAATTAAAATAATTAAGCTAAGTGTCGCCTGTGGGAGAAACTAAAGGGCTGTCCAATGCCCCTTAGTAATCCCGCACCCTGAATATCCATCATTATCCATCTAGCGGAGAACCTTACAAGTCGTCTGTAACTTATAAGATCCAACCATTGCTATCTTGTCACTCAGGTTACTCACTCGAGATCTGAAACCCGATCAAAGTGTAATTCAAATGGTTTTAAGGCCTACTTAAGGCTAATTAATCGTGATTAATGCTTGAATCATCATCTCCTTTCCCTGTACCAAATTATTCACATATTATACACTCACTGGAAGGGCTTTCTCTAGTAGTACCTCAATTAAACTATATTACTGATATAATTCTAGAATTGAAAGCAGAACTAGCTAAAATTAAGACTGAGGTTCAGGATCTTAAAAAACAATTATCTGTAATTCACATTTCTCTAGTTACAAAGTTAGGCATAACGGAAAATCTACTTCAAGTACCGGAACTCCATTTGAGCATGAATATCCTTTCCAAAACCCAAAAAATAAAAATTCATTTCTTTTACAAGATATAAAAATCAAAAAAAAGTAGGAGAAAAATCTGGTGAAAAATCTTCTGAAACGACAGAAAAAGAAGATGGAGCATAAACAACATACTCTTGAAAAGTTCCAGAAAATGTTTAAGAAAGAACAAAATCCGGGAGAGTTAAACAAGATCATGAGCACAATTAGTGACAAATATGACATTTTATCTGATGATAATAAAGAGATAAAAAACGTCCAATTAGAAAAAGAAATATATTAACAGATGAATCTACTTAAATTAGAAGATCTTAATGTTGTACTCTTAGAAGAAATCAAAAGAAAACTGGATAAAAATATGAAAAAATGACTGCTGAAAATGAGACTTATGAGATTGGCGAAGAACTCGACATTGAAGAAACAGAAATCAATTTAGTTACTAATGTCACTCCAGAACATGAGGAATTTGCTGAACCATATAGAAGAAATACACATTTTTTAAGGTCTAGGTACGTTTCAGCAGGACATACAACCAATTTTTTCTGATATTTTGTCCCAAGAAAAATGACCACCTCTGAAGAAATTAGTCTTACCCCAATCAGTCAAACTAGATATATGTTAAAGATAGATGGAGCCCATAACAAAGAAGAAATATTTGAGCACTAAAAAAGATAGATGAATAGTGTCTTAAACCTAAATACTATATGAATTGCTGCTAATTTCCTAAACTATATTGAACATAGTTTTTCTGGCACTATAGCTAATTGGTATGATTCATTAAGTGAAGAAGGTAAAAATACATTAAGAATGATGGAAACACCACCTGCTATGTTTAGAAATTTATGTAAGGAAATAGAAACCGAAATCATCGGAGATAAACTTGATTCTAAAGAAAAGGCAAGAGAATGGCAAAGAAAAATTAATAATATAGAATTATGGGATATGAGATATCTAGACAATTATATTGCTAAATTCAATCAATATTATTACAAAATTGGGCATAATGAAATCAATCTGGGTATGTTTTATGACGAATTATCATATCCTATAAATTCTATAATTAATGAAAAATACATTGCTTGGCTTGAACATGCAGATGTCATTGATACCCTTGAATCAAGAATTTCTTATTTACAAAAATGAATCAATGAACAATGTCTTGATCTCCAAAAGGAGAAGAAATTTAAGAAGCAATTTCGGACTTACTGGGATACACCTCATCAATGGGGAGAAGACCCTGATAGGAGAAGAAAAAGAAAATTCTATAAAAAAAAAGAGCTTTAATAAGCAAATGGGGGAGAAATATAGAAGAAAGTATTATAATAAACCAAACCCTAAAAAATACAGATTTTACAGGAAAGCTGCTTATTGTCCTGCAGAGAAAAAGAATTACCAATGTTGGGCATATGGAGAAATAGGACATTATGCTAATGAATGCAAAAATAGGAAGAGTAACAAGCTTATCGAGACTTTAGGAAGCCTAGATTATGTTGAGCTTAGTGAAGATATGAAGCATTAGATTTAGCCCTAAGTAACAACAAAGGAATTGTTGAAATCATGTTGGACAATGAATATAAAGATGCAGAGTTTGTTGCAGACAATGATAATGAAGAAGTCAAAGGAGATGGGTTCTTCCCATAATCCAAAAAAGCATAATCTATAAAAAAAATTCATATTTTAATTAAAAAGCAAATACGCATGTGAAATGATGGAAGGAGATATGGAAAATAAAGGATTGTGAGTATGACATTGGAGAAGTTAATCTCATTAACTGGGAAAATATCCTTAAGTGTAACAAAAATAGCAAGAATCGGTATATCTATATTGGAAGTGTTCAAATTCAAATTACTCCATTACAATATTATAGTAAAGATATTGATCTTTATGCTTTACTCTGTGATATTCGGCATACCAGGTTTAACAATCAAATCATCACATGAATTAAGACTGATATATGTAATGGGTCGGTAGGATTCAATTGTCGATCTGGATATTATGTGACTCTCAAGGATGAATTTGCTAAAAACTTCCTATCTCTAAAAACAATAGGAATGGACATGAAAAGAGGAGGATATCCATTAAGGATATTCCGAATAATTATCCACAAATTAGATAATACAATAGATCCAAATACTAAAGTGACAATGATAGAGGCAGAAAAATTTGAAAGTCCCACCCCTATGCAAAAGATCCAAATGGTTAAATCCAATCCTACAAAGATAAAAATTGATCGGGCATGGATAGCTAGCTTTGCCAACCCTACAAAAATCAATAAGAAAGATGTGATAAAAATTGATGAGAATGGTAAAATTACTATTAAACCCAAATTATTAAGAAGCATGAGTACAAGATCAGAATAAGAAGAAGGATCTTCATCAACTAAAGAAGAACTTAAAGAAGATGATACAATTAGTATGACTAGTGAAATGAGTAGAATGAGTTTGAATCTGCAAGACCCAGTTTAGATAGAAAAGTCATTGGATACAAAACAAAAATTATTAGTGAACCAAGTTATGAAGATGAATTAGTTAAAAACATGACTATGGAGATTTGCTATGAGGCTACTAATACAAATCCTAATAGGATTTATATCCCAATAAAGGTCTGTCTGGAGGGATATAATAAATATGAATTATGTGCTTACATAGATAGTGGTTGTTCTGTATGCTTTGGAAAAAGATCATTATTTTCAGAATTTATGTGAAAGCAAGCCAAAAATCCTTCACAAGTAAGAATAGCTAACAATAGTATTATGAGACATAATGAGGCAATAGAAGGGTTATCCATAGAATTAGAAGGAGTTTGATGCATTATACCAGTTCTATGGGCAACTGACCAAACCTCTCATGATATGACTATTAGAAATAATTTTTAAAGATTATATTCTCTATGCACACATACCGTCAATCAGATAATATTCATAATTAATAGTCACTCAGTTCTTATTGAAAAATTAAGTAAGGCCTATGCTCATCAGAAAATTGAGTTAATACGCAGTCAGCATAGTGAGAAGGTAATGCCTGCACAATGTGAGGTAGCACTAACTATTTCTTTACTTGAGTTATCCATTAAAGAGTAGATTTTCAAATAACAAGAAAAGTTATGCAAAGAGCTCCACTCTGATAATCCTCTAAAATTTTGGAATAAAGATAAAACATTTGCTAAAATCACTCTGATAAATTCCAACACTATTATTCGAGTTAAACAAATGGTGATCAATTACAAAAAGCTTCATGATAATACTGTTTTTGATGGTTACATTCTTAACAAAACAGTCATTTTCAATAAAATTCAAGGAGCATCTTGGTTTTCGAAAATGGATTGCAAAAATAAATATTAGTAGATAAAAATGGATGAGAAAAGCATTCATTTAACTGCATTTAGTGCCCCTTAAGGACATTATGAATGGACAGTTATGTTATTTGGTCTTAAAAATACATCTCAAATATTCCAAAGAAGAATGGACAACATCTTCAAAGACTTTAATTACTTTTGTTTGGTTTATATTGATGATATCTTCATCTTTTCTAAAACCATAAAACAGCACAAAAATAATGTCTTAACTATCACCAAAGATGCATTGATCATGGTATTATACTTGGTAAAAATAAGTGCATTTATGCCGAACAAGAAATTGAGTTCTTAGGTCTAGAGATAAAAGTTGGACAAATTATTCTACAAAAGCATATTCTAGAAAAAATAAAAAATTTTCCTGAAACGATTGAAGATAGAAAGCAACTAGAAAGGTTTTTAGGATGTCTTACCTATGCTTTAGATTTCATTAAAGATGTAACTAAATTGAGAAAGTCATTACAACAAAAAATCAAGAAAGATGTAAGCTGGACATGGATCACAAATAATATAAAGATTGTTCTAAACTTTAAATCTGTAAAAATTTTCCTATTCTTAATTTGCCAAATGAAGAAGATGACCTAGCTCTTGAGACAGATGTCAGCAATGAACACTGAAGTGTGGTACTCAAAATCAAAAAAGGAGAAAAACTCTGTAAATATTACAGTGAAAGTTTTAATCAGGCAGAATGCAATTATCCCACTATAGAAAAAGAAATTCTTGCAGTTATAAAGGGAATTGAAAAATTGTTAATCTTTTTAGCCCCTAAACTTTTTCTTATTCGAACTGATTGCAAAAGAATACTTGGTTGTGTAAAAAAGAATTTATCAAATATGCAAGCGCAAGGGCGACTCATGCGTTGACAATTATGGCTTAACTAATTTTCCTTTTCTATTGAACATATACAGAGATCGAAGAACTCTCTGGCAGGTAGTTTAACTCAAAAACTCATCAATGGCAATCATCCGAGCAGAACTCCTATCGGAAAAGGAGGTAATCCATGATGAAATGCCAATACTACTAGGACGGGTTACTCCTTCTAGTAGAGTCCTCATAGAAAACCTGGAATTCCATATAAAAAGTAGATTACGCTTTGGTCTACTATCTATTGCCTGCCTTATAACGCAAAGATTTTCCCTTTTAGAGTTACAAGTTAGTTATCTACAGTATCCTTATGATATCCAAGAAAAAATAAGTTTTCACGTTCGAGAAAAATGGTTCAATGAATGGTATGCATCTTGCATCAAATTTTATCATCATTATTCCTATGATATTTGAGAATCTTGGGAAACAACAATCTATTTCCCTGATGCGTCTGGAGTTGGTGGAGTTGGTTTTCCAGTAAATTCATTATCTCCAAATGACCCTGTCTTCAAAGCCTAGGTTAATGGGATGATGCTTTATTTTATAGAAATTCTAGATCCAAAGTTCTCATTCTTCTCAACCTTAACCAAATTTCAGCAATGCATGTTTAGAAGGATCTATTAGATTCTTACATCTCCTAATGGACCAATAAAAGTTCCAGTTCGCAGATGCCCAAATTTGGAAGTTCATAACGTAGTAATTAAATATGAAAATGGAAAAGCCAAACCGGCTCATTATCTTATTCAAATCGTTGGTTATGACGACCCACGACAAGAATGGGTTTCTGAATGACCAGTTCATCTAGTTATTGATCATGCATTAGCAAGAGCCATTGGATTTTTCAACATTTATCATCAATGTTGGGCATTAATCGAACAAGAAAAAATATTAATGCATTGTAGAAACATTACTTTCACCTATGATAATGAGTTTAAAGAATACATGGAGGTGGAAGAAGCAGTGTCAGAAGATATCTTCGATTATCTGTTTGATGTTGAAGCTGGAAAATTTCTATCAGAAAATGGAAAGAAATATCTCCTTGAATTATTTGAGAAATGGTATCCAGAGTATTTTAAGCAACTTGATGAAGATTTTGGTGATTATTCAGATAATGATGGTCTAAAAGATTTAGTGGAGATGAAGGCATGCAAAATCTCAATAATGATGACTAGTCTTGTCATAATTAAATGCTCTGAAAAGTGGTTGCTCTACTATTGTAGTATTTTGACAAGTGTCTGATTTTGTAAAATAAAGTAGTGTACTGTAGCCATATGAAATATCAACGTGTACTGTAGCCGTTAGGGTATCCTATATACCCCCATCCCCTCTATAAATAGAGAGGTCGAGTGTTGAGAACGGATACGGTCATTTGAGCATTCTTGAGTAAGAGAGAAGTTGTGATTCTCTATTTCTCTATGAGCAAGCATTTCTGATGATCTTAGTAGTTTAAGTCCCTCTTAAATCTTCTACTATAATATTTTCACTTTCAAGTTTTCAATAAAAGAACTTTCCCAGTAGTGAATGTTATTCAATTGAACCTTATGTCTTAAATATTATAATTTCTTCATTAAAGTTCTACTATCATTTAAAAATGTATAAAACTTGATTAGTGACTATAGTCTAAGGTAGGAAACGAAATGGATCTATGCTATGCCTATCTAAGAAAGGTGTGATTGAGATTAGTCATCTCTGTAAACTGGAAGTTAGAAGAATGTCATGATCCAACGCCGACTAAGTTCAGATAATGTTCGAAACTTTCTAATTAAGTTTAATTACTTTTGCTAGGTATGGTGGGCCTATAACCACAAAAAAAAATAATATCTAAAGTATAAGTAGTAGATTGTGATAACTAGTACTAATAAAGTCATTGTAAGAAGTTTAATCAGCGAAAACGAGCATATTTCCTGAAAAAACCTCTAAAAATAGATTATTTGCATAGTTTTTCTATTCCAGGAACTTTTCTGCAATTTCTAAAAATTCAAGGGCTAAAATAATAGAAAAAAAGGCCTAAGAGTCTTTTGTTCACAAAATTAAGGACCCCCAGTGTCACCTTCAAAAAGTAAAGGACCAAAAAGTTTTTAACATAAAACTTAGAGTACCTCGGAGTCATATATTGTCACTAACAGCAATTTCCTAAGTAACATACTTTATTACGACATCCCAAGTAATTCTAATAGAAGTGATTTCTCAAAAATTGAATTATAATTTCTTTTTGAGTATTGATATAATTTACATCCAATCTTAATTCAAAAAATACATTTTTTTAATAAACGAATAAAAGTAATTTTTAAAGAAAATTACATTATAAGTTCATACAACTGTATTGAACTCAATTTACAACCATTCGATACCAATATACCATTCAACATCATCAAATAACCTTATCCTATTATTGAAATTATCTAATTATATCTTTTGTAATTAAAATTGAAATGGATTACTCAGGGCCTGTTCTATTTCGTGATAACATATAGTTGTAAGTTATAAGAAAATATAAGAAGTTATAAGAAACTGTAAGGAGTTGTAAGGAGTTGAAAGAAGATGTAATGAGCTGTAAGAAGATGTAAAGAACTGTAGGAAGCTGTAAGGATAGATATAAGGAGTTGTTTAATTATTAAAGAGTTGCACAGTATAATTTGTGATAATTATGATATATTAGTCATATTTACAACTAAAATTTGATACCATCTGTAAACAAAATTTTACTTAATATAATTGAAACGAAATATGTTTGTTTCACAATGAACGTTTTGAATGAGAAATAATAATATTAAAATAATAAGCTTATTAAAAATAAACCATTAACTAAGTTATTTACATAATAATAAAATATATTAAGCCCCATAAATTTTGTCAATAAAATTTTGCACACTTGAGCTGGTTTTTTTAATATTTACATTAGTTTGATACAATAAGCAAAGTATAACAAAATTAAAAAAAAACAAATTTTTTTGACCAAATTGGACAAAACTCTTAAAATAAGTAAGCAATTTGAAATATAAATGTATGGTCAATATTGTTACCAAGAAATTTTATAAATAAACCTTTAAAATATAATTCAGCAATGCTTAAAATATGAAAATTGTATTGTCATATTAAACAATCAAAAATTGAAAATTACCTTCCGTAATCCAAAAAAATAAATAAAAACAAAAATTGTATTGTCATATTAAACAATTTTGTTATTCTACATAACAAGCGCATATCAATCTTAGTAAGGGAACCAAATTTGGAACGACCACTAAATGTTCAATCATATAATGATAGTAACAAAATTGACATGAAAAAACTTAGGAATAAAATATTTGTAATGCTTTCGTTGCATACACTTTGACAGTTTTTATATATACTTCAGACTTAAACATGAGCAAAAGTTTTGTATTATAATTTTAAAAGTATGGTCACTTATTCCATCTATAATAACATATATTGTTTATGTCGAAACTCAAATATAATTTACGTCATTATATTATGTTTTTATGTTTATGTAAATGTTATGCTCATAAGATATTTACAATTATTGCTAGCATAATATTTATGTAATTAAAATAAATGAGTGTTACAAAAAATTTATGTAAGATGTAGGGAGATGTAAAAAGATGTAAGAAGATGTAAGAAGATGTAAGAAAATATAAGGATTATAATAAGAATATAAGCAGCTATAAGGAGATGTAAGAAGTCATAAGGAGATATAAACTCTTAACTAAATCCTCAAAAATGCGAAATAGAATATGGCCTCAAAGTACATGATTATATTAACTTCACACTACAATTTAATATTTAGTTCTTATAAATTAGTGACATTTTAACCATTAAAATAAATTCAGTCCGCAATGTAAATGTGAACATTGCTACATTTCCTTGAACATTATGTTATTTTCAAGCGTATCAAAATTGTAAAATATTAACAAAATTTTACTAAAATATTAACAAAATGTAAGAAACTTGCACTAAACAATCCAAATAAACTTGCTACATTGTTTTCAAGAGATCTTTGCAATCTAATCCATGAAAGGTACGTCAAAGTACATATATGTCCTTGTCATTGAATTCCAAATGAATTACAACATCCAAATAGCCATTATTTCTTGAACTTGGGAAAAAAAATTCTTTTATTTTTGATGCTAAAAATTGAAATTCTCAACATCTGGATCCTTGAAGGAATGTTTAAAATGACTTAGAGAATGTGATTGACGATTAAGATCCTTAATGGCTTGTAAAACAAACGTGAGGTCTTCTGGGGCCTTTTTACTCCATGTACGTCTCTTTTACCAATTGGCTAGAACTGACGGGTCTCAACGTTCATCTCCATGGGATCAGTTATCAGCCACAAAGATAAACAACCTAAAAACAACAAAGAGAACAAATTGTCTCCAGCCTTCTCATCGTCGGAGGTCCCACACTGCACTGCAAAAGCATAGTCTAGAGTGCCAGAGTGCTCCATGAAGACCTGGCCTTCTTATCCACATGTGCTTCCAGGTCAGCATTTGGGTATCTGCTTTTGATGTGTTCGAGCTGCCAAGAAATAAATTAAAAGAAAACCAACTCAATTAACAAGGAAAGAAAAGCACAATAAAACACTTTTTGAAACAGATGAAAAATGAAGCAAGAACTGCCTTTAAAAACTTGTTTTACTTTCTGTTAGCAGCGGATAGGAAAACGAAGAGTATCACAATTATTGAGAATATCCTTCATGGATAGAAAATTAGAAATTAGCAGGTACAGCTAGGGTGTTCAGTATTCGATCCAAATTCGAACCGGATCGAAAACCAGGTGTACTCGGTCCAAAAAATTATCTTATTCGGCCTTCGGTCTAGTCCACTGGTCCGAATCGAGGACCGACTATTTTTAAAAATAAAATAAAATAAAATAAAATAAAAAATTGTTAAAAGTTTGAAACTTTCTTTTTGATTTTTTGGTCAAAGATAATGCCAAGTGCAAACTAATGCTCTTTAAAATTAGCGAACAAATCAATAATAGCATGATTTTTATCTGAATTAATAGAGTTAATAGGTTTTGTTCCAACCGTACTCGAAAATAAATTCGTTCTACTTCAGTTGGTCCTGGTCCAGTCCAAATTTTTTCGGTCCGGTCTCTGCTCTTATTCGGTCCGATCCTCGGTCCGTACCTTTTCTTTTAATCGGTCTTTGGTCCAACCCCGTCTGATCCAATCCGGGTTTGGACTGATGAACACTCCTAGACAGAGCTTCAAAACTTTAGCATGAGCACCGAAATGCATGAATGTTCTCACTCGCTCATTGTCAAATTCTTTACTACATGGAATCTAAAGCTTCCAACATCGGGTATACAACTTACTAATTACCAAGTTTGCATCTGAGGAATGTTTTTATTATTTATGATATTCATGGTCGGCTACTATGTGGGAGAAATCATTAATGTCATCATTATTACTTGAGAATCAAACTGTAGCAGAGCAGGCACCTTTCATATGCTGCAGCATGCAAGAGTGACTCTCATAAGTTCGGTTCTCATGTGCATGATTACATTTTGGCTCAAGTTTTCATCTTTAGACAGACTGTGATGAGGAAGATAGAATTGGTGGCAGAAGTTTCCTTTTGGTATTCAACGGAAAGCAAGAGAAGGATCTCATTAGTTGCTTAGGACAAGGTACACACACCACAAAAAGTTGAAGGATTGGGAATTAAGAGCTTCAAGGGATGGAATAAAGCACTTATTGCGAAACATATATGGGCCGCAACTGTGAGGACGGATAATTGATGGTTCATATGGATACATACTCATCATCTAAAAACAAACTGATTGTTGGTAGTATGAACACAGGAATGATGTGAATTAGTATTGAAGGAAAATTTGCAAGCTAACAAAACAAAATTTGAGGAGTATATTTACAGCTTCTGAAGGAAGACCTGGAAAGGGCTATGAAGGGTTTTGTCAAAATGACGGAAATGTACCTTGGGCCAAAATGTAAGAAGTACAGGTAATGCGCCCAAGCACCGTATTTTTCATTGGCTGCTATATCAAGACTAATCCTCCCTGAGGAGGAGATTGTACAAATTCACGTCAGTTCCACAAGAATGTGGCTTTCATGGACAAGGAGAAGAGACAAAGGACATTTATTTTTTGGTTAAACAAGTCTAGCGGTCTAGCCTAACAAGATGGGAATCTCAAAAGGATGAAAGAGAGCTGTCCATAGTTGATTGAAGGAGAAGTGTAACAGTGTCTTCCGTTCAGAATAGCCAACAAGATGGGAATCTTATTGGAGAGGCTAAATATGTTGGAGAACAATCCTCATGATATTGGTCAGGAAGTAAGGAGTTCATCACAAACCACCAAGAAGCTTGTTTCTTGAAGATGTGTTGGGCTCTACGTGAGGATCTTCTCAATACATAAAATCAAACTTGCTGGTGTGATCAAAACAATGGTGAAATTGAAAAATGAATGCAACGTACCAACAAATATTGCTCCACAACAGCAGCTTATTTCAATTAATCACATTTGTTCCAACAGCAGATTGTGTGACACTTGGGATGCAAATGTTGATAAGCAACAGCAATATATTGAAGAAGAACAAATTATTCGCATCTATGAAAGAACGGGCACTTTTGGTTTTTCAGAACATTGGTGGTCCATGGATTTGATAATCCTGCTACAAGGTTACAGTGTGGCGAAACTGGGAAAGAATACCTAGCTGAAATTATGATGGACCCTAGATCCCCAATCCACTACTATTTTAGTTTGCAAAGATCATGCACAAGATTTGTATGTTAAAACTCTCATATCAAATGTGCCAATGTGCATATCCGTGGTCTCTACACAGCTCAAGAACCAGTTTTTTCAAATTGCAGGAGACAGCCAGATAATAGGGAAAGCAAAATCGAGAACCACGGTTTAAATTTATTTATTTATTTTTAATCAGTCAGAGTTAATGGTTTAAGAATATTTGGGTAATTTTCATGGCTTATTTTAAAATTATGTGTTTCAGCATAGAATCTTAGGATGGGCAATATCTAGGAAGATGTTTCAATAGTCTCTGTTCTTTTAAATTATCAGCAACATTCTTGCTTGAATAATAAGCAGCAACCTAGGGTTACATGTCAAATCACACAAGTGGTAACAAAACAATGTTTTTTTTGGATAGGAAAAGGTAATGTATTGATAATGATAAGGAACATATACAAGAAAGGATGCTGAAAAAGCATCCCACAAAAGCTAATTACAGCCTAAAAAAGACCATCTATAAAATCGATTACATCAATCGAAGAACAAATAACGTCCTTCTTCCAAAAGAATAAGGCCATCAGCTACTTGTCTTTCAATTGTTCAATTGAGGTTTCAACCACATCAAAAACTCTCCTATTTCTCTCCGTCCACAACAACCAAAAGATGGTGTAGGGAATATCTCGAAAAACTTTGAACTTGAATGTCCTTCCAAAAAAAATTCTCATGCAACTAATTGTTGTCTCACACATATAGGCATCACCCAATGAAGAACCAACCAACTCAAGCTAACTCAAAGGCTTCTGGCTGACCGACAATGGAGGAATAAATCGTCAACTGATTCCGAATCATCTTTACGCATAAAGCACCGGTTGACCAATGTTTTACCCCTCTTTTGTAAGTTATCACAAGTTAGAATCTTGCCTTGAGAAGCTTTCTCCACGAAGAATGATACTTTGAATGGAGCCGAGGACTTCCAAATGACGCTTCGAGGGAAACCGCCATCTGAGAGTGAAGAAGATGAATTCCCAAGACATAAAGAGAGGTGAAGAAAAAGAATTTAACAATGAATTTTCCGGTGGTGGTAAGATTCCATCTAACCATCTCACAGGAAGAGTCCCTCATAAAAGCCCTATCAAGCATGCTAACAAGCAGGGCCATGCTATCATCATCTGGAAAGGCTTCACGAACAAAGATGGGGGAACCAAACAACCGAGGTAGAGTTGTGCTCCAAATAATCAGAGACAAGCTCATCTATGTCTACTGGAAGAGCAAAAAGAGAAGGGAAGCAATTCCTTAAACGAATGCCATCACACCATCTAGTATGCCAAAAAAAGAAAAATATATTGAGGAACCATGACCCACCTCAAAAATGATATGAGAGATAAACAACCCCAACCTTTAATAATAAATTTCCAAGGACCTACTCCATAAGTGTCATTCTGCTTCCTTAGGATCTAGTCTAGTCCCTCTGCCCCATATTTAGTCCTAACTACAGTCCTCCAAAGCTGGTCTTTCTCATTCATAAACCTCCACAGCCATTTGCCAAAAAGAGTCTCATTGAAGATGACAGGTCTCTAATGCCTAAGCCACATTTAGGAAAAGATTGCTTAACAATGTTCCATTTCACCAAATGATACTTGGAATCATTACCAAAAAGAACCCCACAAGAAGCTCCTTTGAATGGCTTCCAGCTTGTTAGCTAACGAACAAGGGATAGAGAAAAGTAAAAGAAAGTAGGTATGGATACTAAAGAGGACACTTTTGATGAGGGTTGATCTATCCCCTTTCATAAGATACTTTGACTTCTAGCTAAATTGGTTTCTTTTTAAATCTCTTAATACCAGTCCCCAAATGGACTTCTATTTGAAATTCGCACCCAGATGAAGACCCAAGTATGATCGCAGGAGGGAGTCTACACAACAGTCGAATAGACTATACTTTTTAATACCCAATAGATTGCATTATTGCATCACCAAAGACTTCATTATTCCACTTCCTTAACTCCTTCTTGACCATCTTCATTTTTCTGGCCACAATATAACTAGTATACACATGCACTTCAAATGCTCTCACCAATTTTTGATAAGAGTGGTGAAGCCATCAACTTACAACCACATGTTCTCAAACCTGAAAGGACACTTCCCTCTATTAATCAGCATCTTCTCTAAACAGATAGGATAATGATCTAATAAAGGACGAGGTAGCCTCTTCTACATGAAATCAGGTCATAATTCCTGCCAATCCCCGAAAATTAAGAAGCAGTCTGATATTGAACAAGTGGAAGTCTCACTACCGCGAGACCAAGTGACGTCTCCTTCTCTTACGGGAAGATCAAGTAAGGCCAAATAATTGATGAAGTCGGGGAATTCAGCCATCGTATTAGAAGAGCTCGACCCCATGCCCCTGTCCCAACTATGAAGGATTCCATTAAAAACTCCAGCAACACACCAAGGCCCACTCCAAACATCCCTAATATTGAGTCATTCCTCCCAAAAATTAAGCTTGTCCTCTCTAGAATGAGGTCCATAAACACTAGCGAAAGCACAAGAGACGTTTGATTTAACCATAAGAAAGAAACATGTGAGTGAGAACTCACCACATGAAAATGAAGTCAATTGAAGAACTTCCTTATCCAACATAGTCAAAATGCCACCAACTAAACCTCTAGCTTGGAGGAAAGCAAAATCATGATCTTCAACCCCCAAGACTACGAATGTTATTCTTTTTTTTTTTTTTTTTGGAGGGGGTGGTGTTGACCGTTTTCATGTAAATTCATGATTGCAGTAAGTGGTCTGCTTGCAATCCCAAGGTGTATTTCCCGGCTATCATAGTGGATCCCTGTGATTTTTGTCTCCATTGCCTATTATTTTATGTTTCCCATAACGTAGATGTTTCTTTATGTAGCCCAATTACTCTTTAGTCTGCCTCGAAAACCCTTATGTCCCACATCAGAGGAGTTTTCTGTAGTTACTTTTTTTTTGGGGGGGGGGGGGTGTTCTGATAGGGCAGAGGAGTTAGAGGCACAATGGCTAAGTGCATGGCGGGATGAGTAGGTGAGGATGAAAGTTATTTCTGTGAGGATCATGAGTATATTTTGATCACTAAGGGAAAACTTGTCCATCCACCTATAGTTGATGATGACCACTTGCTATTTAAGGTCAGCATTTACTAATCAGCACAAATATCGACTACCAAGTCGATTTGAGCATGTCCTCTAGACAGAGTTCCCCACAACCTCGAATATACCACAAGGAATGTCCCTTTCATACTTAGTGCTTTGAAATTACCCTACTGCTAAAATAATACTCTTGGGATGAAGGTTCAACATGTGTCACAACGGGAAATCTAAATACCCCTACTTTTCGCAAGCCAGGGGAACTGCCCCAAAAGAAGGGAGAGGTGGAGGGACCCAATGCCTGTTAGCCAATCCAACTATATCTGAAGTTAGAAATCTAATGAAGGTGGCATCCATTGGTGAAGAATACATTACCGTTTCTGCAGCAAATTTTTTATCTTCTGCTACAAAATCAGTGAGATAACTCGGGAACATACCGCTAAACCTCGCCACTGTCTCTGAAAGAGAGTAACCAAAAACCACCAAAAAAAAAAGAGGCATTATCACAAACAGCAAAAGTTGGATCATGTCAATGATAAGATATACTACCTTTGTCTCTATTCTCTGCAAGGTCACATATTGAAATGAGCCTCTCCAAGCAGTTGATTGCAGTACGGGCCTCCTTTGCCAACCAAGAAGTATCCCCCCCAAAGTGCTCTGCCATATCAAAGCAAGCAACCATATGAAGCCCTCTGATGCCGCAGTTAAGGTTGAACTTGCTCAAACTATAGCATAACAGCATACCGCTACATATGTGTATACCTCACCCTAAACAAGGTGAAACAAGTTCTACATCTAATATCTATCATCTAAAAGAAGGATACGATCCCAAAATGTAATCATACTATATGGGCTCCGACTCATAGATGGAATACACTTTGTGAAACAACTCAAATGCTTCTTCACATTGGCCTACATGGAACCACCAAAAACGACAAAAGAAGATGTGAACCTTTATAATTTAATAAAATTCAAAAGCTTAAACAAGTGAAAGTAGATACATATGGTACTAAACCTTGGCCCTCAAGTTCTGCTGCCACAAAACCATACGCAAGGGACTCTTCTCATGGGAGGTTGAATGCATGCTTCTTAGCAATTTGTACTGCCTGAAATAGCATGTCCTTTGACGTGTTCATATCTGTCTTGCTCCTCCGCCATATTGACGTTATCTGAATGTATTATGGTTCAAAGAATTAGCCTAATTTACCACATTTGATTTATTAGAACTAGAATTCAAACTTCATAAATAATTGTACAAGAGGCCCACCAAATGATGACAAATAGTTACTCATTCTTAATTTTCCCTGAGCAACGAACCGAACCCCTGAATTGGCACCTCACATTGCCAGGACATCAGAAGATATCCTTGAATTGGCACCATGTCTCATTGAACTTCAGCAACATCATCAACCCTCTCCATAAAACCTTCGGTCCTCCAACTCTTTCAGCCTCTCTACTATTCTGTGAATTGAAAGTGGTATTGACAGGGGTAAATTTGGTGGTTTTGAGCGAGAGTCTAGAGATAGGTGAGAAGAATGGGGTCACACAAGGTATACAGTGGTTCAATTTCAGCAACGACATCAACCATTTCATAATCTCTATACTGCTTCTGAGAAGGTGGAGACATTATAATGAGAGTAACCGGTTAACGTGAAGAGGAAGGATTGGAAAGAAAAAAAATAGGATAGACCGCTACAACTAGTTGTGTATACAATAGCTATGTCGTACTTGGTCATAAATGTAAGTCATATGTTAGCACAATGAGCTTCTTGTCATTATTGTTGTTGTGGGTGGTAATTGTCTGGGTACATATATATATATATATATATATATATATATATATATATATATATATATATATATATATATATATATATATATATATGCCATGATGTTGTTTATTGTTTATCCATATTATGTAATCCAAATTACATGATAATGTAGTAAGGATAGTGTATCATACAAGTGTAAGGGAAGGCAAGCATTCTAAAGAAAAAAAATTATAGTGCCATGACAAGGTGTATACAGGTATATATAATAATGCTAGTGTGAATGGATAAGTTGTGGGATATACAATAGTGTACTAGAGGGACAAGTTAAGATGTTAGAAGGTGTTGTGAAAGGGTTGTAATGTTGGTCAAAGGCTAATGTTGGAGTGGATATAAACCTAGATAACCTGAATGGTATTCCGTGGGAGACATAGTTTAGTAATTGGTTAAACTGATGGCTATACTGGTGGGTACTATGTGAGTCACTTGTGTAAAGTAAATGATGCACTGATGTTTGAAATGATAAAATGATGTTATCATACGACATGCAGTGCAAATACGGAGGTGTTAGGTAAGTTGATGGGAGTGGATGGTCCAGCCTGGAGGAGGACAGAAGGGTGTGATTGTTGTGACGATCATGTAAAATAGATTTAGATGGTGCTGTTATAGCAGACAATGGTGGGGGAAGGGAACTAGTTGTGTATGTGTTATTGGGGGGGCGGATGTTGGAGGAAGGTGGACATGGGAAAGTACCTATGAGAGAGGGTCAAGGAATGTATGTTGTTGAAGAAGAGAATTGAGGTAGAGGAGGTGCGAACATTAGTGAAGGAGGTTGTAGGAAGTGATTTGTTGCAGCACACAGTATGGAGGTTGTAGGTTATGAAAAATACTTATTAGTACTTATTATTAAAACATGCTGAATCATGATGAAACATTCTAAAACATGATAAGTACTTCTCAAAAATTGAAAAGAATATATCCATATATAGCACAAGAAAGCTTTTTTTCTTGCGATTGCTGAATAATTCAATGAACTTCTTTGCTTTTTTGTTGGGGAAGGGGATTGAATCAATGGTCGGAATACCTACAGAATTGCTAATGAAGATTGAAATGGGAATGATTGCCCCACAAGGAAAGAAATAAGTTGGAATATAGTAGTTCATATTATGCTGCTGACCCATCACTCCGAATAGAAAAAGTTGATGAGTATATTCGCGATGATAAGGGTCTTTTTCACAGAATGACAAAAAGTTTGGTCTGATACAATCTACCATCTAGCAAGTTCAACCAAAAATCATAGATTCATAGTTAAAAGATGTAACATGCCAGTTGTAGGTCTTATTTGATTAATTCATGCAATCTGGGACTAGATTCTCTCTAGCTTCTTAACCAAATCCTTTGTCATATATAGTTAGGGATGAAAGTGTTACTCAAAGTCAAAAAATCTAATTAAAATCTGATCCATTTAAAACCTCACTGGGCGGTGAAAATGGACATCAAGCGGGTATGGGTTATAGATGTGAGTATTATATTCGAAAATATGTATGAGTATGGATTTCAAAATCGATACTTGATTTGCTAGTAATGAGGCAAAAAGAGCTAAAACTTAGTTCAAGTTGAAGGCAAGAAATGTTAATGGTATAATCTTTACAGCCATTCTTGTGCAAATTAGATATTTATCTGTGGATTTTCTATTTGTTCATTTCATTCAGTGTTAATAAAATTGACGTTGAAATCAATTTTTGTTTACATTGGGATGAAAATTTGAACGTTTTTCCTACAAATTTGACTTTTGAATCTTATTGGGCACATTTCTTATTGTTGTCACTTAAGGTTGGTAATCAAATATCATTTATCTGAAAATGACTTGAATATGGTAAGACTTTGTGCTCAGCCCCAAACCTACGTGAATAAAACCTAGCCTATAAACTTGGAAAACCCAATGGGTGCAAGCGTGTTACTTTCCAAAATCCAATGTATGTGAATATGGATATAGGTTTTATTTTTTAAAAATAAGAATGAATACAGGTATGCTTCAACCCACCCGGCATCCATCCTACCTAGGATATTGCACCAAGGGGAATTGCAAATTCCTGGGAATCAGAACGGTTCCATGAGAACCTAGATGAACAAGAGCAGTATGTTGCATTAACCTCTCTCTACTGATTCCTGATTATCATCTTTCCTTACTACTATCCTATAATTAAAATGGAAGAGAAGTTTCATTCGATGTTCCTCGTATCAAAACTAATAAACTAAAAAATTATCATTTGAAACAGAAATAACTAAACCTGTCAGTTCGGCCGTGCATGTTAAATTTGGGCTAGTGTATTTGGGTTCGGATAAAATACGGGTCATGTGTATTTCGGATTGGGGTAAAATATGGGCTATCATATTACGGTTCTGCAGGTTTCAGATCGACCCAATGGGTTTAGAGTGTCTCTTCTGTAAGTTATTTTTCTTGTGGCAAAATCAAAAATTTTGCTCATTTATTGATTTCTTTTATTTATCACTCAAAATTATTTGCACTTAATGAAAAAGTATAGTGATTGTGAGTTCTCAAAAGAATATTTAAAATAGTTAACCTTTTTATTGTGATATATGGTCATGTATGCATGAGCAAAGCACCCTTTGGGTTGGGTGGTTCGAGTCACCCATTAAAATTAAGCCAATAGTGGGGCAAATCATTGATGTTTAGCCAATAATTCTATATTTCTATAAACTAACCTACTAATATTCAATTAAATGCACTTTCTTAATGGGTCGGCCCCAACATGAACATGACTGGCCCATTTTCCATTGCTAGCATCAAAGTTTAGTTAGAATGAAAACCTAATAAAAGGGAATCAGACAAGTACAAGATATGTTTCTTCATTATAACATCAAAAAAATTAGATAATTACAAAGTAGTTTATTTAAAATATGGTTGATATGTTCGTTTTACTAAATATATAATGGTATGACCTGTGCATCATTAATATTTATCTAATTATCTTCTTCTAAACTGATTTTTCAAAAGATTAGATAGTCACTTCACCCTAGTTTTATACTTTTTTAGAAGATTTTCCATTTACAAGATATGTAAGATGTTATTTTAAGAGAATGGAGTGGAGAAAGAAAGGGTACTATTGTTTAATTTGTAACATGATGCGATATTAATAGGAATAAATTAGAGAAAAATCTAAAGACAAGTAAACAATGTTCGGGTCAAACGGGGGGGTTAGGGTTCGAGTCAGATTTGACCTGCTAATTTGCAGGTTTTTTTGTTCAATTTATTTCAGGTTGGGTCAAAAAAATTGCATTCAAAACCCAAAATTTGTAGGCGGGTTCGGATCAAGTTTTCAGTTCAGGTCCATTTTTGCCAAGTCTAGCTCAAATAGCGGTTTCTTTTTAGTCATTTAACATTAGGACTAATTAGGATTGAGTTTTGAGAAAATTGCCTAGGTAATTTGATGAATTAGCATTTAGCAAGTCTGATTCCCATGATGGCCTACCTTACCCTCCAACGCCATAATCTGTGGGTCAATTGAAATTAGATCATTTATACGTATTAACTAATGAACTTAAACTTTAAACATCACTAGTATGGACCCGTGCTTTGCATGGTGGATATTACAGTAGACATATATATATATATATATATATATATATATATATATATATATATATATATATATATATATATATATATATATATATATATATATATATATATATATATATGTAGTATATGTATGTATATATATATATATATATATATATATATATATATATATATATATATATATATGTAGTCAAAATAATCGATGAATGTTAATTGTATACAAAGTTAATATTGTAATTTAAAAAAGGATACTTAATTGTATTGAAAAATATGAATAGATAGCACTTTTATGCATAAACATTGAAACTCAATAATTAAAACAACGTATGATTATCAAAGACAGGATGTAAAGTATGACAAAGATTATAGGTAGTCAAAATGAAACTAAAAATCATGCTAAATGACATAATAATACGTTAATTTGTGGTGCCAATGACGAAGAATTCACATTTTCTTCTTGTACCTACATTAAAAATTAAGTTCTTAGTAATAATTTGATTAGCAATGATATAATGAAGATTACAGTTATATCTTGTATACATGATGTACCAAATATCAGTGTTTCGTAAGTAATACACCTCTTCCTTCTAACTAACTGGCGCAATAAGAGTGATAGACAATTCTACTTCATGGTATCGTCGAGACTTCATAATAAATACTCATGCATCTGTACGATTATTTATAATCGCATATCCTGATAGATGACCATATGGCTGTAGAAAATGTTATAATGAGATAGTCAGTAATCAAAAAATAAAGTGTCCAAAATATGATGAATAATATAATACATGTGTTACATATGAATTCAATTGTGTTGTTGTATACAAAATAGCCCGAGCATCCTTATGAAGAACAATAAATCTTCTATAATCTGTATGATCTTGCAATAAAATTATACAGATTTACCTATAATTCATATAAAAGAGTATAGTACATAATAATGTAAACTGTTCAACCAGAAATTGAGTTAATTTATACCCTTCGTTATCTATTATTTGCTCCAAAATAAATGATTAAATTAGAATTTTAATATTATTTTACTTATTTTGTAGGAATTGAAAAAAATTTGAAAAAAATAAATAGTGTTCAACTGATTAATATTGGATCCAGTAGAGAAAAAAAGAAGAAGAAGAACCGGCCCAATAACCGTGGCCCAATTACCCCTCCCTCTTCCATTCTCAGCTCTTTTTCTCTGTCTCTTCACACTATGCATGTCTGTCTTATTCTCCCGAAATCTAGTCTGTGAGGCCCATTTGCGTATCCAATGCCAAGCCAACCTGAAGCCCCAACTTCCCTTCTCTCTTTCTATTCTCTCCCATAAGGGTCAGTTCTCTTCTTTTCCTTTTTTTGACCTGCACGCGCCCGTTTTCCACCTTCTGTGAGGGTCTGAATTCCCCTTCCAAACTGACCTATTCGCCCCTAACCAGCTCCATCCAAGACCAGTTCTTTTTCTTTCATTCTTTCACTTAATTCACATGTGCTTAGACGTGATATCTAACTCTCCATCCCTTCTTCTTTCTTTGCTTTGCTACCCAGAAAAGCCCGAATCTACCTTCTTGGTCTGCTGGTGCTTCATCACCATCATTCTTGTTTCTAGTTGTAGATTTAAACTCTAAAATTTGGTTCAAGATTTAGAATTTTGCTAGAATTGATTTTTAATTTGTTAAGATTTAAAGTCAAGCGATAGTTGCAAATTCAAGTTCGTATTTTTTGTATATTAGCAGAGCTTCAATTTGGCATATATTCGAGTTTTCGGTACTGGTCATTGTTTGGATAACTGGATTCTCTATTCGGTTCATATATGCATTTAGATCCATATTTTCATTCCAGGTCAGAGCTGAAGGGAGTTGGAGGTGAAGAGGTTGAGCTTAATTTCTCTCCGGTTTGTTAAGTTCTCTGTTTGTATTTCAGTTATCCAAGTTTGCTTTTGCTTTGCATAATTTGCCTATAATTAAAGTTAATGATAATAGATAGGGTAAGCTTCTTCCTAATATTAATATTCCAGTATAGTGTTTTGAAATAATTGGTTACTAATTAACTAAGCCTTAACAATTTAATTTAATCGTATCACATTTAGTTTTATAGCAATCTAATTTCGTAACACATCCCTGAGGATCGACCCGTACTTGCTACAACGATCAACCATACACTGGCGAAATTCACAACATAAATATACAACTGGAAATGCATAATCAATAGTACTTAACAATGAATAAGTTAGATAATTTTTTAAACTATCATAGTTTTCAAATTACTATAGAGAAATTAAGATATTATAACTGCTATCAAAAATATTTGCTAAACTTATTGTAGTATATTTATATATATTAGAAATTTTAGTTGATAGTTTCTCACAATTTGCACCTATCAATAATTGCTTCTTCTTAAAAAGTTATTCATTATTTTATTTAAAGAACTCAAAATATTGTATATGACATGGTTGCTATTTGGAATATTGTAATATTTTATAAATAGTTATTACAATTAAAAACTTATAAATTTTTTTCACTTATTATATGGGTATAGAAATACTTGTTACAAATTCAAAAAATAAAAAATTTCATCAACCTCTTAAAAGGAATATTTTCGACCATTAATTAATTGTCATTTTGCAAATTTTTGTTCATAAAAAAAATTAGTGATTTTAGGAACTTTAATTCCTGACCAAGAGATATAAGAAGAAAAACACCTTATCCTGCATTAAGAACGTTTGGAAAGAAAAATCTTTCGTCTAGGTCTAGCTCTTCTATTAATTCACATCTCTTCTATTTAATCTAATAATAATATGTAAAGTGGCTAATTTCGGGTTTATCATTAAAATAAGAAAAGTGAAACTTTAATACTTTATTCCTTCCTTGAATCACTAAAATATTAATACCATTCATAAACTTCAGTACATATATATTTTCAGTGATTTAGAAAAAGTTATTAAAGTATATTTTATTTTTAAATAGTTAATAGTCAAGAAATAATATAGTTTTAATTATGATGGTAATTATTTTTATTGAAAATCTGATGGTTGTGGTTATATAATCAAATCATCTAATGATATTATGATGATAATTATTTTTATTGATTTAGGAAAGGATGTCAAAATATATTTTATTTTTAGGTAGTTAAGAGATTCTATTGCCAAAAAAAATCAAGATATTATATATTTTTAATTATGATGGTAATTATTTTATTGAAAATCTGACGGTTGTAATTATATAATCAAATAATCTAACGGTTCAAAATCTAAAATTTATGAGAAAATTCGAAAAAGCCATGTCATCACAACATTGCTTTTATATTATAGTATAGATAAGTTGAGGTGAAATTTTTGAGACTTCTTCAATGCGAGGCTTTCAAAATATCCCCAAAAAAATTTCATGAAAAACATGTCCCAAAATATGGAAAATTTTATCAAAACAGGGATCACGTGATCCCCAAAAAAAAATAACAAAATCTATACTAAAAGATTTAGGAAAAAATCTATATAATACATAATAGTAAAGTTTCAATAACTACCATTTCCTTGATTCTCAATAACTTGAACTTTTCAATCGTTGGATTAGATGATTAATAAATAACAGCTATTGATTTACTTTAATCTCTCTTCCAAAATTTCTAAATAGCTGTATTCCCTTACCTTACTCCATCCCACGCAATCAATTACTCCCTCTTAAAAAAAACTGCTTGGCTTCCACTTCTCTCTCCCCCTAAAATAATTCCCCATGCGTTTAGGTCTGAAAAGCCCCAGAATTTTCCAGACACCTTCTCTGCCTCTCAACGCTGCTCCTAGCTCTCTCTCTTCTCCAGTGTGTGTCGTGTTCTTCCATTCCATCTCCCCACGCGTTTGGGTCTGAAAAGCCCCAGAATTTTCCGGACACCTTCTCTGCCTCTCAACGCTGCTCCTCCCTCTCTCTTCTCTCCAGTGTGTGTCGTGTACTTCCATTCCCATGGCTTCCCGTGTCACTCTTCTCCTCTGTCTCTCTTCCCGTGTGTTTGTTTGGGTTGGTTTTCAACAAAAAATAAGTAAAATATTATGTCCATTGAAGAACCGAATATGGCTATGGCAGAGGAGAAGGAGAAGGATGACCTCGCCTAACCCTCTTTCAATTTTCTTTTCCTAGCTTCTACCCACTATTAATCTCCCCTGTAAGTCTCTGTTTTCAATTTTGACATTTGGTTGTGTTTTGTAGGCTATTGAAGTCGTTGATTTTAGAGGATGCATTGGTGTAATCGAAGAGGGGGCAACCAAACGATGGATTTGAAGCTGAATCTGGCGGCGCCGGTGAGGGGGAGGGCGGAGTAGTCGTCGCCGCCGCCGCCGTCACCGTCGGTGAATCCGGTTCTGAGAGGTTTACTGGGTATTTTGGCATGAGAATTTTGTAAGTTGTGGGTGTTCTGTTGAGAGGTTTACTGGGTATTAACATAGTGACATTTTTTTACGCTGCTTCTCCCTCTCTCTCTCTTCATATGGTATGAAATATGGGGATTGATTGACTCACATGAAAAGGTACTCATAACATAATTGTAGACAATATGTGCTATCATCTATCCGGTTAATATAAGTAGAGCAATCACTCTTTTAATTTAGCTCTGATTTTTTTTTTAAATCTTACTTAGTTTTGCACAGGTCGTTCCAATTGAAGGTGAAGAGAAAAAAACCTCAGTCGTTGCACTGCAAGGTCATTTGCCATTTCAAGGTATGTTGCACGATCACTCTTTTAATTTACCTCTGATTTTTTTTTTTAAAAAAAAAAACCTTACTCAGTTTTGCACAAGTCGTTCCAATTGAAGGTGAAGAGAAAGAAGCCTCAGATCTGAGGATTGAATCCAGATATGTCGTTTGGCATTTCCAGATATATTGCACAATCTCTCTTTTATGTTACCTTTTATTTTTTTTTAAAAAAACCTGACTCGGTTATGATATGGTTTGGTGAGAATTTTGTGGGTTTTGGATGTTCTGTTGAGAGGTTTACTAGGTATTAACATAGTGATGTTTTTTAATTTGGTTTTTAAGGGGTTGAACATAATACCAATGTCAATTTACTTCTTTTTCCCCCCAAAACTAAATCTGAAATTATATCCACAAGACTTCTATGCACCCACAAACTCTTTCCTCCGACGTCACCCCTACCCACTCACAAATACCTAACTGCTCCCTGCTCACGTTTTCCCCTCATACTGCACTATTTCTATTCTCCCAATACTTTCAATTACCCCCAATCTCACACATATCTTACAACCTCCTCTTCCATCTCCTGCACTGTACGCAACTAATCAACTGGATTATTAAACACATATTTTGCTAGCGGCCTAATCATGCGAGGTAGACATAATCACATTAGAAAAACGTTACACCTTTGGATTTATGCATTGTCCATCATTTATGAGTTTGTGGATCATCCCAACTAAATTTGTCAGTCGGAGTCATTGTATGATGTTTTTAATTTTTCTGTTGCAGGATACTTTGGAACAATTCTTTTCGAACCTGTTTCTCGTGGTCAATCTTCTCTAACTATAGGTATTGGTCTTTCAGAATTTGTTGTATATTCGCAATAGGCTAATTATTAATGTAACAACCTATATGGAGGGTGGTTTTTTTTAATGGTTTTTGCTTCTGATGTTGCGTATTTGATTTGATTGATTTTGTACAATCTGGTCTTTTGCTTCTGATGTTATGAATTCTGTGCATTATTTGAAGTGGTTCGAGACTTAAACTTTACATTGAGATTGGGTAATAGTGTGATGCATGATTTGTGGGAATGCCCCCTGTGGGATGCCGTTGGATTCTTTGCTTAGTAAATGTGGTATGTTGGCATTGTTCTGACGTGGGGTTGAACTTTGAATATCAAAGTCCATGACAGCATACTGATTAATTGGTGGGGCAGGATGGACTATAATTTTTTGTTGTGAAGAAACCTTCGGGATAGCACTTACGATAAGGGAAATCCCTGTCCAACTAGAACTTAAAAGAGAGAGAGCACTTTTTGTGGACTCTAGTGGAACTATGACAACAATTTTTTGTGACTCTGATGGAACCATATGGACAAAATTATTGAGCAGTAACAGAGTGAAAAGTTATCTTGGAGAAGGGCTTATCAACTTTGATTCTGGCATTTATGGTTTTGTGTGTGTGTGTGTGTGTGTGTGTGTGCAATTTTACAATCTCTGCTCCCATCAGGCAACTAAGGATATTGTGCCACATTATTTGCATGTTACAGCTTGCAAGTTTAAGATTTGGAAAGTTATGTTTTTTAAGTGTGAATCCTTAAAAAAAATACTGGTGTCTATATATCATTTGAAATTATTTGCTATGTTTGCTATGTTATATTGTAAGTGGTTATATTTTAATTATCTTAAAATTTCCTCACTTCTTTAAATGTTTTAGGGGAGGCTGAGCACCTCACACTATTCAATTAAGGATTGTTGGACATGAATAATTCAAAATTCAAAAAATTGGAAGGATTTGAGTTGAGTACACATGTTGTCAACATGAATTATGTCTATGATGACACACTCTTTCTTATGCAGCTCTTCTTGGCCTGAAGGAAGACATCATCATGTTACTAATTTTTACAAAATTTGACCTTCTTTATCAGCACTTCACTAATTATTTAAATTATTAGTATTTACTGGCAGCTAGCCTGGTTAAATTTAAGTTAGGTAAATCCTTGAATGTTAATGCTAAGTTGAAAGGTACTAAATAGGTTAATGAAATTAATATTCGATAACTAACAAGGGAAGTAAATTAATAACCACATTCATTTGTATAAGTTCATTGGTATTGTTGTAAATGTTCACATGTGAACACCTTTTAGTATATTTATGATATTTTTATAATGTTAGGATTAGGGGAATTTTTACAAGTATAATTTTACAAATTCGAAACATATATATGTATATATGTGTTATTGTTCCCATTATCAAATTAGTTTAATGAAAGACCGCAATGTGTGCTTCATTTTTTTTTTTTTTGAATTAGTTTACTTAATATAACATATTTTGACTTATTATTGCATTCCTGCATATTCTGGTGTTTGGACTTACTAGCAGTCTACCGGAATATTATATATTCTGATAACATAATATTTTTGGATTTGGCACCCAAGGTGCTTCATTGACTTTTTCTTGCATTCCTATTCCTATTATTAATTAGTGGTGACTCCGTCAATGTCAATGCTAATTTACAAAAAATGACCTCCTGGATATAAACTTGACATATTTTGCCAAGTTAAATTCCAAATTAGAAAGACATGTAACTAATTACAAATGTAACTTTATACTTACATATATTCTTTTAACAAAACATAATCTTTATAGTTCACAATATATAGGTCAGATATTGCCGACTTTTTACTTAAGTAATTGAAATTCACCGTTTGATTTATAATGCCTGTACTAATTGCAAAAAAGTGATATGTATTCGCTTTGAATGTACCTTACTGTACATTTCAATCTCAAAAATTGACACAAAAGAGGTTTGCGTACTTGATTGCCTGTAGTTATGTACTTTCTTCTACTTTTCCAAATATGCATTATTATAACCGTCCTGTGCAATTTAAATTTATAGGTATATCTTTAGAGTTCTCTTGCAAGATAATACAGGTTGTAGAGAGTTTACTGTTCTTCATGAGGATGCTCGAATTCTTTTGCATACGATGACTGCGCAGTTAGATTGTATGTATCGCATGTATTACAGTTTTCCCTACGTATCACAGTTAACACAGTTTATTCTTTTACTATTGACTATCCTATGTTAAGATTTTCTACAGTCATATGGACATCTATTGCTTTATGCGATTATAGATGATTACATAGGTCAACCATGGGTATTTATCATGGACCCCCTATGTCACTATGAAGTAGAAGTTCCTATCGCTTTGATTGCACCAGTTCATTAGGAGGAAGAGGTTTATTACTTACGAAAGACTAATGTTAGGTACACCAGGTAGATCATGTGTAAATATAAACTTCAACCCCATCATTGTCATTCAAATTATTTGTAAAACTTTATTTCCCTGTAGGTATAAAAAAAGGAGATGGATTCTTCGTCATTGGCGTGATAGATTGACTGCTCATCATGTTATTTAGCGTATCTTTTGTCATAATCACTATCTACTATTTCTATCATTCTATTATAGACCTTTTTCTAAGTCATGTGGTTTTTAGTTGTTCATCCCAATATATGAAGTTGCTATCCACATATATTTTTCATTTATTATTCTATCATCTTTCCTAAATTATAATATTAACTATGTCTACAATGATTATCGGTTCATCACTTACATAGTATATGTTATGAAATGTCTACTTTAATATGCACCGTGCATAATACGGATTCAGACTAGTATAAATAAAATACTAGTTTGGATCTATGCTTTTTACAGTGCATGTTACAATAGAAAGTTAATCTATAATAAATTTTGATAGGAAAGCAAGAATTTCGACCTCATGTCAGTTATGCGAATCTCGAGGGAAAGCAAATGTAGTAAAATTTGAAGTTTCAAAACATCCCGCCTCTGCCCGGAGCAAAAGCCAAAATTAAATTACTTAATTTTCCTCTCCTCTCTCGCAACCCTATTCAACAACCCAAGAGACCCAAGACCCAGAAATCTCAAGAGTCTCCCAAGCCTGCTGCCAATATAACCTATCAGCCGTGAATCATGATGGAAGATCTGAAGCCTTCATCGACAAATTTAGAGCCCCTTTCTGCTTCTTCTTCTTCTCTGTTTGTACTTCCCTTGGTTCCTTTCCTTTGATTTTCTTTCGTAATTTATTCCTCAAATCCCACCTAGGGTTTGCTCCCCAGGCCTGAAACCAATTTTCGGTGGCAATTGTCAATTCCTGGCCACTTCACCAGATTACTGGAGAGCTACGCGGTGTATTTTGAGGAACAATAGAAAGTTTGAGTGTCGAATTTTAGGAAACGGATGGTCGCTGCTGGGTTGATGCGAGAAGCGGTGTTTGAGTTGGTTGACATCTGATCTAGTTGACTCAATTTCATCAAAGATTGGGTCTTTGAACTCTAATCCAGATATGCTCTGTTCTTTACTTGTATTTGGTATTGATATTCTCTCTTGCGTTCAA
>JAKOGI010000099.1:147500-237500 GCA_029747015.1 Carnegiea gigantea | reverse complement strand
CTCTTCCTCCTCCTCACCCTCTTCCTCATTATGTTGCGAGTGATGAGTAAATAGTAGCTGCGATATCGAATCAGAAACTTGTTGCATTTGAAAGAAAACTTGGAGGCGCTGATCGATGCTCATCATTTGTTGGCTTAGTTGTTGGTTGCTTCGGATGAGCAATTTGTTAAATTCCTCCAGTTGCCCACATTTCTCCATAAATAACCGGTAACTTTCAGTTTGTGAAGTTAGCTCACCCCCCAAGTTGGTTACTACACCCCTTAAGTCATTGAGCTCTTCTTGCGATGGCGTATAACCGGTGTTTGCTAACAGGCATTTAAATGAAGTACGCATTAGTATTGCAATTAAATAAATTCATCGTATAATAATGTTCATTAAAACTATAATACGAAAACTGTACTGGCTCTTTGAGTGGGACTGAAGTAATCAGATTTCCTAATGTTGACAGCCTCATTGCCAATTCCATAAATACGACCCTTCTTGTTCTTATACGTCTTCACCCACAACTCATTTGGGTTTGGAAGTGGTTGGGTTGGATCTTGAGAAGTGCCATCCTCGGTCCCTTGAGAGTTGATAACATCTTGGAAATCACGTTCAAAGGATTCCTACAATACCGCAACATGCGTAAGAAATCATATGTATTACAATTAATGAAAGTAAAGTATACAAGTTGGTGTTGAACTGCCGATAAAGATTGAGAATAGCTAATTGCTTACATATGCTTGTTGTGAGTTCTTGTCAACCCAAGGGGCATCTTCTTGGCCATGAAGTTTGTGAGTGCAGCTGAATAATTCAATAATCGTGGGCTCTGTTCCAAGTTGTTCCCTCTATGTACGTGCTAGAAAGAATGATGTCAACCACAAGCCAAACTACAGTATTGAAGTTAAAGAAATACATAGTAAATTCATTTACCAGACGCCGCCTATACTCGTGCATAGGGATAGAGTCACAGGTATGGAGAGATGGGCCACCGCTTTCTGGAGTACCCAGTCGGTTCTTCTGGGCCGTTTCACGCAATTTCTTGTAATGTTCGCTCGTCCAGTGCTATTTGAGTCCCTCCCATTGAGCATCACCGAGCCAAACAGGCTTCTTGTTATGCTTCCTTGCTCTGCCAAGGAAGTCTCTCAAGTGTGCATGGCCTCGGTATTCAAAATTCCTTCTAATATGGTCCTTATGGACCGAATCCCAAGTAAACCACTTCTGTAATTATGAAAACAACAAACACATCAAATAATACATTAGTAATTTATCATGTTCACACAAACTGTTAATATGTAGTCACTATAGTTACCTTGAACTCTCCAAACCATAAATCTTGTACGGGTATGGGCACTTTACACCAAGTAGGCTAAGCTCCATCATATTTGCTTTGAAATATGAGCGAAATCCTACTAACAGCACCATCATTGGAGAGAAACCTAATTGAACATAACACATTAAATTGATTACTTATTATGCAAAATTCATGTAGTAGTTCACAACATATAACAATTGAAGACTTACCCGTTACCATCATGCTCAATCCAAGTCTTTGCTCGAGTGCTCCCATGACTGGATTGTGCTTCACTTTCACCAGTTGCAATGTTATCTTGGGACTGGTTTGTGTTGGGGTCAATAGGTTGGGGAGTAGGCTGCATAGTGTTCACAAAATGGGATTTGGAGGAATGTTGTAGGCAAATTGACCGTACATGGTGCTTTGGTTAGGAATGTATGAGGTCTGATGATGGAAAACCCTAAATGGGAAGGCACTGGTTCTGAAATACCTGGTATGTAACCAGCCATTGTGGCACCTGGGTGAACTGGGGTATGAGGTACGTGGGGGAAAGATGGATCAATGTCCATTGCTGTTGGAACCTACGGCAGAGCTCCTATGCCCCCGTCCTCTACCTCGAGCAGAGGACTTACCTCGACGAGTACTGGAATTCATACTTGAAATAGGTGACAACAAATGCAAGTACAAATATATAATAATTGCACATATCAGCCATTTACTCAGACATCATAATAGGTACGTACGTAACATATATTTTACAAAATTCATTCATACAATAAAAGTAAAGTCACAACCAATAGTTTGACATGCAAAGTACTAAAATACATAAGAATTCATAAGCACTCAATCATCTGCATCATCATCATCATCATTGTTATCGTCATCGTCATCATCATCATACAAATGTAATTTTCTTCTACTTCATCTGTTTCATTACCGTCATCCCACTCGCCCTCTTCATCACCCTCACCATTCTCTACCTCATCTATCTCGTCATTACCCTGAATGAATGAAAACTCCATTTCATCATGAACCTCTTTTTGTGGTGCACTTTCATCCACTAATGATGTAGGGATGGCGTCATTGATACGTTCAACGATTATCGTCATGTCCGTTTGTTGGTACGCAGTAGGTAGAGTGTACTGCTTATCCACTCTCGTCCTTGATTTGGTTGGTATGACAACAAGTCAATTGGCCCTATCCCTTGAGCGATCTGCATGTGGTATGAAGTATACTTGTAATGTAGTGTTTGGGAAGATAAATGGGTCGTACTTTCGGTATCTCCTTGTACGGTGGACTTCAATAAGTTTGCTTAGTTTATGACATCGCGTCCCATGATTCAATATGGGATCGAACCACTCACAACTGAATAACATACATCATTTAAGTGGTTCGCCTACGTACTCAATTTGGACAATATCCTTTAGTACACCATAATAATCATTTTCAATATCGCCTTCCCCTGTACCGCAAACACTGACACCACAATTAAATGTTCTCTTCCCGACGCTGCGAGCTTCTGTGTGAAATTTGAATCCATTTATTCTATATGCTGTCCACGTCGACACATACCGATTTGGCTTCGTAGCTAATTGTGTCAAGTAGCACTCTTTGTCGGTCTCGAATAGTTGAATGTAATTCACCTAAGGTGATGTAACATGTGGTTTTAGTTAATACAATGCATCTAATTAACTATTATGTTAAAATTATGAATAAATGAGTTGCAATACTTACATTCTGACTAAACTAATCTGCAAAATGAGTTTTGATCGCAGACATTGCGACGTGCAGTTCTGACTCATTCTATGAAAATTCTGTTACATTTTATAAAGTCTATTAATATACTTGCGCTCCCAATGATAAACTCAATTGGAAGTTAAGATACCACTCACCCTATATAAGGTTTAACTTCATCACAATTTAACAGCACGTGAAGATGGGCAGCAACATATTCGGCATCTATGAGATACCTTGATCTTCCCTACTAATAGCGGTCCTTTGCAGTTCAAATACAGACAGAGTTGGAAAATGATTAATATGATCATCACCATCCTCATTTCTTCTGCATCTAGTGCGCATGGAGGGCATATTAGAGCCGAAGTAATAGGAGATAAAAAATGTCCTCTCAGCTTCTAGGTATGCTTCTGTGATTGAACATTCAGGACACGCTTGTTGCTTTATCTTTTTCTTCGATTGGCCAAAGAACCTAACAAATTCAAAATTGCATTCACTTCTAAGTGATTCCACATATAAGAATTGCGATAATGTTTCATCGATTATAGTGTACTTTACCTCTCAAATGGATACATCTATCGGTATTGTACCGGACCACTTAGTTGAACCTCTTTCGTCGAATGCACTGGGAGGGGCTCCATCACATTAAAAAAGCCAGGAGGGAAAATGGTCTCCAACTTACATAAAGTGATGACAATGTTGCGATGTATTTCCTCAAGCATATCCTCTTGCCATGTTGTTGAGCATAAGTTCTTGAAGAACTAACTTATCTCAATAAGAGGTTTCAAGACATCATCTGAGAGTGCACCAAATGTAATGGGTAAAAGAGTCTCTATGAACACATGACAATCATGACTTTTCATGTTGTTGAACTTTGCCTCATTAGGATCCATAATATTCCTCAAATTAAAGCAATATCCATTAAGCATTTGAACCTCCTTTACCTATTCACACAACCCTGTTCGTTTATCCATAGGAAGTATGAACTTCACTTTTGGTTTAACCGGTTTACCGCTTGGGCCTGGATGTAAATGTAACTCTGATCGATCACGTACTTCTGTAACATCCATTTTTGATTTGGCATTATCCTTTGTTTTCCTATGGACATCCATAACAATGTTAATAATGTTTTCAAAGAAGTTCTTTTCAATGTGCATCACATCCAAATTGTAGCGGAGCAATTAGTGTTGTCAATAAGGTAACTCCCAGAATATACTCTTTTTCGTCCAATTGTGCTCATTTTCCTTAAATCTTGGTATGACAAAGTCACTATTTGTAGCTACCATTAGGTAATCTTCAACCTCGGCATAAAGTTCTTCCCCAAATAGTCGGCAAGGAGGACCCCATGTAATAATTCTACCTTTCCTAAATGCTGTTTTATTTCTTCTGAATACATGATTCCTTGGCAGAAAACACTGATGACAATTGAACCATGAGAATTTACCTCTATTTCTCAATCTTAAACCATTTTGCTGTTTCATACATACAGGACATGCCAATTGACCATTAGTACTCCACCCAGATAACATTCCACATGTGGGGAAATCATTGATGGTCCACATAAGTGCAGCTTTCATCTGAAATGTATGGCCCGTGGAAATGTCATAAGTCTCAACTCCAACTTTCCACAACTCTTTCAACTCATCAACAAGAGGTTATAAATATACATCTATCTTATTCTTGGGATTTTTGGGGTCGGAGATTACACAAGTCAAGAACATAAATGGTGTGGTCATACACATTTCAGAGGGGAGGTTATAAGGTGTAACTACCACCGGCCAAATGGAGTGTGATCTTGAAGACAAAGTGTAAGGATTAAATCCATCAGCACATGAGCCAAGTCTCACATTCCGAGACTCTACAGTAAATTTAGGGTACTTAGTATCGAAATGTTTCCATTATGCCCCATCTGATGGATGACATAAAATACCGTTCTCATGCCGATGTTCATAATGCCATCTCATGTGCTCTGCAGTGCTTCTTGATGCATACAACCTCTGTAGTCGAGGTTTTAACGGCAAGTAATGCATCCTTGAGTATGGCAATGGATTCTCATTCCTTTGTTGTGACCTTTGCCTCTTCCATCTTGAATGCCCACAAAACTTGCACGCATCCTGGTTTGCGTCCTCCTTATAAAATAGCATGTAACCTTTCCGGCAACAATCAATTAAGACCACATCGTTGCCGAGATCTTTAACAACCTTCTTCGTTTGCCCATAGTTGTTTGGCACGCGGTTGTGAGGTGGATACATCTCTTTTATTAATTGAACAATTTCATTGAAACAATTTTGTGGCATATTATAATCAAATTTGATACTCAATAGTCTCATCGCAGCAGAGAGCTCACTGTGGGTGGAACAACCATCATATAAGGGTTGTTGAGCAGCTTGAACCATATTATAAAATGGTTCTCGACAAGTGCTTGATCCCTCTTCCCTTACATTTTGATTTGCTATTATAGCATCATTAACCATGTCCTCCATCCGATCTACGTAGAATTCATAGTAGTCATCATTAATATGACTTGAACCTTCAACTTCGGTAATTTTACTATTTGAATATCCAAAATCATATTGCTGAGGTTCTATTTCCCTATGACTTATCCAAAACCAATACCCTTGCACAAAACCCTTATACATAAGGTGCATCTTTGCCTCATCGGGTGTCAAGTACACCCTATTTCTGCATTTCGTACAAGGACATCTATACTTTCTCCCATTCAGAAATTCTGTCTGTCTACATGCAAATTGATCGAATTAGTTTACTCCATCTAGAAATTCTTGCGTATAACCACTACAATTAGGCAGTAATCTATTATACATCCACCTACGATGTGGAGGACCATTCATATTCTGCTCAAATAACAATAACCACATAAAGTATTTGGTAAGAATTAATCTCAATTAAAATTATAATTATTACATAAATTACTCAATTATATATTATATATGTTTACTTATAAATTTCTACATGGACCCACAAAAAACCTTCTGAATTTCTACAAATATACTTATATTCTGACAGATTTTACAAAACTAATAATTCTTACGAAGTTGACCATTTTATTCTACCAACATATCAAATTTCAACTTAAAATTATCAAATCTAAGTGTACATCGCATTGGGTGAAATCCTCAGACAAATAAGAGCTACAACTTCATATGAACATCACATTTTATCAAAATTATAAACTAAAGCATCTCAATCCACCAACATATCAACATTAAAGTTCACATCACTAAACCTAAACCCTAAATTGCATTGAGCAATATCTCCAACTAATTAGAGCAATAACCTCACACAAATACCACATTTCAACAACATTATCAATTAAAACATTTTGTTCCACAACATATGAAATTTCAACTTCAAACTACCAAACCTCAACCCTAAATCACATTTACCAAATTCATGTAACAAATTAGAGCAATAACCTCACACAAATACCACATTTCAACAACATTATTAATTAAACCATTTCATTCCACCACCATATCAAATTTTAACTTCAAACTACCAAACCTAAATTATAAATCGCATTTACCCAAATCTTGCACCATATTAGAGCAATAACCTCACACAAATACCATATTTCAACATAAATATGAACTAACTATGAAATTTAATAATCTAATACAAAAATTTGTAGAAATTACAACTAGTATGGTTGAAAATTCTATCTCAAAGATGTTGAAAACAACCGGAAGGAGGGGTGGCAGGCGCCGGCGGGGGGTCGGTGAGGGATGGCGGCGACGACGGGGGAGGGGGCCGGTGGTGGCTAGGCAGTGTCGCGGTGGTCGGAAGCTGCTTGGGCCGGTTTCGCCACTCGCTCTCTCTTCTCGAAATTTTCGGGCTAAAATGAAACCAGAATGAGATCTGGTTTCATTTAAATTGAATGGCAACGGGCTGGCGACGGAATTTTCGTCGCCAACCCACTTTTTTTTTTAAATTTCAATTTTCTTTTGGGGGACAACGGAAATTCCGTCGCCCAGCCTTTCAAAAAAAAATTTTCTAATATGGCGACGGAATTTCCGTCGCCACGTGTCAATTATGGCGACACATTGAGTTTTCTGTAGCCAGATCTGCTACACAATTTGACTTTTTTGTAATACTGTTTTTTCTTCGTAATTTCCGTCGCTAAATCTGTCGTTAATTTATTCCGTCGCTGAATTCCATCGTTATTTCGAACTTTTTTGTTAGTGATCTCTCTCTCTCTCTCTCTCTCTCTCTCTCTCTCTCTCTCCTCTCTCTCTCTCTCTATATATATATATATATATATATATATAAATATATAAATATATAGTCAAAACAATAGAGGATTGTTTATTTTAGACAAAGTTAATATTGTAATTAGGAAAAAAAAACTCAAATTTATTGAAAAATATGAATAAGTAGCAATCTCATACACAACCATTGAAACTCAATAATTAAAACAACATATGATTGTAAAAGATATGAAGCAAGGTATGATAGAGATACTAGGTCGTCAAAGTAAAACTAAAAATCATGCTAAATGACATGATGATATGATGATTTATGATGCCAATGACGAATAATCCACCTTCTCTTCTTGTACCCCAATTACCTTTATATTTGTCTGTCTAATTTTCACGGAGTGAAACGTGATGTATTGAAGAAAGTCGAAGTAGTATTTTTGTGTAATTTGTTATGCTGTTATCATATAACATTACTCAAATGGGGTTCAAACAATTTTTAAAAGCTATTTCTGGTCAATTTTTTTAAAGCTTTTGGGTGCTTTTTGTCCACAAGAATCTGTACTTGTAGTGGGAGTAGATTTTGTTCAAGGCAAGAGGTTTGATTTTACAAATATATTAAATTTAGTATTTCACAGAAATAAATGTACATATATATTAACTTCCTTATAGAAATCGTATAATCAAATCACAAATCATAATTCAATCATACATTATCTAATAAAGAATGAAACAGACCTCAAGTAAGAAAACAATAATTAAATTGTATAACATCTTATAATAATGGAAGAAACAAAATTATAATGAATCAATTTTTTTAGAATAGTAAATGAAACTCACAAATAGTCAACCACTTTATTGAATGCAAGATTTTACATAATAGCTTTGTATTTCTCAAGGAATCGAATTAAGTGGGTAAACCAATATAGTTGAATAATTTTTTTATTATGTTTAATTATCCTTTTCCAAATTATGGTGATCATATGAATTATAAATTACTCTGACATAACTATTTAATCAATTAAAGATAAAATCAAAAGATTCAAAAAATATATATATAATTGTGAAAGTGTATAAATTCAAATAGAATTTTACTTCTATGCTTTTCATTGTTAATATAGTATGGATAGACCAAGATCGGGAAATATATTTTTTTTTTTTAAAAAGTTGGGGTGGCAGAGAAGGTGTGTTTTCATTAGTGTGACATCCTCTGTGTGTGTGTGTGTGTGTGTGTGTGTGTGTGTGTGTGTGTGTGAAGAGTTTGGGTAAAAAGAAACATATAATCAACTTGCTCTAATCAAGTTACCAATATCTTAGTTAAATCTTACAATATCTAACAATGGAAGAAACAAAATTATAATGAATCATTTTTTTTTAAAGAACAATCAATGGAATTTGATTTTGTTCTAATTACAAAAAGATGTATTTTTTGAGATTTAAGCTTTAGTAGTAGTGTTTCTGTTTCCCCCAGTGAATTTTGAAAGAGAAATGGGAGGGGTGGAGCAGATTCCTTTTCTACAAAGGATTCTCCCATCTTCGTCGAAGGTGGTTCTCTGTTTTGGTTTTAGTTATTTGGCTTAATTTTCTTTGAGTTTTAGTGAGCCATCGAAATCAATGGATGGTAACCATACTTTTTAATTTCAATAACTAATTGTCTTGCAATTTATTTGACTCAATATTATTTCTTTATTTTGATTAGTGGTTAAGATGTGTCAAAGAATATAAATGCTTTGTTTTGTTTACACACGCACACACATCTCTCTCTCTCTCTCTCTCTCTCTCTCTCTCTCTCTCTCTCTCTCTCTATATATATATATATATATATATATCTGTGCGTGCGTGCGTGTAGGTATACACACTTCGACATGCTTATGCTTAGGAGAAGAAGTGTTTATAAAATCCCATAATTATTTAAGAAATTGAAGATAAATTAAAAAGATTAAAAAAGGACATATATTTCTAATAAATATTGTATAAACTCTTGTTGTGGTTGGAACTCTATAATAAATAAAAACAAATCTATAATTGTAAAATATATGATGTAAGTATGACAAAGATAATAAGAAGTCAAAATGAAGCTAAAAGTCATAGTAAATGACATCATAATAAGTGAATTTATGACACCAACGATAACAAATCTACCTCTTCCTCTTGTACCTACACATAACATTAAGCTTTTAGCAATAATTTGATTAAAAATGAAGAAATCAAAGTTTATAATCACATGTTGTCTATATGGTGTACCTTGTATTAGTATTTCATAAGTAATGAATCCTTTTCTTCGACTTAACTGGCGTAATAAAATTGTCAGATATCACGCTATTGTGGAGGCTCCATAATAAATACCCACGGTTTACCTATATAATTATCTATAATTGGATGTAGCGACAGATGGCCATATAACGGTAGAAAATATTAACATGAAATAGTTAGTAACCAAACAACAAAGTGTGTAAAACGTGACGAACAATACAATACTTGCACCATATGTGCATCTAATGGTGTTGTGGTTGTCTGCAAAAGAACTCAAACATCCTCATGAACAATTTTGAATTTTTCATAGAGTAAATTGTTTTTAATTGAAGAAAGCAGGAGCAATAGTCTTATGTAACTTGTTAAGTAATTGTTATACAATTGTGTTCAATTATGGGTCAAACTTTTTTTTTTGGGTAATATTGATATACATGAAATAATTTATGGGTCTAAGATAGTTGATAAAAAAGACCTACACACAGTCTAGATGAATCAGACTTATACGTGATCTATATGATGCTGTAATTATCTGTATCTATAAAACAGATAGAAGGTTTTTTTTTCTATGCATAAAATAGATAGAAGATTGCTTATAGTTAAATTTAGTTGTGTACTTTTTATTTTAAATGGTGGAATAGTTATTTTAGAATGTAGAACCTAAATCCCAATGATAGAAGCGTAGATATATGATGGTATGAAAAATCAAAAATAAAATAAATGTATGTAGAAGAAAATGGAAGGAGATGAAGAAATGAATTTTTAAATAGACCTTGATCAATGAAAACTTCTTTCTTGCTATATTTTGATCCCTATGAAAGATAAAATTAAAAAAAAATTGAATACAAACATCTAAATAGAAGAGAAAAAAGGTGTTGAATTCCAAGAGTACACAACCACAAGAGGGGGGTGAATTGTGGTGGTCGATTTTCGCCTAATAACTGACAAACAACCGTAGCACTTGATTGCAGAGATTGTTTGTAAATCACAAACAACCTTACGCCTTGTTTGTAGCGGTTGTTCTCAATTGATTCAGTAGCGAAATTCAAAGTAATAAATGCGGAAATAAAGCACACACAATTTTTACGTGGAAAACACCTCTAGCCCAACTGAGGTGTGAAAAACCACGACCTATCTCGTGTAGGATTTAACCACTTCACTAACGGGCTGAAAACGTTACAAAAGCAACACTCCTTATTACAACTTATAACCCACGTAACTTCTTCCCTAAGACAGGTTACACCATGTCCAATCTCACCAGAAAGGACACGTCCAAAGTCCACATGACTGAGGACACACTCACTCACTTTCTGTTCTGAGAACAGGGGTACAAAACACCTTACTGGGGTGCTTCTAACTTAAGCAGATGTAAGGTACAATGAAGTCCTATTATACCAAGAAATTGAAAGCTCAGTTAAGCACAATCTTCTCACGGTTTTTCTCTTTGAAATTCAGCTCTAAGAATCTCTTACTTCTTTGTAAAAATCGGATTGTCAAATGGGAGAGAGAATTTCAATATTTGAACGCACAACCCAACGACTATTCTTTTCAAAAAATAGGGAAAATCCTCTATTTTTAGTCGCTTAGAAGATTCACCAAAGATTTCCAACGGCTAAGAGAGGAGAGAAGATTTTCTTAAAATATCTTGACCGAGTAATCTAACTTGAAAAGGATAAAATCTTGATTTATCCCAAATTCAATCAAGACCTAAAAATAAGGGATAAGAATCTTTCAAGAGAAATCTTTAGCAAAAACGGTTTTGCAATTTTTATTTATTTTTTTTTTTCAAATTCAAAACAAATCTTTTTAGATCTGGCAGCCAACCGAAGCAAATTTTCAGATAAGACTGATGTAGCTGCTGTAGTTTTTGAGAACACCCTAGACACCCTGTTTACAGGGTTGTTTGGAAATGGTGTCCCAAAGCAACTTTTTGAAAACCGTTTTCAAGAAGTGCTAAAAATGATACTTTCAAGATTGACATATTAAGAAGAGTCTAAAAGATAAAAACTAAATTAACCATGACTCCTTGTAAGAATTAGTTGTCTTGTCAAGAGTGAATATGCTGCTCCAAAATACCTTGGTCACCTTGATTCCTTGGGTGATCTTGTGTAGCTGAATGTTCCTCAAGACTTAAACCATATGTGTTGTTTACTGATCTTGTGTCACTGAAGCTCGGAACCTGTTCCGAAGACTTGTTCTCAACATTTAGCCACCAGGTTAATAAAATATCACAAACAGCGGTGTAGGAACAACAGTGTATTAGGCACTGTTTGGAGAGCTTGTTTGGAACAACATTACTTAGACAAATATGTTACTCTTGGATTTGTTATCATCAAAACTAAATATAATCAACAAACGGGATGAAGCAAGAATGTTTTTTAAATAGACTTCGATCAATGCAAACTTATTCCTTACTATTTTTTGATCCCTACACATACCTCTTTCTTGTTGTGTTTTGATCCCTATATTGAAAAAGAATATGAAAAGAAAAATGAGTACATTTTAGATTCGGATATAAACATCAAATTTTTTAAAGAATTGTTGATTAACCTTATGAAAATTCTATTTTCACATAGAGAGAATATTAAAAGGGACAATTTTTATACATAATGTGTAGAATTAGTTAAGTCTTTGCGTCCTGGAATATTAAGTCTCTCACAGGTAAGTCGATAGAATTAGTTAAGTCTTTGCGTAGGCGTAAGATTAGTATAGCGTGCGTCCAGGAGACAAAGTGGGTTGGGGCTAAAGCTAGAGAGATTGATGGATACAAGTTTTGGTACTCGGGGTCAACCAAGGCGAAGAATGGAGTTGGCATCCTAGTTGTGAAGGATTTGGCGGATCAGGTGATCGAAGTGAGGCGTAAGAGTGATCGGATTATGGCCATTAAGGTTTTGGTGGGTTTAGTTTTTTTGAACGTGGTGAGTGTGTATGCGCCCCAAGTAGGCCTGCCGGAGGAAACTAAGAAGCTCTTTTGGGAGGATCTAGATGAGGTCACCCAAGAGATCCCTCGGAGCGAGAAACTGTTCATAGGAGGAGACTTTAACGGCCATATCAGCGCGGCGGCAGCGGGTTATGATGGGGTCCACGGGGGTTTAGGTTTCGAAGAGAGAAACGCGGGAGGGGTCTCTGTGTTGGACTTTGCGGTGGCCTTTGATTTGTTGGTGGCCAACTCCTTTTTCAAGAAGAAGGAGGATCACCTAGTGACCTTCAAGAGCAGCTCTTGCAAGACCCAGATTGACTACTTCCTCACGAGGAAGGAAAGTCGGAGATCGTATAAGGATTGCAAAGTGATTCCTAGCGAGTTTCTGGGAACTCAACACAGGTTGCTGGTTTTAGATGCAGAGTTCAAGTATTCTAGGAGGACGAAGAGGAGAGTCGAAGAACCCAGAATTAAGTGGTGGACCCTCACGAAGGAGAAGGCGGGGTTAATAGCAGAAAGAATAGCCGAGGAGGGAGCTTAGAGGAGGGCAGAAGACGCCAATTCGATGTGGGAGGCTGTGGCGGATTGCATCCGAAGGTCAACTAAGGAAATCTTAGGTCTTTCCAGGGGAGGCGGGAACAGGATGGAGGGCGCCTGGTGGTGGAACGAAGAGGTAAAGGAGAAAGTCAAGACCAAAAAAGAGGCTTTCGCAGAGCTCATGAGCAGCAGTTCAGAGGAAGAGAGGGAGCAAAAGAAGATTGGATACAAGGCGGCCAAGAAGGTAACTAGAAAGGCGGTGGCAATAGCAAAGAGCCAGACTTTTGATAGACTGTACCATAGATTGGGGACGAAGGAAGGGGAGAAGGAGATTTTCAAACTGGCTAGGGCGAGGGAAAGGAAGACTAGGAATTTGGGAGTGGTAAGGTGCATCAAGGACGAAGAAGGTAAGCTGTTGACTGAGAATGATGATATTAGAGAGAGATGGCAAAGGTTCTTTGCTAAACTTCTAAATGGGGAAGGAGTGCGAGACGACTGTTGTAGGGGTGGAGAGTATAGCGATCAGCGAGCGGGCGACCATATAGCAAAGGAGGAGATTAGGGAGGCCTTGAAGAAGATGGCGAATGGGAAGGCAGTGGGCCCAGACCAGATACCAGTAAAAGTTTGGAAGTTTGTGGAGGAGGTAGGGCTAGAGTGGCTCACGAAGCTGTTTAATGTTATTTATAGGACCGCCAAGATGCCCAGAGAGTGGAGGGCCAGTACAGGCATCCCACTGTAAAAAAACAAAGGGGATATTTAAGTTTGTAATAACTTTAGGGCCATCAAGCTACTCAGTTACACTATGAAGTTTATGGAAGAGGTAGGGCTAGAGTGGCTCACGGAGCTGTTTAATGTTATTTATAGGACCGCCAAGATGCCCAGAGAGTGGAGAGCCAGTACAGTCATCCCACTGTACAAAAACAAAGGGGATATTTAAGTTTGTAATAACTTTAGGGCCATCAAGCTGCTCAGTCACACTATGAAGTTATGGGAGAGGGTGATTGAGAGAAGGTTACGAGAGGTTGTAGAGATTTCAGAGAACCAATTTGATTTCATGCCAGGCAGGTCGACCACTGAGGCGATCCACCTCCTCAGAGGGCTCATGGGCTTGTTCAGGGATAGAAAGGTGGATCTTCATATGGTGTTCATTGACCTAGAGAAAGCGTATGATCGAGTCCCGAGGGAGGTATTGTGGAGGTGTTTGGAAGAGAAAAGGGTGTCGCCCACGTACATCCGTATCATCAAGGATATGTACGAGGGAGGGCAGACGCGTGTTGGGACACCGAGAGGGGTCTCTAACGACTTTGCTGTTAGTATGGGCCTACATCAGGGCTTCGCCCTAAACTCGTTTCTTTTCACTTTAGTTTTGGATGAACTCACTGGAGGATTCCAGGACGAGGTGCCTTGGTGCATGTTATTTGCAGATGACATCGTTCTCATCGATGTGACCAGGCAGGGGGTGAATCACAGGTTGGAGAATTGGAGGCATACGCTGGAAGTTAGGGGTTTTCGGTTAAGTAGATCAAAAATGGAGTACCTCCATTGCTGTTTCAGTGGTAGGATAGAAGAGGGGGAGAAATCACACTGGATGGGAGGGTGATACCAAAGGTCACTAAATTTAAGTATCTGGGCTCGATCATCCAGCAAAATGGGGACATTGACGAGAATATTAGCCAGCAGATAAGAGTAGGTTGGCAAAAGTAGAAGTCAGCGTTAGGGGTACTGTGTGATAAGAGAGTGCCCCTAGGATTGAAAGGCAAAGTATATTGGATGGTAGTTAGACCGACTGTTTCTATGGATCGGAGTATTGGCCTCTAAAGAAAACGCAGGCCCAAAGGTTGATGGTAGCTGAGATGAGGATGATCAGGTGGATGTGTGATTTTACGAGATTGGACAGAATTAGGAATGGAGTAATCAGGAGCTTAGCTGAAGTGGCCCCCATAGAGGAGAAGATGAGGGAATCGAGGCTCAGATGGTTCGGCCACGTAAAGAGGAGAAGTGTGGCCGCCCCAGTGCGGAGGTGCGAGATGATCGTCCCCCCCGGTGGAAAGAGAGGGAGGGGTAGACCGAAGAAGAGCTTAGAGGAAGTGGTTAGAGAGGACCTGAGAGTTGCCAGTCTGACGGAGGACATGGCTCATGATAGGAGGTTGTGGCGGGATAAGATTAAGGTCTCTGATTGTAGGGGACCGGCCGCGTAGGTGGTAGTAGCGTCGATGGGGTGGGGCGGGCAGGGTTTTGGTGTGCTTATCTGCAGGTCGTGCTTTTCTGGGATGTGACGGCATCTAGCGCCCCTGGTTGGTTGAGGTATGTCTCTGCTCCTTGTTTATTTTGCTCTCCGGCCCATTTTCTCCTCCTGGGTTTTTAGTTTGCAATCGTTTTCTCTATAAACCTTTTTTAAAAAAAAAAAAACTGTTTTGTGGGTCTTGAAGAATCAACCTCTTTATGGGCAGGAATACTGGTAGGGGTAAGGTTGCCTACAGCTAGATCTCCCCAGATCCCGCGAAAGCGGGACCCACACTGGGAGTTGTTGTTGTTGTTGTTGTTGTTGTGTAGATATAACTTAGTAGTATCAATTAAGTTAAAATAGAGGATAGATTTGGGGGGGGGGGATGTAACGTGGGTTTATGGGGCGGATTATTGTGGGTTTACCAATTTGGAAGATTAGTGAAGAATGTGTTTAATTATGTATGCTTGTGATTAGAAGGATATCTAATTATGGTATCTGCTACAAAATAACAAAAAAATCTTTCAAACTGCAAAGATATAGAAACAATGTCAACTTGTCTGTGCAATGATCCTTACCATAATTTCCATTCTTATTTTTATTTCCTTTAACGTTTATGTTTTCCTTCTCAATTATTAATGATTAATTCTTTTTTTCCTTCCTTTTATAAGAATTTTTTGCTTTGATATTAAACGGCTGCGATTAAAAATGAGAATTAATATGTGGCCCAAAAATTGTAATTTTTGACGATTCAAGAAAAATGCACTTCAGCATAACATTGCTTTTATATAATAGTATAGATTTAGCTAGCTTGTTCCAAAAGTCAATATAAACTACCCAACTTTTATATGGGTAATGTTAAGCATTAAACTTTCAATTTAAGGTGGGCATTTCAAACCCACATTCCAAATTTTAGAACTCCACCCCGCCACATTAGCAAAAATTTTATTTTTTAAAACTCACATTACTTCACTTCTCCAATCCTTAGAACTTCAATTTGAATTACCATATAAAATATTTATTATAAACCCACTTTATAGTACATATATATTTTTTTGAGTCCCAAAAATAAAAAAAAGAAAGAACTGATTTTGAAGCAAAAAAAATAATAAAATAAAGGAAGAATTGGAATGCATGGAGGAACTCTACCACATTCCTCCAAGAGCATCATTCCATAAAACAAGCTGACTGCAATAAATAAAATACTTACATGTGGAACTTGGGAGGGTCCCACTGAAACTCATTCCAGTAGTTGCGAAACTTAGAAGCTAAAATGATGTGTCCCAAAATCCCAATTAATAGTAGTTTTGTAATTCAATGAGTTATATTTTGTGCCTAAATGAATAAAAAAAATTCTTTTGAAAAATTAATTCTTATTAAAATAAAAACAAAAACAGTAGATACTGGTTATAATCAGGCCAAATATCTACTTAGCTTACCATTTAACTTTTAAAAATGAGTTAAAAACTTTGTACATTTGAAAAAGAACAAGTAGTTGTGATTGTGGGAACAAAAAAAACCTTAAAGTTTTCCTTTGATTTGCATTTGAGTTGATGATATCATATATTCATAATAAAACCAGAGAATTAGGAATGTGACATACTTTAAACTATTAATATTTTCATAGCTATAACTGATTCATTTGCCTTAACATGTTTTATAATGCACCGACTAATATCTAAATTTAGAAAAACTATCCAAATTAAAACTATGTGTTTTGTATTGACTTTTGATGGAGGTTTGGTGTTTAATAATTGTTCTTTTTCATATAATTAAGATGGACATTGAATTTGGTTGATAGGCTTAATAAATGGAAAAATTAAAATCAATTTTAAAAAAATGAGGAATGAGTGTTCTATTCTCTTGATTAGTGTGCATATTTCGCCTTTTTAATTACAAAGTGTTCTGTAATATTCTAAAAAGTAAATTAAGTGTTTTATGTTTCCCAAGTAAAAGTTGGATGTTTAATATTGACTTTTGATACAAGTATTTAATAATTATTTATTAAAAGATAAAAGTCCTATATTTGTATATTTTTAAGCAAGAAGAACATTGAAATAATTTCATTCAACTATAAAGTCCCTTTGCATAATTTATTTCCTTTCTCATTTTGCTCTTCGATTTCACTTTTCTGTCCATTTAGCCACGATTTAAGGGAACAAGCCAGGAGAATTATGTGAACTTTGCTAATCTTTATATTATAAATGTAAAAATGAATGAGGCTTAAGAATGCTTCCCTCTCTCAATACTTGGATGAGAGTAAATAAGGAGTTTAATGTACTGTCAACCGTTGGATAAATAAAACTCATCATCTCCACTGTTGATTAAACTACAAATTATAAAATTTACAAAAAAAAAGAAAACAAACCGCTTGTAAATAGTAAATGCTTGCCAGTTGTATCTCACTTCCTATGTTTCCCCAATCTGCAGTCTCTCTCTTTCTATCTCTCTCCTCATTCTCTCTCTACAGCTTCTAGACTCTAGTTTCCCCAACTGTCATGGCGCTGCATCCTCCCCCCTCTTTCTCTTCCTCAAACTGCTAATTTATTCCCCTCTGAAATCATTGCGCTGCTTCCTCATCTGACGTCATCTCTCTGTTTCCCATCTTTAGTTTATATATTTTTGGGCAAGGTAAACAATAAAATGAAGGTTAATGTCGATCCTATCATCCGATGAAGAGCCACGCCTATGAAATGTTCGACTGAAGAGACCCAGTGAACGAGGATCAAATTCGGACATTAGCAGAGAAGAATGTTATATTCTGCAATTTTGTCGCTTAATACTTCAGTTTGCTCTCAGGTTTTTGGTGTTTAATACTTCAATTTTGTTGGGGTTAGTGATATTCTTCAGTAAATATTGTTTCTTCGCTGTCATGAAATTACGCTTGACATTTTTTTGGATTTTTTGTTTTAGGTTTCATATAATCCTGTCTCACTAGATCAAGAAGAGGGAGATGATAGTGCATGGAAATCAAATAGGCCATACATGCTCGAGGCCGACATGTGTTCGACGAAATGCCTCAAAGAGTGTGTTTGTGCCAATGCATTTATGCCTTCCTAATTTATTATTTTTTTGGGGCAATAGGAACGCATATATTCTATGAAGTCTCAAATTTTTTTTTGGAATTTTGAGTTTTTTTTTTTTTGGTGTAGGTGTGTTCACCCTGGATTAATGTGGATGATGCCTGATTGGTGGTGATTGAGAATTATGTCGGGTGTAACAAGAAAAGAGCAAGTGGACTGGGCAAGGTTAGGAAATTAGGGTGGGGTTGGTGCCATTCTTTGTTACTCAAAGGCATTGGTTTGGTAATCTTCTTTTGCCATTGTTGCATTTACCTTATCCTTGAATATGCTAGCTAATCCTTATTGAGTTGGTAATGTGTTCGCTGCCAAAAACACGAATAAAGAAGTATAGTATAGCTAGCTAATATAGTTAGTAGTGCCTTTACAGTTGATAGTATCATGTGAGTTCCAAACTAATTAACATGCTTATGTGCCTTTCTTTGAAATCACCCCCACAAACTCCCAAAGAGCGAAGAATGTTTAATTATATGCACTTGCCTTTATTTGTGTTTGATAGCTCTACGATGCCAATGGCTGCCGCTGAAGAGTAGAGATAGTTGAACCAAGTTGGCCACAACCTTATCCTTACAGGGACTATTGCGGTTAAGTGTTTTCCTACCTATAATAAGTAACTATCTTTTGGGTTAGTACTTTTGATCAAATTGGAGTGTTCAATTGTAATTTTTTACCCTTTTTTTTTTGATGGAAATTTGATCTTAATTGGTTTAATTTTTTTTGTCTAATTTAGGTTATTCATTTTTATTTCTCTGTGTTTGTGGAAATGTGTGCAAACTTGGCAACAGAAAGTAGGTATGGATGGTGGGAAAGATGGACAGAGGGGGAGAGGGGTGGTGGTGGGGATATAGTAGCCAAAGTAATTGTCCTAGCAGAGGAAATAAGGGAGAACACCACATATGGAAAATGGGGAGGGGTGAGGATGTGAAACGTTAAGGGTGGAATGGAAATAAGGAGCTGTGGGTGAGTTAATGGCAATGGAAAATATTCAAATTGACCTAGAAAAGAATAAAGCCCAGGTTAGCTATTTGATTTTTGAACTGGATTTTGGGGTAGTTATTTAGGTTCTTTATGCTATGAAGAGATTTATAAAAAAAGAGAGAATGATAAATAAGGGCATGAGAAATATCTAGATTGGCATAGAAAAGAAGAAAGCACATACCGACTATGTGATTTTGAATTTGAATTTGGGGCAGTTATCTGGGTTATCTATGCTATGAAGAGATTGATAATTAAAAAGAAAATAATAGATAGGGGCATATTTAAGGCAAAAAAAAAGGTAATTGGGGTAGGATTAACGAAACTTCGAAGCCTATACAATCAATGAACCAAGTTCAATTTGATAATTTATGATGTACTTTGATTCACTTTTTTGTTTGTGGGGCGGGGGGTGTTGTTAGGGATGATATGTTCTGTCAAAGATAGAAGATCATGTTCCTTGACAAATATAAGGCTAGCAACATATTTGTTGGTGTTAATCGTATAATCTACTGATCTGCTCTTATTTTATTTTTTCTTAGTCAAAATTTCGCAATTTGGGATTATAGTTTACCTACAATCACTGGCTTTGGCCAATGAAATTTGTTTTTCATTTTCAAAATGTGGTATATTATTACAGCAATCTTCTATTGTTTGCAAAATGGGTGGATGAGATTGCAGGTATTCTTTTTATCCCCCTTTATGGAATTGCTTTGATACAAAGCATGGGTGCAAGAGGAGTGATAGACATTACAAGTGTATCTTTAGAAGATGTTATACTTATTTTTTCTGATGCACAGCAGGATACTTGCATAAGTTATTTTTAGGAATCTTTTGAGTCTGTTTCTTCATTTCAGCATCTGTTAGTTCTTAACATTCAGCGAATTCATGTAGTTAAGCAATTCTCTGATTCTATTTAACTAATCCTTAATTCATGTGGTTTATGGTAAATGCAAGATGTAATCAAATTATGATCTCATAACATAGTTGATATTCCTTGGATGTTAACTATTTTTATTTGTAATAGAATAGGTATTAAAATTTGACAAACATAACACCCCCCAAAAAATAGAGTGATTGATAGAATGGGTAGTTGCAGAAGTTCATTAGCAAAATCTAGAAGTGTAATATACTATCACCTTTCTTTTCATATTCCCCCCTCTTTCTTTGACTGAGTATGACTTTTACCACGTTACTTTGGATAAATACTGAATGCTTACATGTATTGAGACTTATTTTTTATTTTCTTCTATTTGACGTACATAGAGTCCAATCCCATTTTGCACATTAACTTGAATGCTTTGTTGCCTCAGATGTTTAATTTATTGTATGCATATGTACACAGTTACTATGAAGAGGAAAGGGAGGCGCCTCCTAAGATGTGATACAGAGAACATAGGTAAAATGAATATCAGATCCAACTCCAATTGCATCATAGTCAATTAGTTATCCCTAATTTTTAACCATTAGACTTATAATGCATTTTACCTTAAATATTCTATGATGTGACGGTATTCAATTTCTTTTATGTAAATTAGAATGATATTATGGTAGTGTGTCGAGAGAAAGCCTTTCAATTATATGTTTATTTATCTATCATGTTTTCAGTTGTGTTAATTAACCTTTCTTTTGTGAACAATTTTATTCATTTTGTATATAGTGATTATGCTTAATATATATTTTTTGTCCTTTTGTGTCTTTGATATTCTTAAACTCGAGTAATGAATTTTTGATTAAAAAATTGAGTAGTAAATTGTAATCCTATTTAATTATTATATTAATTATGTCTACAATAACTATCCGTTTATTATTTCAATAACATATCTATGACTTGTCTATTTGAACATACACTGTGCAAAGTACGGGCCCAAACTAGTATTGATAAACAATCTTATTTAGACAATGTGATTATTTCTGTACCAACTAGTATGAAGCCATGTTTTTGTGTAGTTGATAAGGAATGGAATATTTTGTGAATATTTTGTGATAATATTTTTTGATATTTTCCTAACGTTATGGCTTGCAGGCTAAGCTAGGGAAACTCATGCTTGTATGTATATATAGCCCATATGCTGTAATCAGAGAATAAGAAGAAAACACACGGCCATAAGAGCCTCTTTAATTGACTTCCTTCGCCAAAGTTGTCTTGGTATCAGAGCCTTAACAAGCAAGACATCATAATTCAATAATCATCATGGGTGACGGAGGCAAGAAACGGTTCATAGTTTAACCACACTCGCCCTACTTCTTGCACCCCTCGGAAGGGCCTGGGGCTATGATCACAGCAGTGATCTTCGATGGCAAGAATTATGAGTTATAGGAAAGGGCCGTGACAATGGCCTTGAGGGCAAAGAACAAGCTTGCCTTCATAAATGGAACTCGAAAGTGACCCGCGGCAAAGGAAGATGAAGACTTCTCTGAGTGCGACGCATGGGACATGGCAAACTCAATGCTATGTTCCTGGCTCCTTAACGTCATCGACCCAAAACTTCGAATGACAATCACCTACTGTGACACTGCATCAAGTATGTGGGCTGATCTGAAGAAGAGATACGGCATGGCAAATGCACCCAAAATCCATCAACTAAAGGTGAGTATCGCGAACTGCAAGCAAGGGGATATGGACATTGGAGAGTTTTACTCGAAACTAGTAAACTTGTGGAATGAGTTGAACAATCTAGTGAAGGTCCTGGTTTGTAAATGCAGCGGGTGCAAATGCGAAGCAGCTAGTAAAATCGTGGCCATGTATGAAGAAGATAAGGTGCACCAATTCCTCATAGGACTAAACGATGAGGCCTACTCGACCATCCGTAGCCAAATACTTGCAATGGATCCTCTCCCATCCCTTGACAGGATTTTTAATATAACCCAGCAAGAAGAAAACCATGAGCAAGTAGTGATAAACCGAGATCAACGAGGAGACTCTGCTAGGGCGTTTGCAGTCAAAGACCAACCGAAGATGGTGGAGAAAGGAACTTGCAAGGTCTGTGGGAGATTCGGCCATGAGGAGTCATCCTGCTACGAGGTGATTGGGTACCCACCCGGATGGGGTACCCATGGTCGAGGAAGAGGATAGCAGGGTGGCCGAAATAACAGAGGAGGCAGAGGCATGTCTCGGGGCAGGGGGAGAGAAACTGCAGCAGCTTTGCAGGAGAGTGGGCTGCATAACACTTCTGGGAGCCTCGCAGTTTTGGGCCAGTTTGGCGCAGCAGGCCCAACCGTAGGAGGCAACACATTAAGCAAACAAACTGTAGCCCAAGTCAATATAACGGGCCTGACCCAAGACCAGGTCCAACGCTTGCTCAGTTTAATTGATGCCCCGAATTCAGGCTCTGAAAAATTGTCAGGTATGGAATCTTGGATGCTAGATAGTGGCGCCTCATGTCATATGGCAGGAAATGTGTCCACAATGAACAATGTTGAAAAGATTACACCCGTTGCGATTGGACTTCTGAATGGCACATACACCTTGGCTCGTGAGAAAGGAACGGTGGTATTGGGAGAAGGCTTTAGATTGGATAATGTTTTATGCGTGCCTATATTAAACTGCAATCTTGTTTCGATTTCAAAATTGTGCAAACAGTTAAATTGTGCAGTGACATATTTTGACGATTTTTGTGTAATACAGGACCGCACTTTGAGGATTCAGATTGGATCGGGTGAGCAACGAGACGGTGTTTATTACTACAAGAACTCCTCATCAAGCTAAGTCAACGCAGTTAAGGCAAGATGTTTGTGGCATAGGCGCCTCGGGCATCCCTCCAGTGAAGTTCTTTCCCTCCTTCCTCAAAGCTTAGGCGTAGCATGTAGTAGAAGTGGAATTAAAGATAAAACCTGTGATATTTGTTTTCGAGTAAAACAGACTCGTAATCAATTCCCTGTTAGCAAGAATAATGCAAAAAGTATTTTTGATTTGATTCATTGTGATATTTGGGGTCCTTATAGAACTGCTTCTTTGTATGGGGTACATTACTTTCTCAGTGTTGTTGATGATGCCAGTAGAGCCACCTGGGTATATTTAATGAAAAATCGAACAGAAGCAAGTAAGTTGTTAAAAGGATTCATAACCATGGTAAGGACCCAATTTGATAAAAAGGTGAAAGTGGTTAGGAGGGACACTGGTTCTGAATTTACTTCAGGAGCTATGCAAGAGTTTTATTTCGAACATGGGATTTTGCAAGAAAGCAGTTGCGTAGATACACCCCAACAAAATGGAAGGGTGGAACGTAAGCATTGTCACATTTTAAATGTGGCAAGGGCTCTTAGGTTCCAAGCATTTTTACCCATTCACTTTTGGAGGGATTGTGTGCTTACAGTGGCTTATTTGATAAACCGCACTCCAACAAAGTTGCTAAAAGGGAAATCGCCTTATGAGGTAATTTATGGATGTCAGCCATCATACAATGAACTACGCGTCTTTGGTAGCTTGTGTTATGCTCGGAATAACCCACGAATGAAGGACAAATTTGCATCCAAAAGCAGAAAATGTATCTTTCTTGGATATCCATTTGGTACAAAAGGATGGAGAGTATGTGACTTGGAGACAAATAAAACTTTTATAAGTCGGGATGTGTTATTTTGTGAAAATCAGTTTCCCTTTGCTTCAGCAAATCAGCAAATTACATCAGACCGGGATCCTTTTTGGTAGCCCAATATGGTGTTGGACGATGATTTTGGACCCAATGAGAACCCTACTGAAATGGCTCAGCACGAAGGCATGGAGGAAACCGGGGGGAGCATGGATGACACGCTGGGCTCAATAGAAGGGCAGGCCCAACATCCCTTACTGCAGACTGAAGACCTTGAAGAGAGGGGGAGTCCAAGTTGTGACCCAGCAACATGTGAAGTGAGGGGGAGCCCAGTGGCCCAGCAACAAGCAACAGGCCTGGGCGAGAGGGGCCTGACCACAGCCCAGCACAGAGACCGGCCCAGTGTCCCCAACGCTACACCAGGGCCAGTAAACGCCAGAGAGCCACGGGCTCGAAAACCACCAGCCCGACTTAATGACTATATTTGTTGCACTGCTCGCGCACAAGAACCCGTCTCATTTGCTCACCTACTCCAAGAAGAATCCTCAGGTACGCCTTATCCAATTGCAAATTATGTCACTTGTGCAAATTTCTCTGTTTCTCACAACAATTTCCTAGCTGCTATTACGCAAGTGACAGAGCCAAGACATTGTCATGAAGCAGTTAAGGATCCTCGATGGCGTGCAGCTATGGCTGACGAGATACAGGCTTTAGAGAGAAATGAGACTTGGGTTTTGGAAGATTTGCCACCTGCCAAGAAGCCCATCAGCTGCAAATGGGTGTATCGGGTGAAGTACAACTCAGATGGGACAGTACAACGTTTCAAAGCACGCCTAGTAATTCATGGTGATCACCAGGTTGAGGGGTTTGATTATAACGAGACCTTTGCCCCGGTTGCAAAAATGGCTAGCATTCGATGTTTTCTATCTGTGGCAGCTTCCAAAGGATGGGAGTACCAATTAGATGTGAATAACGCATTCTTGCATGGTGACCTAGATGAAGAGGTCTACATGACATTGCCGTCGGGGTTTACCTGTGCTACACCTAGGAAGGTTTGCAGGCTTCAAAAATCTTTTTATGGGCTTCGCCAGGCACCACGACAATGGTTTGCCAAGTTATCTTCTAAGCTATGTGAGTATGGCTTCATTCACTCTTTTGCAGACTACTCTCTCTTCACTTATAGAAAGGGAGATACTTTCATGGCCTTGTTAGTGTATGTGGACGACATTGTACTCGCTAGTAATGACTCCCAGGCTAGCACTGCCTTCAAGGCTTATCTACACTCTTGGTTCAGTATAAAGGATCTTGGACCATTAAAATATTTTCTTGGCATAGAGGTAGCTCGTGGCCCCAAAGGATTATTTCTCAGTCAACGTAAGTATGCTTTAGAGATAGTTGATGAGTGCGGGATTCTGGGTGCAAAGCCTAGTGACACTCCCATAGAAGAAAATCATAAATTAGCACTCGCCACCGGCTCCTGTTTGGATGATGCTGGCCGCTATCGCCGCCTCGTTGGTAGATTGATTTATCTGACTATCATGCGTCCAGACTTGTGTTATGCAGTCCATATCTTGTCTCAATTCATACAAGCACCGCAAAAGGAACACTTAGAAACAGCATGCAAAGTATTGCGCTTTATCAAAGGGTCCCCTGATTGCGGAATATTACTCCATGCTAATGCAGACCTTCATCTCACAACATTCTGTGATTCAGATTGGGGCGCTTGTCCGCTGACCAGACATTCCTTGATAGGTTACTTAGTCACTCTAGGGGGGTCTCCTATCTCATGGAAGACTAAGAAGCAGACGACAGTTTCAAGATCCTCCGCTGAGGCAGAATATCGCTCTATGGCAGCAGCCACTAGTGAGCTGGTATGGATTAAGGCTTTACTCGCCTCCTTGGGTGTGTTCCATCCACGACCTATGCATCTCTTTTGTGATAGTCAGGCTGCGCTTCATATAGCAAAGAACCCCGTCTTTCATGAACGCACGAAACACATCGAGCTTGATTGTCACTTTGTTCGTGAAAGATATCATTCCGGCAACGTCGATCTATTTCATGTTCCGTCCAAGTTACAACCTACCGATATATTCACAAAGGCACTTGGGAAGCGGCAATTTCAGTACCTGCGTAGCAAGTTGGGCATGTTCAATTTGCCTGCTCCAACTTGAGGGAGAGTGATAAGGAATGAAAATTTTGTGAATATTTTGTGATAATATTTTTTGATATTTTCCTAACGTTATGGCTTGCAGGCTAAGCTAGGGCAACTCATGCTTGTATGTATATATAGCTCATATGCTGTAAGCAGAGAATAAGAAGAAAACACACGGCCATAAGAGCCTCTTTAATTGACTTCCTTCACCAAAGTTGTCAGTAGTGTAACTTAATATTGCAATATATTTTTTGAAAATAAATTATGTTGGGATTGAAAACATAGAAACATTCCAAAAGTGGCTCATCTAATGGTGATTCAATCATACATTTATGGTACAAAAACATTTGTTGGGGAAAATATAAAGGAAATTACAACATGCACAAGTTCAATTCAATAGATATATTTGCACATGCAATAATGCGTAACCGACAAATGCCATACTAATATGCTTAGAAGAAACCAAATACATTTCTATGCAAACCTAATCTTCATATATCAATGAATCTATACTACCACCGAATGAGTTAAAAAAAAAAAAATAATAATCTAAAGAGTCTTCTCTCCTCACCCGTCCAATTACTTTCAAGCTTTGCTTTCTCTACTTTCAATACTTGTTATTCGAGATACAACTTCAACCTGAAAAAATAATAATAGTAACAACAATAGAAAAATAAATGAATCATCAAATAATGGTCATGGTATTGCGAAGTACATGAATCAAAGCAAAGAGCAGTGGAATAAAATTTTAAACAGAGCTAAATTAGCCCGTTTAAACCATATTTGTTCATAAACATATTCCTCCAAATCGTTGCACCTGCAAAGTTTAATTGCCAAAATGCACTATTCTTTATCTACCACAAGCAAGTGAGAGATCAAAGCAACACAATCATAGCAACCAAAAAAAAAAAAAAACTAGAACAAAATTTTTGACAAAGCTAAGTTAGCATGCTTGACCCTTATTTGTTGATCAACATATGTATATAGAAGGATGGGGAGGATCATTGAACTGTAACAATTCAAAGGGCAATACTCAACAGCATCAAATTCAACAGATAAAACACACGCTAAGGGCATATACTAATCTCCAATACAAGAAGTTAATTTAGCTAGGATTATGGGCGTGGTTGGTTACCTTCTAGCCTCTTTCAATGTACGTATTTGACAACAAAGAACTGTTTGATCATCAGCTGCCAGCTCAAAAGTTCTCAGAATAATCTAGCGCCTTCATTGATTCGTACCTAGAAGTGAGGCATACATTGAGAGAGACACGAGGAAGGAGAAAATCATGGTTCATAGGTACCACTGTTTGCAAGTCAATCCTAATTATAGGTGCCTGCCGGGAAGAACAAATCGGCTTCTACTGTTTATTTCCCTCACAGTTTGCCCTTTTCTTTTAAATTAAGAGTGTGTTTGGTAGGGGTGATTTTCTTATTTTGCGGTGTTTGATAAAATGAGGAGGAAAATTTGTTTTCATGGGAAAATCACTTTTCCTAAAATGAAGGAAAATATTTTCACTTTGAATAGAGCGTAAGTTGATTTTACGTTTCTTGGGCTCTCATACTGTCTCACACTCCTTCTCTCTTCCGTGTTTATTTCCTCGACATATGGTTTGAAGATTAAGGGAAATTATTTTAAGCTTTTTTGTTCATTTTTTACTATTCAAACTCATTCTCCAGACAGTTCATTTTTCACTTTACCAAACAACTGAATATATGAGATGAAAAATCATTTTACATGAAAAATTATTTTCTAAGAAAATTATTTTCAATCCTGCCAAACAGACCATAAGAAAAAAACAAGAAAAAGACAGATACCTTATACCCAACAACTACAATGAAGTTTGTTACTTCAAACTTAAATAAAACCCTAGTATAGGAAACCTTGAGGAGCTCAACCACAGGCAGAGAAAACATTAAATTCAAACAAACATAAAATTTAAAACAAAAAGGAAATCCAACCATGCATACAATATCCCGAGGAAATAAAATTAAAATTAAAATGTATTGGTTTGGGACCATATTGTTTTATGTTTAGCATGAATCGAGCATCATCCTCCTCTAAAGCCCTTTCTTATCACTAAAAACATCAGCAATTCATTCCATATGTTATCGAACTGATTTGAACTTCACTTCTTTAAAAGGGCCTGTTAAGTGTTAAAATATTCAATTGCCTAGCTTTTTGGAGGGAAAAACTATACCTTTGAGTAAAATTTACCTAATATAGAAAGGATTATCTAGCATAAGTAGCATGACATCAAAATTGTACAAGGCCATCAGTCATAAATCTTTTCCTTCGAACCTAATTTGGCCTTATATCTCCTCATATATTAAACATAAGTCATTAATTCATGAATCCAAAATAGATTTACAAAAATAATAGAGCCCAAAAATATTGTACAGAAATTCTCTCAATCACTAATCATCAGTAGATTTATTACTTCACAAACAAAAGGAAATCATCAATCAAAAAGAAAGTTAGAAAATCAAAGCAGTTCAGATCAAGAAAAGTCACCACACATTAAAAAAAAAAGGTTTAGAGGAATTTTTTACTAAGTACTGGATAATATATCGGAGAGGGGAAAAAAAAATTAACCTCCAAGTCACTCCACCCATGGGCCCATGTGGGGTACTTATTGATATTTCCTTTTTTTCTCACGGGCCCAAGTGGGGTACTTACTTTGAACATAAGACCTATTGATATTTGTTAAAAAGAAAAAGGTCTATATGTGGATAAAATGTATGGTTATATTATATATGCTTGGACCGCCTTAGATAGAAGTTAATTAATGCATGTGCATGGATTACTCTTTTTTTGTTTTTTAAGTTCATACTAAAAATGATGAAATAGAGGCAATATTACATAGTTGCAACTAACATTTAAATACATTAAATTTCGCAGAAATTACAACTAGTTGAAATAAACATAAATTATGAACATGGAATTAAATGAGAGTCACTACATACATGTATATGCTCCTTTTTTTTTCCAGCACAACTTAATGTAACTTTATTGTGTCTATTCATTCAAATATAAAGTAGACGGCTATAACACTGTGTTCGTCAAAGCTTAAGAGTAAGGTCAAATTCGGTGGGTCCATCTTGCTTTCTGGATTTTTCCAGCTTTATATCTTCATCACACTTGAAGGCTACCAAATCAAGACTTGCATATTCGTTACGCTTTAGGGACAAATCAAGCCCCAAGGACTTTGTGCATTGTTTCTTGTTGGAAGTTGCCTCATTCTTCATTGCCTGTGAAAACATACTGAAGTCATTAGAAGCAGTAGCATAATCAAAGTTTGTGGACCACCCTTGAGTCCCTTGTACTGAACCTAAAGGCGGGGCTTGAGGGTTGAACCACCCTGAGTTGTACGCAGTACTCGTAGGCCTTATCGCAGAAGGCCTGAGGAAGCCTTCTGGAGTTTGCCCAACACTAGATGAACCTAGCCCAAGTGTGGGATTTATGGGAGCATGCCATCCTTTTGAGGCATATCCAGGGTATGGAGGATTTTGAAGATGGTATCCACAACAGGACCCAGGGAAAATTGGTGGTCTCATGCCCAAAAGATTGTACATGAGAGGACTTTTCCCGAATTCTTGGGCTGCTTTCATTACTTTTTGTAGCTCTCTCTCCTGCTTGTGGGCATTTTGGTGCCCACCAAGTGCCTGTGTAGTAGAAAACTGTTGGCCACAAAATTTGCAAATGATAGGAGGTTTCGAGGATGGGGGTGAGGTAGGGGCATGTTTGGAGGATTCTCCTACTTGTCCCTCCTTAGGGTGTGAACATATGTTGAAAGATGGCCCAAGTTCTTCCCTTTTGAGTTTGCTATCGTATTCACCTTTTTGAGCATGTTCTACCATGCCTAGTGACAAGGTGGTCGATGGCACTTTAGGGGGGGATAATGATAGTTTTTTTTGGTCAAGGTTTGTTTTTGGCCCATCATCATGAACTGCTTTCCCTTTGTCCAGAACGCGTTTCTTTAGGGTTTGTTCTGCTCTCCCTAAGAAACTTTGACTGGTGGCTTCAAGGGCAGCTTCATATCGTTGTTTCTCCATGGAATTAAGAGTTAGGAGCTTGTTTAATGACTAAGTTCTCTCTATGCTTGAGTTGCAGCAGCGAAAATTTGAGTATTTATTAACAAGAAGGCATCAATGCTCATTCCCTAATATGGTAATGCATTCCAGGATGAACATGGATTTGGAAATCTGCAAAGATCCATGAGCTACAAATGGCATGTTCGATAATCAAAAAATGAATCCTCTTCCTGATACTTCTTCAGATGTTTTGAGATAGTTTTTTTATGGGGCTGATTCAATTCACATAGGAGTAGGACTCCTTGTAAAACTCATCTTTAATCCTGATCTTATTTACACTTTTGTATGTAAGAGGAAACAAATCACAATTAGGAGGGTGATTTCTTTAATTATGCATTATGGAGGCATAGATCTGATTGCAGTGAACAAGTAAGGGAAGGAGAGTTAAAATGTTGCATACTATATGTGGCTTGCTTTATCCAAATTTTTCTTCATATTAATTCTCCAGTATCATTTAAAACAGTTCAACTCCAATTGCATTGCCAGTAGATAAACAAAGGCTTTTGGCTAGGTACATGTATGGCTTGATTTTTGTTTCCTTCAGAACATGTAAATATGAGCTTTTTACTATACAAAGCATGTTTGTTGATTAATAATAGTCAAAATCAACTTGTGCTGGGGTTCTAGATGCCACAAGTTGAATCAGTTTTGAATTAGATTCAAAATAAGGAATACGATTTGACCTAAATTCGATTTGATTTAGCATAAACCTACTGAATCTAAAATATTTGTAGACAAAGAAGAAACCTCGTGGATAAAAGTATCTGGCTTAGGTTAGAACACAGTATCATATTTCACATTAGACCTAATTGCTCCAACTTAAATAAAAACGGCTTCAATATTGAGAACTAGGGGTGGTAATACCATGAGTTTAGATTGGATCAGGGTAGGCTGATTAATAAAGTGCTCGAATCGGGTTATAGTCAACTGATTAATAAAGTAGATCAAGTTCAGCTTTTTATACGAATAAATGGTTAGATTATGAAAACTCAAAATTGACTCGCTTTGGATCCATTTTAAAGTGGAGCAAATTTGTATTAAAAAAAAGCCTCTATTTAACAGTTGTTGTAACAAGCATGAAAAGGTATAACCCGTTAATTAGTATGATATATAAAGTTAATGAAAAATTGAGTTATTAAATGGACTATTAATGAGCCTACATGTTAGCATAATTTAAATGGGCCAATTAATATTAATTAATGACCCAATCCTTTATTCACCCTAATTTAAACTTAAAATGAACTGATGCTCTTTATCAAAAAAATTCCTTTCTGGTGTAATATGGTTTGGTGCTTTGAAAAAATATTTTTGGGACTTCTTAGCTTCGGATAAATGATTTCAAGGTACAACTGCTTCTGTTAAATGATTTTCAGGTAACAAATATTTATTTTTGTAACCCAGAATTTTTTGAAGTTACAAATTGGCCCCAAATGGAGTATTAGCTATTTCTTAGGGTCTTAGAGAAAATCTAACTATTTTTAGTATTTTTACTTCTTATAATGACTTTATTGGTGGAAGTTATCACAATTTACTACTTCTATCACAAATATTATATTTTCTACGATTATAGGTCTACTATGCTTAGCAGAATAGTAAAAGTTAATTTGAAAGTTTTGAATATTATTTGAACTTAGTTGGCGTTGTACTCTAATGTTTCTCTAACTTTGAGTTTATAGAGATTATTAATTTCAGTCATATATTCCTTAGATCAAGCACAACATAAATCTGTTTTGTTTTCTACATCAAACTATAGTCATTAATTAACTTTTCACATTTGTAAGGATAATGAAATTTTAGCAAGGTTTATAGTATGCTCAAATGATCGTGTCCTTTCACAACACTCAACTTCTCCTTATTATGAAAGAGATAAAATTCACAGGATGCCTTAATAGTTACAGTACATATACAGTTACAAGATAATTTCACATTTAACTTGACACTTGATAAGGTAATTTATAATGGTGCAATAATTTTTTCAGAATACGAAATGCTGACAAAATTAGTCATACATATTAAGATTCTGCATGCCTTCATCTCTAAAAATATTTATCAAAATCTTTATCAAGTTCAAGGTGTTCTGGATCTCATTTTTAAATTCATGTAAATATCTCATTCCTTTTATAATAAGAATGTTCTAACTCTAACATTAAGGAGATAATCAAAGACATATTCTGAAGTAGCTCCTTCTACCCTTCATATAATTGCTAGAATCAATATGATAAACGAAAGTAGTGTTTCTGCAAAGCATTAATATCTTTTTTTGTTCAATCATTGCCCACATCTGATGATAAATGCTATAAAAATCAATGACTCTTACTAAAGTAGGATCACTAACCACTTCTTGTCGTAGCTCATTGGGATTATTTAGATTAATTAATTGAACAAGACATTGAGCCAATTTCGCCATTCTGTTTTCATACTCAATAAATGTGCAACGTACTTGAGCATATAGATTTCTATTGTACGAGGCTCTTATTGTACCATTAGGAGATGTGAGAATTCAGTGATGCTTTTAAATATACACTTTTGAAACTTAGTTAGACTTGAAAAGATTAGGTACTCCAGGGGTAGAAATTTCTTGGACGTATGCTACTATATTATATTCCTAGGCTTTCATGATGGGGTCATCTAAATGGATTGAATTTTGTTGGGAATTTAGCACCACCAACTCCTATCTATCAAGCAAGAAGATTGTAGTACTCAATGATTTTCAAATATCATAGGAATAATTATGATAATAGTCAATGCAGGCTGCATACCAGTCGTTGAACCATTTTTATTAAACATAGAAACTTATTTTTACTTGAACATTATAAGGAAACCTCGACTAATTCATTTGTAATTCTAAAAGGTTGAATCTTTATATTACTAAATAGGTTACAGATAACAATCAAAAACATGATCTACTTTTTGTGTGGAATTCATAAATATCCATAATAATTCTATTAGAATTAAAGGAGAGACCCGTTCTAGCAGTAATTATATTTCATTTTGAATTTCCTCCTTTTTCAGTAGGAGTTCTGCTCTAATTATTACATTTGCAATTTCATGAGTTAAACCATCTGTTAGAGAATTCTTTGATCCCTGTATACATTTAATAAAGAAAGAGAACTAGTTAAGGCATAATTGCCAATGCGAAAGTTGCCCTTGCACATGCATATTTAATAAATTCTTTTTCACAAAATCAAGTATTCATTTACAATTATTTTGAATAAGTAAATGTTTTGTGGCTACAAAGATTAACAATTTTTCAATTCCTCTGATGACTGCAAAGATTTCTTTTTCCATTGTGCGATAATTGCATTCTGCTTTATTAAAGGTCCCACTACAATATTTGCAAACTTTTTCATCTTTGATTTTGACCACTGCACCCTAGTTTTCATTTTTATCATCTGTCTTAAAAATCAAATTATCTTATTCATTAGGCAGTTAAGAACCTAATGATTTTGACACATCTTTTTTAAGTTTTAAATAATTTTTGAATCACTAGGGGTAAATGTCCAACTTACTTACTTTTTGAGCTTTTGCTGTAATAGTTTTCTCATTTTAGCTAGATTGTTGATGAAATATGAAGCATAGGTACGGCATCAAGAAATATTTATAATTGCTTCCTATTTTCAATCTTCTCAAGAAAATTTTCTAATTTGTCCAAACTATACTTTAGAAGAATGATTTGTCCAGCTTTTATTTCCACACATAAAATTTTCGTTTCTTGTTTCGTATAAATGCAGTTGTTCTTACCAAGGATAACACCATGATCAATGCACCTTTGAGTGATAGCTTGAAAGTCATCTTTGTGTTATTTTATGGTCTTAGAAATGAATAAGAACAGCATTGATGTAAACTAGATATTAGTGATTAAGATATTTAAAAATGTTACCCATTCTTCTTTACAACATTAGAGGTGTATTTTCAAGACCAAATGACATTACTATCCATTCATAGAATCCTTGAAGGACACTAAAACCAGTTAAGCAAATGCGTTCTTCTTCCATCATTATCTGCTAGTATACGTTTTTACACTCATACTCTGCAAATGTTTTTTCACGTCAATATATGCCCTATAGGGATTTGTCTGCTCCAAACATGAATTCATCCTCATCTCTAAAAAAGGTCCCAATCTAAGAATCCAAACTATTTAAAAATGCCTTTGTCTGTCTTGCCTTCAGGGCATCAGCGGCTTTAATCCAAAAAACGAGTCATGGTAAACTCGATCTCGATCCGAGGGTTACCTACGTCCACTCCATTATTCTTTCGCTAGCAAGAAATTACCATCAAATTCCTAGAGGCTTCATTCAAGACAAAGTTCCTGCCAGTAGAAGAAAAGAACTAGACAAAAAGATGGATGCCCAAGTCCCATACTACTCAGTCCTTTGAAGATTAGCAAATATTTTTGAGAATGTTTTTCTTAAATGTGCATTGAAACTTCCATTCGTCATGAGTTTGCCTGGAAGACTCAAGACGATTTCCTCTGCCTTCTCCGATGACGTATCTTCCTCAAAGATGACTACTTCACCTCCCAGTCCATCAAATTTAGCCTACTGTATGCATCTTCATGATTATTCGCCGTGATTGTCGATTGCTTAATCAACAAGAAAACTATAGGGTGGAGCCCTAGAGTTGAAAAGGGGGTTAATTTATGAATCAAGGAAATGTAAACCAGAGGGAAAAAAAGGTAAACATGTTGCCAAACCAAAGCCTACGGGGAGACTACAACCTACAGAATGGTTGCCCTACCACTAGAGGGCAAGAAAACTCCGATGGCCAAGAAACGAGGTTCCACCAAGGGGAGCTTACTAGCTAGGAAATCCCAGTCCAAAATTTTTTGATATTTAGGTGGACTTTATGCCAAATGAAATTTCAGTTGTAAAAAAACAAACGGTGAAGATTAATAAGGACACTTCTATGGTCATGATTTAATAAATTACAATGGTCATCATATAGTGACAATCACTATGAGTTTTTAAGAAAATAAATTGTTGGATATTATTTTATATTATTTTGCATTTGTTTTGGTTTGAACTCTTGTTGCTTGCTTTCCAAGTTAGGCATGGCTAGGATTTTGCTATTGTATATAACATATTGTAATCATTGTAATCAAGAGCAGAATCCATACAAACACACGACACACATACACAACCGTAGCTCCCCCCCCCCCCCCCAAAAAAAATTCTTCTCCTATTTGCTTTTACAAGTATCAAGCAAAGTAAAGAAAGAAGTGAAGGATTCGAGAAAATATCTTCAAATTCAAAGGGAGAAAGATGAACCCTAAGTACCTAATTTTCATCCTGCTCATCATTGCGATTGTTGATTTAGGTTCTGCAGGGAGTTTGGGATCTTGAAATTGAAGAAAGTTGGTGGAATTAGCGATTTCGACAGCTACATAAACATCTCGCCCTTTGAGATTGATGGCATCGCCCATTTCACCGTTGAAACACACAACATGGAAGCGGTTAGCCTCTCTCTAGCTCTTTTTCAGCTTATCTTCGTATTTTAGTAAACAATTGGTTTGCTAAGAGTGCGTTTCATGTTTTAAATGAGATTTTTCCTATTTTCACTGTGCGAATTTCATATTGACTGTCCTTTCTTGATTTTGTATAGTCGTGATTAACATTGAACCATTATCATACACGCCCTTGAGTTTTAGATTAATCATTTTTATGCCCCTCGTCTTTTTATATTATTTTTTAATTGCCTTCAGAAACTTGTTTTAATTTTTTAACACCCTTCCATGTTCTTGCTTTTAATTAAAACTCTTAGAAATTACAGAAAAACCCTCAGTGTTGGAAAAATATGCACATAAGCTATTTATACTTGTTTTAAGCGTTTTAACTTCTTATAATGACTTTACTGGTAGTAGTTATACTACTTATATCTTAGATATTATACTTTCTGTGGTTATAGACCCACCATACTTAACAAAATGGTTAAAACTCAATTAGAAAGTTTCGACCATTACCTGGACTTAGTCGACGTTGGACCCTGGCGTTCCTTTAACTTTCAGTTTATAGAGATTGCTAATTTTAATCATACCTTCCCTAAATCAGGTACAACACAGATCCGTTTCGTTTTCCACCTCAGACTGTAATCACTGATCAAGTTCTATATATTTTTAAAGGATAATGGATCTTTAATCAAGAAATTATAATATTCAAGACATAAGGTTCGATTAAATAACGTTCCCTACTAGAAAATTTCTTTCATTGATAGCTTGAATGTGGAAGTATTACAATGAAAAACTTTAAAGGACTTAAACTAATATCATTACAGGTGCTTGTTCATAGAGAAATAGAGAATCTCAACTTCTCTTTTTCTCAAAAATGCTTAAATAATCGTGTCCCTTCTCAGCACTCAACCTCTCTATTTATAGAGGGGATGAGGACAAATCGGATGCCCTAATGCCTATAGTACATACTATTTTTTCACATTTCTACAGTACACACTAATGGCTACAGTACACTACTTTTTTCGGACCAGACACTTGTCAAGATAGCACAATGATGGGGCAAATTCTTTTCAGAACTTTAAATGATGACAAGACTAATCATTATTATTGAGATTTTACGCTCCTTCATCTCTAATTATATCTTTAAGACCATCATTATCTGGATAGTTATTAAAATCTTTATCAAGTTACTTAAGATGCTCTGGATCCAATTTCTCAAATAATTCAAGAAGATATTTCTTTTCTTTTGCTGATAGAAATTTTTCAGCTCCAATATCAAAGAGATAATCAAAGATATCTTCTGAGACTGCTCCTTCTACCTTCATATACTCTTTAAACTCATTGTCATAGGTGAAAGTAGTATTTTCACAATGCATTAATGGTTTTCCTTTTTCAATTAATGCCCAATACTGATGATAAATATTGAAAAATCTAATGGCTCTTGCTAAAGTAGGATCAGTAACTAGATGCACTGGTAGTTCAGAAATCCATTCTTGTTGTTGATCCTTGAGATCATCATAGTCAATGATCTGGATAAGATAATGGGTTGGTTTGACTTTTCTATTTTTATATTCAATTAGGGCACTATAAACTTCTAAATTTAGGCATCTACGAACTGTAACTTTTGTTGGACTATCAGGAGATGTGAGAATCTAATGGATCCTTCTGAACATGCACTGTTGGAATTTAGTTAGGGTTGAGAAAAATGAAAATATTGGATCTGGGATTTCTATGAAGTAAAGTACCATCCCATATTTTCGAACTTTATAGACAGGGTCATTTGAAGATAACAATCTTAGTGGGAAACTAACACCATCAACTTCAGACTGACCAGGAAAGTAAATTGTTGTACCCTATGACTCCCAAATGTCATAGGAATAATGATAATAAAAGTCGATGCATGCTGCATACTACTCATTAAACCATTTTTCTCGAACATGACAAATTATTTTTTCTTGGATATCATAAGAATACTGTAGGTAATTAACTTGAAATTCTAAAAGGGAAAATCTTTGGGTTATTTAGGCAGTAGATAGTAGACCAAAACATGATCTACTTTTTGTATGAAATTCTAGGTTATCGATAAGGACTTTACTAGAAGGTGTAACCCATTCTAGTAGAAATGACATTTCGTTAAGGATTTCCTCCTTTTATGACAAAAGGTTTACTTTGATGATCACCATTGGCAAGGTCTCGAGTTAGACTATCTGCGAGATAATTCTTCGATCCCTATATATGTTCAATACAGAAAGAAAATTTGTTAAGCGATAATTGCCAACGCAGGAGTCGCCCTTGTGCTTGTATATTTGATAAATTCTTTTTCACAAAACCAAGTATTCCTTTGCAATCGGTTCGAGTAAGAAAAGGTTTTTGGGCTAAAAAGATTAAGAACTTTTCAATTCCCCTTATGACTGCAAGGATTTCCTTTCCATCGTGGGATAGTTGTATTCTGCCTTATTAAAACTTCCACTGTAATATTTACAGAGTTTTGCTCCTTCTTTGATTTTCAGTATCATACTCCAGTGCTCATTACTGGCATCTGTCTCAAGAATTAAATCATCTCCTTCATTAGATAAATTAAGAATAGGAAGATTTTTGCACGTCTTTTCGAAGTTTTGAATGATCTTCATATCATTAGTGATCCATGTCCAACTTACTTCTTTCTTCGGTTTCTGCTGCAATGGATTTCTTAATTTGGCTAAATCTTTAATAAAATCATAAGTATAGGTAAAGCATCTAAGAAACCTTTCTAGTTGCTTCCTATCTTTAATTTTTTAACAAAAATTTTCTATTTTTTTCAGAATATGCTTTTGAAGGATGATTTGTCCAACTTTTATCTCTAAGCCTAGAAACTCAATTTCTTGTTCAAAAGAAATGTATTTATTTTTATCAAGTATGATGTCATGATCAATGTATCTTTAGGTGACAGCTAAGACATCATCTTTGTACTGTTGTATGGTTTTGAAAAAGAAAAGATATCATCAATGTAAACTAAACAACAATGATTAAGGTATTTGAAGATATTATCCAATCTTCTCTAGAATATTTGGGATGCATTTTTAAGACCAAATGGTATTACTATCTACTTATAGTGTCCTTTTGGGGCACTAAATGCAGTTAAGGGAATACTTTCCTCATTCATTTTTATCTACCAATAATTACTTTTGCAATCCATTTTTGAGAACCAAGAGGCTTCTCAAATTCTGTTAAAAAGGACCGTTTTGTTAGGAATATAATAGCCATCAAAGATGGTATTATCATTAGGCTTTCTGTAGTTGATTACTATTCTAATTTTTCTCTTTTTTCTTCAACATGATTTCTTACCATGAAAGCGGGACTGGTGTGAGGACTCTTACCATTTCTGATTAATCCTTTATCCAAAAGTTCCTTGATTTATTTATTAAATTCTTGAATGTCCTAGTGTACATACACCATTTGTTTAACTCAGATAATAGTGTTGGAATTTAATAAAGTAATTTTAGCAAAAGTTTTGTCTTTATCCCAAAATTTTAAAAGATTATCAGAGTAGAGTTCTTTACATAATTTCTCTTGTTGTTTAACAATCTGTTCTTTAATAGATAACTCAAGTAATGAGATTATCAATTCTACCTCTGATTGTGTAGGCATTACGTTCTCACCACACTGGCTGCGTATAAATTCAATTTTCTAATGATTGTAAGCCTCATTTAATTTTTCAACAGGAACTGAATGGCTATTAATTGTAAATATTATTTGGTTTATGGTTTGGGTGTATGGAGAATATAATCTCTGAAAATTATTTCCAATAATGATATCATGAGAGGGTTGATCAGTAGCCCATAGAACTAGTATAATGCATTGAACTCCTCTTAATTCTAAGGATAACTCTTCTATGCCTTCATTGTGACTCATAATACTATTATCAGCTATCCTTACTTATAAAAGATTCTTCGCTTTTTTTCACATGAACTATGGAAATAATGATCTTTTTCCAAAGCATATAGAACAACCACTATCCATGTAAGCATACAATTCATATTTATTATATCCCTGTAAACATGCCTTTACTGGGATATAGATGCTATTGGGGTTTGCATTGGCAGCTTCATAACATATTTTCATAGTCATGTTTTTGACTAGTTCATTATCATAAATTGGTTCACTGACAGTTCTTATTTTGTACCCAATAACCTTTTTGTCTAGACTCATAATTCGATCTACACTGGGTCTTGCGGTTTCAAAACTCATTCCACTCATTTCACTGGTCATGCTGATTGTGTCATCTTCTTTAAACTCTTCTTTAGCTGATGAAGATCCTTCTCCCCAATCTGATCTTGTACTTATACTTCTTAATAATTGGGATTTAATGGTGATTCTATCCTTCTCATCAATTTTTATTATACTTTTCGTATTGATCTTAGAGGGGTTGGCAAAACTAGATATCTATGAACGATCGATTTTTATCTCTTGAGGATTGGACTTAATCTTCTAGATCTTTTGCATAGGAGTAGGACTTTCAAATTTCTCCACTTCTATCATTGTTATCTTAGTCTTTGGGTCTATTGTATTATCTAATTTATAGATAATTTTTCAAAATATTCTTAAATGATATCCTCCTCTCTTCATGTCCATCCGTACTATTTTTATCTTAAGGGACAGAAAGTTTTTAGCAAATTCATCCTTTACACTCACATAATATCCAGGTCGATAGTTGAATCCTATCGATCTATTACATAAATTAGTCTTAATCCCTATGATAATTTCATTATTAAATTTGGTGTGCCTAATGTCACAGAGTAATGCGTAAAGATCAATTTCTTTACCATAATATTGTAATGGAGTAATTTAAACTTGGACACTTTCGACATGGATATACCTATACCTTCTATCTTTGTTATGCTTAAGGATATTTTTCCAATTAATTAGATTAACTTTTCCAACGTCATACTCACAATCCTTTATCTCAAGATCTCCTTCCATCATTTCACATACATATTTGCTTTTTAATTGAAAAATGAATTTTTTATAGATTATATCTTTGTGGATTATGGGAAAAACTCAGTCTCCTTTGACTTCTTTATGATCATTGTCTACAATAAATTTTTCTCCTTGAAGATCACTAAGACTAACTGAACTACTTTCCTTCATATGACTTGTTTCTTCATAATCACTTTCTTTGTATTCATTGTCCAATATAATTTCGACATTTCCTTTGCTGTTACTTAGGGTTAGGTCCAATGCCTCATCTTTACTAAGCTCAATATAATCTAAGCTACCCAAAGTTTCAATAAGCTTGTTATTCTTCCTATTTTTGCATTTATTAGCATAATATCTTACTTCTCTGCATGCCCAGTATTTGCAGGTGTTTTTTCCTGCTGGACAATAAGCTGCTTTCCTAAAAAATCTTCATTTTTTCAGACCTGTTTTGTTATAATACTTTCTCCTATATTTTTCTCCCATTTGCTTATTAAAACTCTTCTTCTTATAAATTTTTTTTTTCATATCTTTTCAGGTTCTTTTTCCCATTATTGAGGCGAATCCCAACAAATTAAGAATTGCTTTTTAATTATTTTTTTTACTTTTGGAGATCAAGACATTGATCATTGACCCATTTTCTTAGATAAGAGATTCTCGAATCAATGGTATCAATGACATCAGCTTGTTCCAGATATGCCAAGTATTTTTCATTAATTATGGAATTTATAAGATATACAATTTGTCATAGAACATACCAAAATTAGTTTTATTATACCCAATTTTGTAATAATATTGACTAAATTCAGCAATATAATTTTTCAGATATCTCATATCCCATAATTCTATGTTATTAATCTTGCTTTGCCACTCTCTTACTTTTTCTTCGGAATCAAGTTTAGCTCCGATAAACTCAATTTCAATTTCTTTACATAAATTTTTGAACATTGCCACTAGTATTTTCATCATTCTTAATGTATTTTTACTATCCTCAGTTAATGAATCACACTAGTCAGCTACAGCGTCAGAAAAGTTATACTTGATCTAGTTTAGGAAATTAGCAGCAGTCCAAGTAGTATTTAGCTTTAAGATACTATTCATGCCTCTTTTTCAGTGCTCAAATATTTTTTCTCTATTACGGGCTCATTCAATATTTAGGATGTATCCTATTTGGCTAATTGGGGTAAGACCAATTTCTTCAAAAGTCGTGGTTTTCTTTGGGATAAACTCGAAGGAAAAATTGCTTGTACGTCCTCCTGGAACGTACTTAGGTCTTAAGAAATAAGTATTTTTTTTAGCACGTTCACCAAATTCATTAGGCTTAATGACATTGTTAACTAGATTAATCTCTATTTCATATAAGTCGATCTCTTTCCCAATCGCATTGATCTCATTTTTAACAGTCATTTTACCGTATTTTTTATCCAATTTTCTTCTAGTAATACATTGAGGTCTTCTAATTTAATCACATTCATTTGCTTATATATTTCTTCTTCTAGTTGGACATTATTTGTTTCTTCATTTTCATTAGATAAAACGTCATGTTTATCGCTAACGGTGCTCATGATTTTGTTTAATTCTTTCTGATTTTGTTCTTTCTCGAATATTTTTTTGTAGCTCTTCAAGAGTATATTATTCATGCTCTATCTTCTTTTTCTTTCTTTTCCGTCATTTTTTTACCAGATTTTTCTCCTACTTCTTTTTAAATTTTTATCTCGTGCAAAGGAAATGGAATCTTGTTTTTTGGATTTTAAAAAGGATATTTATGCTGAAAAGGAGCACTAATACTGGGAGTAGCTTTTTCGCTATGCCCAACTTTGTTAATAAGAGAAAGATGGGCAACAGTTAACTGATTTTTAAACTCATTGAGTTCAGTCTTAATTTGACTAATTCTACTTTTAATTCTGAAACTATATCAGTGATATAGTTTAATTGAGGTGCTAATGAGGTAATACCTTTAGGTGAGTGCACAATGTGTAAATAATTTGGACCAGGGCAAGTAGGTGATGATTCTAGCATTAATCACAGTTAATTAACTTAATTAATTATTAATTATTTTTAATCAGGTGGCTCTGATACCAGATGAAAAGGATCAAAAATACTGCTAAATGGGAGAAAATGCTCATGCACAAAATTAGAAGTTTCGAAAGTAAGTTTTAAATATTAGGGTTAAATTGCAAATTTTAAAACTTCAGGGACTTAAGAAAAAATAGAGGGTGCCTAAAATTTAAATTACCTAAACCTCGAGGTACTTAAATAATAGTTCTAAAAACTTAGGGTTCAAAATAATAATAGCTAAAACTTGAAGGTACCTAAATGATATTATCCCGATTAATATTCAGTTATGGTTTTTCTCTTTTTAAAATTAAAATTTGAGGTTTGTCGTGTAGATCTTCTGATAAATTTGCATAAATTATATTTCTCAATCTGAAGAACCCAAATTCCATTTTTTGGGGGGGGGGGCGATGGTAGGGTACGAACCTTTCCCCTAAATCGTAGAGAGGTTGGTGCCCTTGGACCCAAATTCGAATGTGTCCACGGATATGGGACTTAGATGGGCATGTTGATCTAGTCTATATTACTACAGGGCAAACCCTGCCCCCCGTTACTTTTTCATGATCTTCCCTACTGTTCTTTTTTTTTTTTTTTTTGGGTGTGTGGTGCTTGTTTACACCGCCTTGTTGGAATTTTTCAAGAATAAAATAAAAATGACAGGTTTTTATAGTGCTTATCCGAAAAGGTAGATAAGCATGGTGCCCTTTTAGATTTACCTACCTTATCCAATTCTTTCGGTGAAAAGGTCGATAAGCATGGTGCCCTTTCAGGTTTACCCACCTTATCCAATCCTTACGGTGAAAAGGTGGATAAGTATGGTACCTCTTTAAGATTTAACCCCCCTATCCATTTTTGGTGCTTCTTCAGGCATGATCACTCCTCGATATAAGGAGGAGTGAAATCACAATCACGGGTACAAAATCAATGTGAGTGACTGCAGCACCTTCATCGATTAACTTTTGAGAGAACCTTGAAACACACACTTATTTTTACCAAGTAGATTATCCCTAAGATTATTTGTGGTACAACAAATAAGTTTTAAGGAAAGTGTTTCTTTTCACGATTTACTTGGTTTAACCTGTACCACATTCAACCCAATTTTTCTATCAATCTTAAGACTTATCTGAGATGGCGTAAATTCGTGAAATGACATCCAACTTTCAGAAGTTGGACAAATTCGAGGGTGTGGGCTTCCGACGCTGGCAAAAGAAGATGCATTTCCTTCTTACAACTTTGAAGGTCGTGTATGTGCTCAACACTCCATACCCAATAGAGACGAAAAATGAGACTTTAGAGCAAGCGCGCTGAAGATCCAAGTTCGAGAACGATGACTATATTTGTCGAGGCCATATCTTGAATAGCATGTCGGATGCCTTGTTCGATTCTATCAAGGCATGGAATCGGCAAAGGAATTATGGGAGGCACTAGAAAACAAATGCATGACAGAAGATGCCTCTAGTCAGAATTTCCTTGTAAGTCAATTTAATAACTATAAGATGGTCGAAGGATGTTCTGTTCTCGATCAATTGCATACAATTCAATGAATCCTAAGTCACTTCAAGCAACATAAAATGCACATGGATGAGACTGTTATAGTTTCCTCTATAGTGGACAAACTTCCCCCCTCTTGAAAAGACACTAAAAGAACTTTAAAACACAAGAAAGAAGAAATGTCACTTGAGGAATTAGCTAACTATCTTCGAATAGAAGAAGAGTTACGTGTGCAAGATGAGTCAAAGGAGCATGTCTCCAAGATTCATATTGTTGAAGATGGTGAGTCAAGTCAAGTGCCAAAGGGAAACAAGAAGAGGCCTAATAAGGACAACAACAATAAGAGTAACAAGAAGGCTAAAGTGGTTTGTTGGGAATGCAACAAACTGGGCCACAAGAAAAGAGATTGTATCATTTGGAAGCGCAAACATGGCTTGAACAACCAAAAGGTAAAAGCAAAGGACAACTTTGTAGCCATGATCAATGATCAAATCAACATTGTTCAAAGTGACAATGATTGGTGGGTTGACTTTGGTGCTTCCAAGCATGAGTGTAAGGATCGTTCTTCTTTAAGACTCTTGTGTCGGTTGAAGATGGAAAAGTACTCTACATGGGCAATACTTCTACTGTTGATGTTAAAGGAATAGGACAAGTAGAGTTAGTCGTCACTTCCGGAAAAATTCTTACTTTAAATGATGTATATTTTGTGCCGGAAGTTAGAAAGAATCTTGTTTCTGGTTTTCTTCTTAATAAGTTTGGCTTCAACCAAGTGTATGAGGTCGATAAGTATATCCTGTCCAAAGGGAGTGTCTTTGTGGGGAAGGGTTATGCTAGTGGTGACATGTTTAAGTTAAATATAATTACTCCTTCTAGTGATAATAAGATGAATAATTCTGCTTACATGCTTGTGTATTCTTTATCTTCTCTATGGCATAATCGTCTTGGACATGTTAATTATAAAAGATTAAAAGTGATGTCAAGACTTGAGTTAATTCCTAATTTTGATGGAAACATAGAGAAATGTAAGACATGCATGTTAACAAAGATCACTAGAAGTTCTTTTCTAATTGTTCAAAGAATCACTAAATTACTTGAATTAATTCATAGTGATTTAGGTGATTTTCATAGCACTCCCTCTTTTGGGGGAAAGAAATACTATGTCACTTTCATTGATGATTTTACAAGATATTGCCAAGTATACCTTTTACATGCTAAAAGTGAAGCACTAGACATGTTTAGGATATTTAAGAATGAATCTGAGTTGCATTGTGAAATCTTCATTAAAAGACTAAGATCGGATATGGGTGGTGAATACTATGATCCAAGTTATTTCCAATCAACTGGTATAATCCATGAAGTTACAGCACCTTATACACCACAACAAAATGGTGTGGCAGAAAGGAAAAATAGAACACTAACTGAAATGATTAATGCCATGCTTTCTAAATCCGATTTAAGTGAAGGCTTTTGGGGTGAAGCGATGCTCACAGCATGCTACATCATAAATAGGGTTCCTAATAAAAGGAATTCAACTACTCCTTATGAATTATGGAATAAGAAAAAGCCAAACCTGAGTTATTTCAGAGTTTGGGGGTGTAGGGTTATTGTAAGAGCCCTAGAACCCAAGAAAAGAAAATTGAGGGAAAGAGGAATTGAGTGCATCTTTATAGGCTATGCTAAACATAGCAAAGCCTATAGGTTTTTGGTTATAGAACCAAATACTTCTATTACGGTTAACACCGTGATAGAATTAATTGATGCCATTTTTGATGAAACTAGATTCTGTTCAATTCTTAAACCAAATGATTTTATTCCAACCACTATGACTCCAAGTAATGATCAAGAACAAGGAGACATAGTGGAAGTATGGAGAAGTAAACGGATTAGAAAGGAGAAATCCTTTGGTTCTGATTTCTTTGTCTGTTTGATAGAGAGAACAAGGGATTCCATTGAAAATGAAATACCCTATGTTTATAGCATTGATTCGGATCCTAACTCATTTAAAGAGGCTATGGAATCTCAAGATGCTTTCTTTTGGAAAGAAGCAGTCCAAGATGAAATGGACTCAATCATGAAAAATAACACATGGGTCTTAGTTGATTTACCCCCGGGATGTAAACCTATCGCATCAAAGTGGATCTTTAAAAGAAAAAGGAAAGTAGATGGTACTATAGAAAGGTTCAAAGCCCGGTTGGTCATAAAGGATTTTAGCCAAAAATATGGTATTGACTACTTTGATACACATGCACCGGTGGCTAGGATTGCAACCATAAGAGTTCTCATTGCTCTTACTGCAATTCAAAGGCTAGTAATTCACCAAATGGATGTGAAAACAGCATTCCTAAATGGTGAATTAGAGGAAGAGGTGTACATAAAACAACTAGAATATTTTGTTGTTCCAGGCTAAGAAAACAAAGTATGCACACTTATAAGATCATTGTATGGCCTAAAACAAGCACCTAAACAATGGCATCAAAAGTTTGATGAAGTAGTGCTATCTTATGGGTTTAGTATCAATGAATATGACAAATGTGTATATTCTAAGTTTAAACATGGAAAAGGTGTGATTATATGCTTATATGTTGATGACATGCTAATTTTTGGCACTGACTTAGAGGAAATAGAGAAAGCTAAGTGTTTTCTATCTTCCAAGTTCTCCATGAAAGAGATGGAGAGGCCGATGTTATACTCGGTATTAAGATCATTAGAAATAATGATGGAATCCACTTGTCCCAATCCCATTATATTGAGAAAGTGCTTGGGAGGTTCAATTACAAAGATTGCTCCCCAGTGGCCACTCCTTTCGATCCAACCTATAAGTTGACTCGAAACAGTGGGAGACCTATTGCAAAACTTGAGTATGCAAAGGTCATAGGGTGCTTAATGTATGCCATGACAAGCACAAGGCCAGATATTGCATTTGCTATTGGAAAGTTAAGTCGATATACTAGTAACCCTAGTAAGTTTCATTGGCATGCAATACGTCGAGTTTTGAAATACTTAAAGAAAACTCAAGATTATGTTCTGTATTATTCAGGTTATCCTTCGGTCTTAGAAGTATACTCAAATGCAAGTTGGATAACTGATAAAGAGGACTATGCCTCTACATCAGGTTATATATACTTGCTTGATGGAGGGGCAGTATCTTGGGCATCCAAGAAACAAACCTGCATAACCGACTCCACCATGGCTGCTGAGTTTGTAGCTTTGACTGCAGCCAACAAGGAGGCAGAGTGGCTGCGGAATTTGCTATTGGAAGTGCCTTTATGGCCAAAACCAATGTCGCCACTCTCCATACTTTGTGATAGCAAGACCACACTATCCAAGGTTTATAGCCATGTCTATGATGGAAAATCAAGGCACATTAGACTTAGACATGCCTATGTCCATCAGTTGATCAAAGATGGAGTGATCACAGTTAATTATGTGCAAACAAATGAGAATCTTGCACATCCTTTAACTAAGGGTCTAGTAAGAGACTTGGTGTTGAGAACATCAAGGGGGATGGGACTTAAGCCCATATCTACAATTACTAGTAAGGAAGCCTCAACTTAATTCGTGGTATGACATCACGTTCTAAGTTGAATGAGTGACAACTTTACATAGTGATCGGATGCACTAATATATTTTATCCCATGGTAAGAGTGCTTGAATACTGTAATGTTATAAGAGGTTGAGTTTTATACTCTTAATAGATCTTGATTGAATGACTTGTGTTACAGGAGCATATTTCTAAGATCTACCTAAGTGAATGTGAAGTGTGGACACTTCAAAGAGCAACAGGGCTTGACTTGATCCACTCATGATGGATATGGACACATGGCCGGATAATAGTGTCAAATTTTAAGTGTGTAATGAGATTTATGTGTGAAATATATCCAATTAATCAAAGAGGATGAATAGTTCAAAGACTTGTCTACTATTTATATTCAGATTAATTGAAATTATATTTCACTAAATGCAGGTTCAAATCGCAAGATACTTCTCTTATGCAAAAATCTCCTTGTGTTCTCGGTTGTGATTGTGTGTTTGTTGGAATGACGGGGGTTTGTTCTATATTTTGGAAAAGGTGGGGGATTGTTGAAATTTTTCAAGAATAAAATAAAAATGGCAGATTTTTATAGTGCTTATCCGAAAAGGTGGATAAGCATGGTACTCTTTCAGGTTTACCCACCTTATCCAATCCTTTCGGTGAAAAGGTGGATAAGCATGGTGCCCTTTTATGTTTACCCACCTTATCCAATCCTTTTGGTGAAAAGGTGGATAAGTATGGTACCTCTTTAAGATTTAACCGCCCTATCCATTTTTGATACCTCTTCAGGCATGATCACTCCTCATAAGGAGGAGTGAAATCACAATCACGGGCACAAAATCAATGTGAGTGACTGCAGCACCCTCATCGATTAACCTTTGAAAGAACCTTGAAATACATACTTGTTTTTACCAAGTAGATTATCCCTAAGATTATTTGTGGTACAACAAATAAGTCTTAAGGAAAGTGTTCCTTTTCACGATTTACTTGGTTTATCCTGTACTACATTCAACCAAATTTTTCTATCAAGCCTTGGCGGGGGGGTCTCTTGTGCTCAATTACATCCATTGTTATCATACTCTCTCTCCTCTTATCCACTTACTCTCATTCATACACGTAACAATCTTCCAAGTTCCAAGTAGTGACTCGACAATTATCTCAACTCACAAATTGTGTTTTATTGGTTGGCTTTAATGATTGTAACACAACAGCAGGCATGCAAAGGAATGAAGGATAGAGTAATGTTTAGGAATATATGCAATAGCTTTCTGATCAACTTTTTCTTGCTTTTAGCTTATATTAGTCGGATCTGCTGTACGCCACATACATGTCTGATCTGTCTGGTTTGTTTGCATATGATGATGGTTTTCATAGAATGCCTTCCTTGAATTTGGAAGTGTGCTGAAGGCCAAAGAGCATGTGTTTTCTGGTACAATATATGATCCGCTGGTTTCTGGTACGATATATCATCTCAATTTGGAGGTCATTGATGCTAGCAAGATGTCGATATATGAAGCAAAGGTCTTGGCCGCTCCTTGGATGAACTGCAAACAGTTGTAGGAATTTAAGCATATAGTGGATGTCCCTCATTTTACAACTTCTGGTCTTAGCACTATACATGGTAAGATATTGATACAAGATCAGTTTTATACTTTATTGCATTTGACAATTGGTTTCACAGAGAAATCATCACAAATGAGTTTAATAGGTCATTCATATAGAATTATTTTCAAATTTCTGAGTAGTGGATTCTCGATCTCTGATCTCCCCTAAAAATTCAGATCACCCTAGAGGGAGGTGAATAGTGTGATTGTAAAAATAAAGTTAAAATTGAAAGCAAATGCGGAAATCAAATAGAAATAATACGCAAGGATATTTCAACGAAGTTGGGCATCAATTAGGCTTAATTCCCCACCTAGACTTATCCAACTCTAGGATTAAGATGAACTCTCAACAATTTCTCAAAATTACCTCACTCTAGAGATCCCAATCACTTAAACCAACCTCTTGGTTTAAGTTTGGGGGAGTTGACCTCAGAACTCCAAGTCCACTGCTTAATAATTTTTCACACCTCAATTCTTTGATCTTAAAACAAAGCTTAGTACAATAACTCAAAGTGTAATCTCAATGCTTTTTCGCACTTGCTTGGATGCTTGCTCTTGCTCTTGCTCTTGTGGTCACTATTTGTAGGCTTGCAAGTCTTGATCTTAAACAGCCAAGAAGAAAGTTTCTGCCCATAATATCCCGAAATCTAATTTCAACCACTTGAAATATGATTTGCAGATTCTGATTTGATTTTCTGTGAGCTGCAGATTCTGATTTGATTTTATGTGCAAATCAGCCGTGATGGATGAAGTTGCATAAGATCTTTTTCTTGCTGTTGTATGTTAGTAATCATTTAGAAACAAATAACGAGAGATTTGATCATCATTTTGATATTATTTTGCAAATCAATGTTATGTCACATTTAGCATGTTGAGCAAAATATTTCATCATATAAGTTAATTTTACAAGATCAAATCCTATGAGATTGAAGCAGAATAATATTATTCTTAATTGATTTTATATGATTCTCCAATTTTAAATTTCAAATTTGAATATGCTAGAGCATATTTTCAAATCAAATAAAATCATTAGATATTAGATGATACCCACATATTTTTCTATCCATAAACACATATTTGGGTAGAAAACTTAATCCAATCAAATCCGTTAATATTATTCACTTAGATTATATAGATAAATATTCATCAAAACTCAATATTCTATCATATCGTTTCCATTAATAATCAATCAAAGCTTTTCGTCCAAGACTTAAACTATTAAAGTGCTAAGCCCATGTACTAATCAAACATGTAACGAATTTGATGAATTGGACTAATAAGAATGTTATATACGAAGCTGACAAATAATATAAATATTTACTAAATGACTATTCCATATATTATTATTATATACATTATTTGTTATCATCAAAATCATTATGTGACTCCTAGAGTCAACAACCCCTTGCGTTGGAAGAGTTACGGCATGTACAATTGTCCTTTGGTTTAGTGGGTCAAGAATTGCAGCTTTACATAAGAACATGTTTGCGTTTCCTTTTGTTGTTGAGATACTTGCTCAAATGATTTCAGCAGGTAATGTTTGAGGTGATTAATTGGTAGATCCATAACATTTATCTTGGGGCTGCAGAGGCTCTCATCCCATTTTCGAAAGGTACTACGAAGTTTTACTTTTGATGTGATGACATAAGATATTAGGCAGTTTTGCTTGAAATCATCGCTAGTGCTGACATATAGATTGTATGCTTGTGCTGCGAAGAGTTTTGATAGCATATGAAGTTCTTAGTACACAAGCTCTTACTACACAAGCATATAGATTGTAGGCTTGTGCCGCAAAGAGTTTTGATAGCATATCAAGTTCTTAGTACACAAGCAGGTTTGATAGCATATGTATAGGGCTGTCAAATAGGTCAGGTCGGGTCGGGTTCGTGTTCGGGTCAAAGTTAAACGGGTTGAAAGTCCCCCGACCTGAACCTGACCTGTTTAATAAACGGGTTGAAAAACGCAACCTGAAACCGTTTAACATTTAAACGGGTCAACCTGATTCTAACCTATTTAACCCGTTTATGTTAAACGGGTCAGAATCGGGTACCACTTACCTGTTTAACCTGTTTAACCCATTTAAGTTTCAAACTTTCAATGAACATGTGTTTGAGCCTGAGACTGCAATTTTGAAATAAAATCTTAAGAAATTCCCCCCCAAACAAATATATATATATATATATATATATATATATATATATACATATATATATATATATATATATATTATATATATATATATATATATATATATATATATATATATATATATATTATATATATATATATGTGTGTGTGTGTGTATATATATATATATATATATATATATATATATATATAATATATATATATATATATATATATATATATATATATATATATATATTAAAAGGGTTAAACGGTTAAACGGTAATTAGGTAATCAGGTTGACCTACTAACCCAATTAATTAAACGGGTTAGATAGGTATTTTTTCGTGTCGAAAATCTCGACCAGAACCTAACCCGTTTAATTAAACGGGTTAACCGTGTCAACCCGTTTAATTAAACGGGTTGAAAATCTTTACCCAAACTCGCCTAATTTCGTGTTCGGTTCGGGTCGGTAATCGTGTCGGGTCAGCTTTTGACAGCCCTATATGAAGTTCTTAGTACACAAGCTAAGCTTCTCTTTTCTTTTTTTTTTTTTGGGGGGGGGGGGGGGGTAGGGATAATACATGAGTTGTTACTTTCTAGCGAACCGTATTCTATCTTAAACTCTCGGGATGTGAACAAGACCTTTTTATGATAGTCATATTGAGGATTTGGGCCTTGAGGTGGTTGGCCAGTCATGTAAGATGCAATAGAATCCATTTTGTTTGAGGTTCTTTCATAGTAAACTATAGAGGAAAGGGTTCCTATGGAATAAGGGAATGGTATTGATCTGTGAACCTGTTGATAGCTTGTTAGGTTTTTTGAGATGGCAAATCTCCATGCATTAGATAGTGGATGAATATTAAAAAGGCCAATGAAGCATTTCGTTTTGATATGCACTTTATATAACATTCAAGAGGAGAGCATGTAGAAGAAGAGGGGGGTCGGTGAGATTGCATTTGGATAGAAGATATGGAACACATCTATACTGGCAACTCATGACTATCGTAAAATGGACGAGGACATATGTCATAAGAACTTCGGTTCATTGTAAAGCATCAAGATGGATCACAAATTCACAACCTAGCCTTTGTGTTAATTATAAGTTTATAACTGAGAAATATCAGAGAAGGTAATTAATTTTTTTGCCTTCAGTTGTCAGTACTTGCTCTTGCTGGCGATGCTACCAAGGTCTTGGTGCTGATTCTTCCATCCATTAAGTTAGAAAAGCAGGGATATCACTTGTGATTTGCTTGCTCTCTTTGTCAATCTGCAGTGAGGCAGAGACCATTCCCTTGTCTTTCAATGATGTTTGTGTTTAATTGGATTATGTTGCGTAGGTTTATATGGAGCATAAGGCTTTCTTGTTTTTCACTTATATTCCTCATATCCCAGTATAATTGGCGTGTCAGAGCTATGACAGATCGAGTGGGGAGGTGCCGCATCGTGATCCCGAAGTCCAAGAGGCTGCATATTATGCTTTGAGAACCATCCAGCAGAGGTGTAATGGCCTGTTACCATATCGACTACTGGAAATCCTACAAGCTGAGGCAAAGGTTAATATGACACACGTATCCCTTCAGCTTTTCGTTATTTTTTGCGAAATTGGATGCCTGCCTCATTTTTTTCCCCCTTCTTTTCCCATTTGAAATGTTATTTAATACATTCACATCTTTTTTGGGCATTTTCAGGCTGTTGAAGATTAGGTGGTATGCAATCTGCTCTTGAAACTGAGTCGGGGAATCAAAGAACAGAAGTTCAAGGAGAAAGTATACAAGACCGCTGCAGGGAAGTTCCTGTTGGCTCTGATGCAGCATCCTGATATGTAAAATAGGTTTCTCTTACATAGATGATGATGATGGTGATGCCTATACCATACAACATAGAAGATATCGGTGTGATCTATTCCTTCATGGCGTTGTGTGGAATGAGTCAGTCGTGTACCGTTAAAGTTGTGGCGGGTCACCAGTGAGCTGATTAGGTTAATTTAGCAATAGATTGGACCAACGATTCAAAATGCGGCGTTAGTCGCGATTTCCGTTTCGATCGCGATACAGCAAAATCGCTCTGATACGGCAATTGCTTTCCATATCGCGGCATGAAAATGCAGTTCACCCAACTCCAAAACCTTTCCAATGCGGTTGTTTCGTCGCGGTTCAGCCACATTTTGAATCCATGGATTGGACTAGTCAATAGGGTTCACATTCTGGAATGTTATGTTAAATCCCCCATATTATTTTATTATAAAACGATGCAATATGTAAATCTATCAAAACAGTTACAATGTAAAAAGCTGGTTTCTTCGGCTAGAAAGGAACCTCTTTTTTCCCGTTTTATTTTCAAACTAGAGGCCCTTATTCTTCATACCAATAAATGTTCAAGATAATATCAATGAGGTCAAAGTCTGGTGGTTATGATTTAGATCTTGGGTACATAACGCCTCAAGTTTGATTTTGTTTCTTCTATTATATTGTAATTATATTGTATGGTCATTTGCAGTTCATCTAGACCAAAAAAATAAATATCCGGGATTATGTGTACTTCCTGGTGTACAATATGAGCAGTTAATTTGCCCAATTGTAGCATAACTGTAGTATTGAAGTACTATTTAGTACTACACTATTATGCTTAATTACTTATATTCAATAGAGCTTTAATTTCATGGTTAGGAGCTTGAATGCACAAGCATCGCACCTTCTGATTTCATCCACCAAACTAACCATCTCTGTTCATGAAACCTTTTGTTGTCGGTCTTTTACCCGCAATGCTCTTGCCGTGAAAAAAATTGCCTATGACGGACGAACGCTGACACAGGGGCATAGATATGACACGATACGAATAATAGATATGTCAATTTTCGAAAAATTAAGAGATAAACACGGTGTGGACACGACTTTAAAATTTATATAGCCAAATTTAAAACTAGTTATTTTACAAGGCAAATTTTCTTTAGTTTTCTTTAAAATATAACAAAAGCAAAATTCATTCTTGGAAGTCAAGCAATAAAACTTACAAGCTACTTTTATTATTGAAATGTAAATATATAATCCTTAAACTAAGATTGTAGTAATAGTTACCTGTTCAAAACATGATAACAAAATAGAGTGTACTCAAAATAGACGTCTTTGAAACAAAAATTTATAACAGTCATACATAGGGGTGGATAATGGATTGGACTGGGTCAGACTGGGCCAATCCATTAACTAAACGGGCCAGGTTAGGTCCAGTATATTTGTTAATGTCTTTGTAATTTTCCAACCAAATTAAAATAGTCCAAATTCAAAGTTAGGAAATACACAACTAAGCTAATAAACGGGTTGGGTGAGGTCGGTCCACGGGCAGCTCGCTTTGGACCAATTTAAAAACGGAATAAACTTGTGCAAAATAGCAGGGTATAATAATTATTGTTATATACAAATAGTTGGTAATGAGTTTAACTAATTAGAATATGTAAACTAGTGTGTTAATTAGCTTAAAAAAATAATGGGTTACTAAACGGGTCATTAATAGGTTAGCCAGTCCGGCCTGTTAATATCCCTTAATGGGCTGCCCTATTATTGGTCCAGTCCATTATTTACCTGATCTTTTATTAGTCATATTTTAAATGGGCTGACCATTTAATCCAATAGGTATCCGGTTCGTTGCCCACCTCTAGTTATACTAATGGTAAAATTTGGTATTATGAACATAATGAAACAAAAGAACTACGACCTTGTTGGCTTGTATTTGACATGATTGACCGTATGTGCACAACATAAGTGTCCCACACATTGTTTTAGTTTTAAAACTTTGTTCAATTCTTAATACGTCAAGTACGTATCTAAAGAGTACTAGCATTGTGTTGATATCCAACACGTGTCTAACATGAGACACGACATCTATGAAAAGTATATGTACTTCATAAAAAATGGCCCTGTAGACAGAACAAGCTCAAAACTGTAGAGACAGTTATTTCAAGTATGATCTCCCCCCCCCCCCCCAACCCATCCCAATTTTCAAATCTTGGCACTCCCTAATAGTTTCCCCTTCTTTTTTGACTGGCCACCTTAAGAAGTACACCCAAAATGAGGCTAAACCTGCTTTCCCACATACAGTTCTTTGCAAAGCAGAAAGGCCGCAAGCATTACGATCTCTTTGTTGATTCAACTGAAGAAAATGTAAACCTCAAGGCGCGCCGCACTTTCCCTTAGCCCCTCATAGCCCACAAGAAAGGGTGCCATTACGGTGTCATTGGCGCTGCTCATGGGTTGATTGCCTTTCTGATGACTTGTTTGGCTACATGGAACTTGTCCTTCTTTGGAATCCCTTGCTTCACAAGTATATCGAACTTCCTGTGCCCACAGCTACTCATAACATTGTTGTTCCCTATATATCATCTTTAATACTTGGGTATGATTCTGTTAGGGATGATCGATCACATGGTGGTTAGACTAGTATATGTTCTTGACATTGAAAAGGGTTGATTGATATATATCGAATCCGCTAAATCTTACACCGAGGCATGAAGATAGGCTCATCTACCTCAAAAGACACTTGTTACCAAATTTCAGCACTTAAGCCTACTTAGTCATGGTGTTTCACCTACTAAATGGGCTCAAAAATTAATCATATATGGCTTGCTGGAAAGATGATAGAGTCTACTATTGGGATATGTAACTATTTTCAATAGGTATTTGCGTTTGGATTCCCTACAGTGATGAAAACTCCGTTACAACAGTATTGGTTTTTATCCGGTGAACTTGCTGAATTTGGGTCCAATTTAAATCCTACCAAACGAAGCTTAAACGAAGCAAGCCTAAGTTTTAGTGATTTCCTAAGATGTTTATTTTATCCCTATAAGCTAAAATCAGGCATTGGATTTCAATATTAGGGGAAATAACCCAATCATGTGTTGTATGAAACAACATTTTATTTTTAGACTAATTTAGAATTTTGGCCTTAATTGAGGAGGGCACAACTGTTATTTTTAAGATTAATTAGTATAGGGTGATTTACACTCACCAAAGCAGACACTCCAAGTGGCAGCACCTCCATTGGTGAAGTAGAGCCTTCTAAAAACTCTCTAGAACATGGAGGATGAATCTTGAAAAATACAGCTCACCTTGGTTGTAATTATCTTAGTAATTTGACTTATTGTCGTAAGATAATTTATAATCCCGCTAATCCCCCTCTTCCATTTTGGGTATTTATGGACCCCAATACCTCCACGTAAATCAAGCTTGAAGTTGAATTATGAATAGAAAGACATATGGTCATGTTCTCTTACTAAAATCTCTATGTCTTTATATCTTTAATTAAGAGTGGCGAGTACAATCTTTCCTTTAGAATTCTTCTTTGGTGGCTTAAGTCTTTAGAAGGAAATTTGGTGGAAAGTTTTGAATCTTTCCTTTGGAGTTCTTCTTGGGTGGCTATGAGCCTTTAAGAGAAGAGCTTGGTAGGGAGCATTTTACCTATGTTTTGGATCATATTTTCGATCAAAAGTCACAATCTTATTTATTGTTTGAGATTGAATCCAAAAGAAGCATCCTTGATGTGATTATCTTCCTTGTTATCTTTAATCTTGGAAGATTGAGGATCCTATTCAGCATTAATTGGTATCAGAGCTAGAGCCTCTTTGTGGTGCTTATTGAACCAAACCCTTCATTGATTCAAACACCTCACTTTCTTTGCAATTTTCAGCCTAAAAATCCACACTTTGGCTCTTAAAAGCTTTCCTTTATTTAACAATCTTCATCGCCCCTCATGAGTCCACAAGGAACCTTAATTATATCCCAAACACAATCTCTAACTCAAACACATCTCTAAAATTCTATTTAAAAAACCGTCAAAAATATCAAAACAGAAATTTGGCACTGCCACCCCATGCCACTTGGCACAGCCACGCCAAAATCCTGCACTTTGGAATTTTGTCCCAGAAATTTGGTACGACCACCCTGTGCCATAGAGCATGATCGTGTCCCCTCCCCATTTCCACTGTTTTTCTTGTTCGTGCTACGTCCCGCACGCTTGTGCTTCCCCTATCTTCATCTTTTCCCCTCTTTTCACCTTGCTACCAACCATGGTTGGTAAGGAAGATGCTTCTCATTTCAAAAACATTCTTCTTGAGTAAGTGCATGAGTTAGGTAGGACCCTTATTGAGCTTAGAGAGAGCTCAAGAAGTAAGGGAATCTACACAATGAAATCCTTACCGATGAAGTTATGATGTTTGCTCTATTAACATTGAATACTCTTCCTCTCATGAAGACTTTCATGAAGAGGAAGGCAGACTTAGAAGAAGAAGGCATCCAAGGGATGACCTTAAGGATCTCCAAGTTTAGGCTCCGGAATTTGATAACAATCTTAACTCAGATAACTATCTTGATTGGATTTAAGCCCTTGAGAGAATCTTTGAACTCAAAGAGTATAATAAAATGAAGGCCTTTAGGTTGGTCGTTCTTAAGTTGAAGGCGTATGCTTCACTATGGTATAGGCACTTAAAGAAGAGTAGGGCTAGAGAAGCAATCAAAACTTGGTCCAATCTCAAAAAAGCATATGGACAAGATATTTCTACCCCATTTTTACAAACAAGAACTCTACCTTAAGATCACCTCTCTTAACCAAAAGAATATAAAGATACAATAATACAATAGGGACTTTGAACAACTACAAATGGGAGGTGGTTTGGATGAAGAACCCGAACTCAAGATTGCTAGGTTCATTAAGGGCTATCTCCTAACATTGCTAGCTAGGTGGATTTACAACCTTATTTATCCTTCGATGATATGTGTCACTTAGCTTTCAAATGTGAGAAGCAACTTAAGGGTAGGAAGTTCTTTCATACTTCCCTTACTAAAAGCCCCTTCACTCACACTAAAATTGAAACCCCAGCCCCACAAGTCAATACTCTTGACATAAAGGAATTGCTAGTGAGCTACCTAAAGGTTGGAAGGAAAAAAATGTTAGAAGTGTTATGATTTTGGGCATTTCCAAGCTGATTATCCAATAGAAAAGCCCTGACCATCAAGCAGGTAGAAGAGATTCGAGTCATTGAGGACGTATCAAGTGAAGAAGATGATCAAAATGATAACTCTACCTTGGTGACCTCTGATGTTGGGGAATTGTTGTTGATCAAGAGGTCCATATATACCACAAAGGCTCTTTATGAAGATAGCCAAAGGAAACAAATCTTCAGCTGTAGGTGTACCATTGGAGACAAGGTTTGTGGTTTAATCATAGATGATGAAAGTTGCACCAACGTGCCCTTTAAGACACTTATCGACAAGCCACAAATCTCCACTAAAGAGCATCCTACTCCATACTCTCTTTAATGGTTAGGATTGAACGATACAAGCTCTTATTTCATTTTCAATTAGTCCTTATTATGGTGAAGTATTGTGTGATGTCCTTCTCATGTATGCATGTCACTTGTTACTTAGAAGGCGTTGGTTGTAAGATAATCATGTGATTTATGATGGGTATGCTAATCCTTATTCACTCAAGCACTGTGGCAAAAACTTTACATTGGCCCTTTACCTCCACCTGAACCTCACAAAGCTAAATCGAGGAAGGAAAGTGAGAAAAGCACCCGCAATAGTGAAACATGGGAAGAGTATGCCATTAATAAGAGCGAGTCCCGAATTGCCTCACTAATGGTAAATCCAAGCACCAGTGAGGAAGTGAAACTTTTATCCCTTATAGCTCACCAAGCGCTTAGGATGAAATCCTAAGAGAACTCGTTCCAAAGGTCCCATTGCCATCAAAATGATGTTAGGAGAAGGCCCTTATGCGAGGGATCATACCACAAGTGACACCTCTCGTGAGTATGATGAGTTTGAGCTATCATGTGATGAGTATGTTGAGATACTCAATGAGCTAAAGAGGGTCTAGGAGAGCCACTCGTTGCTATGATGCTCTCCCAAAGATCTTTAACAACTCCTACACCTTTTAGAGGAGAGGAGTCATTAGTACCTTGTTTGTTTTCAAACCCAAGAATGGTAAAAGGTACGCTAGGTTGACGTCATGAAATTTCAACCCCAAGAATTTGAGGGAAAATACTTATCAAGTGGGGGAGACTGATACATATCGAATATGCTAGACCTTGCACCAAAGCGTGAAGATGATCCCATCTACCTCAAAAGATACTTGTCACTAAATTCCAACACATAAGGCCATTTTTTCATGGTGTTTCACCTATTAAATGGGCTTGAAAATTAATGATGTATGGCTTTTCAAAAGATGATAGAGTCTACTATTAGGATATGTAAATATTTTCAGCAGATATTTGTGTTTGAATTCCCTAAAGTGGTGAAAATTTCATTACAGTAGTACTAGTTTTTACCTGGTAAACTTGTTGAATATGGGTTAAGTTTAAATCCTTCCAAACAAAGCACAAACAAAGCAAGCCAAGGTTTTAGTGATTCCCTAAGATTCTATTTTAGCACTATAAGCTAAAATCAGGCATTGGATTTCAATATTGGGGGAAATAACCCAATTATATGGAGTGTGCACAAAATTTTAGTTTTAGACTAATCTAGAATTCGGCCTTAATTGAGGAGAGTACAACTGTTATTTTAAGATTACTTAGTATAGGGTGATTTGTACTCACCAAGGAAGATACTCTAAGTGGCGGTACCTCCATTGATAGAGTGGAGCCATCTAAAAACTTTCTCGAAGATAAAAGATGAATCCTAAAAAATACAGCTCAACTTGGTTGTAATTATCTTAGTAATTTGACTTATTATCCTAAGATAATTGTAATTCTCCTATTGGTACACTTGTTCCACTATTGTAATAGCTAATCCCCCCTCTCCATTTTGGGCATTTATAGACCCCAATATCTCTATGTAAACCAAGCTTGAAGTTGAATTATGAATAGAAAGACATATGGCTATTTTCTCTTACTAAGATATCTACATCTTTTTTTCTTTAATTAAGAGTGATGAGTAGAGTCTTTCCTTTAGAATTCTTCTTTGGTGGCTTAAGCCTTTAGAAGAAAATTTAGTGGAAAGTTTTGAATCTTTTCTTTGGAGTTCTTCTTGGGTGGCTATGAGCTTTTAAGAGGGGAGCCTGGTGGGAAGCATTTTATCTATGTTTTGGATCATACTTTGTGTCAAAAGTCATAATCTTATTGATTGTTTGAAATTGAATCCAATAAAAGAATCCTTGGTATGATTTTCTTCCTTGCTATCTTTGATCTTGGGAGATTGAGGATCCCGCTCTACATCATTGATTTGATACACTTTCCACTGGTTAAACTCTATTCAGTTCAAGATGGAAGTTGGAAGGATGTTTCTGCTAGCTCTTAGGGTGATTATTGCATTTGTAGTCGTTGGTGGTCACACTACTTTGTAAATTGGGCCATTCATCCTTGGAAAAGGATGCTGAATTATGTCATTTCCATTGCACTTGGTTACTAGCATTTGATGTTGAGTGAGAAAATTTTAAAAGCATGAAGTTACCTGAGCCATTTGCCAATTTCTACCCACTCAATCTATGCATCTCATAGTATGCAGGCAAGTTGTCAATAGTACATTTTGTGTTGAGCAAGAGATCCTAAAGGATGAGATGAAATGCTGAGGCACATGGATTAAGAGAGAGTATAATATGTAGAGTGCATGGAGCAAAATGGTTAGTATTGTGACGGGTGTAAGTTTGGGTTTAGATTAGGTAGAGTATGTAGGACAGAATGGACAGTTTTTAGGGTTTACTGAGGGAGGAGAACTGGTGTCATATGATCCAATGATGAACCAAACCAAAGGGCTTGGTTTTTGTGGGTGCTGGCACACCTGGTTCCTTGATGCTTGCACTAAGAGTCTGATTTTGTTGCGAAAACAGAGTGGTGTTAATACTTATGATGAAGCTAGAATGTGTAGGAGAAAGAGGTAAATTGCAGGATTTGTTCTCTTATTTTCTTCCTTAAATATTACAAGATAATTTTCTTACTTATGTTCCTTGGACCATCGTAATCGGTTTAAACTAACGGTTTCAAGTGATCGTGTTCAGTCAGTCATTGCTAATTGCCATTTACAAGTCACTGTCCTTTACTCTTTATGAAAATGCATCATTGAATTAAAAGTCTTCTTTTCTTTTTCATCATAAATACTGCTGACTGTAGATTGGTGCTTGTATTAATATTCTGAATGATCTTATACATGAGTACAACTTTATTTATACTGAGTAAATAACTTGTACCGATCTGCCACCTCATCCATAGACTTATTTCTCGCATCACTGCCTGATCATTTGTGCTTCCGTTTGTAAGATTGAAAGAGAATTTAGCTCTGGCAATTGTGCACAATTAACCCTCTACTTCCTCCAGTACTTCTATCCTTCCTAGGAAATACCAGGCTTGCTACTCTGCAAATTCAACTCTATGTCATCCTCTCCTGAAAGCAGGAGATCTAAGCCATCTTTGTTACTTTGAATTTGAATGTTCATAATCTATACATAAGTCAAGAACTCACTTTTCCTCCTTTGCACATTTAAAGTTAAACACACCCAAACGATTTGCAAGTGCACATGTAGACTCACACACTCTTCACGAACTTTCGAAGCAGAAATTTATACCAATAGCTCAAATGTTTAGCTTCATGCCTTATGTCCTATTATTAGATTTATCGAAATATGAAATTGTGCAGGCTTGTCAGGCTAGGCATGTGTGTACGTGCAAAACGGACCACTTCACAGTATAAATTACATGTTTTGAAGACCTATTTCCTATCCTACTATGTGGATCAATGGATGATCTTTCCCTGTTTGATTATTTGAGCCTGATTTTGACTACATTTTGGCTAGCTGCCTGTAACAGATTGAATTCTAGGTATGTTGTGAGTTAATAATTACTTTGGTGGTCATTCAAGACACTTTTTCATCTCATGAAGAGTTGATTCTGACTTGTTTCTTCTGTATCATTTCATGAGTCAAAGTTAAATTGAGTTATCTGGATCAATTTGATACAAGCCTAGGCAAGCTCTGTACTCAATTTAACATATATTTGAATGTGATACAATACTGAGCCTTATAGATGGGCAAAATTCGGCCTAATGTTTGTGCATATACATGATAGTTTTATGTTCATATCAAACAAAGTCTATTGTGACGATTCAAAGCATGATATAAACACGAACTCCTATCTTGTTATGTACATGTCTATAACTGAGAATAGAAATTTGAATGCAAGCACATGCATTCGTAAGTTGTAACTTATATGTTTATGACCTAGTTTGTACCTGTTCATGCTTTATAGCATGCCTGTTCAAGAAAGACATGTGATGACAGATATTTATGTTCATAACACATTACTAATGGTCTCATGACCTACAAAAATGTGGTGTCTATTGCATTGACTTTTTGAGGTATTTTATGAGACTCTAACTCGTTTTTCTGAAATGGGGTAAAGATTTGGTAACTTCTTTATCGATCAATAGATTAGGAGTAGGTACATGTTTATGTTCAACAAATAGATTTTGAAACGGTTGATCGAGGCATCTTCCATCGTAATGAAATGTTTGTTGAGATTCCACGTGCTTGTTCGGAAACAAAAAAAGATTCATGTGACTTATGAGGCAAAAAAAATACATTTTCAAGCCATTTTGAATTTACAATGATTTTTACTAATTTGTCTATCTAATTAGTGCTCGTCTTGCCTTATTTTCTTGTAAAATATGAATTAGGTTTACAAGTGCAAATTGAATTTGTAATATTATGTGACTCTCACTATGAGAATCACCAATAATATTAATGTATAAGCACAACTCAAGAAAATCAATGAATGAACACAAGTGAATTAGTAGAAAGGCATAGCCATCCTTTTAGATCAAAGATACTTCATTGCATGCATATAGTGATAGAAACTACGTATACACAAATATCCAGAGAGAAATGTAAATATAGCACATAAAGGCCTCGTGCTGTTCTCTCTTTCTTCTCATCACTCACAAATGTGACTAAAAATGGTCGTATCACATATCGACCGGTACGCGTTTATACAAATTCATATTAGATAACCTTGGAGTGGGAATAGCTTGTAAAGGAGTACTCGTATACGTAACAATTCCTGGATCCTCTGTCATGTCAATTTCATCAGGCTTGACTCCACTTGGTGGGTTCCAGTCAAAATGGTGCAAAAGATGGCCAAGCATTGATGTAACTAGATTTATACCTAATTGTGTTCCCGGGCATATTCTCCTACCAGCTCCAAATGGGAGTAATCGGTAATCATGACCTTTCATATCGATATCTTCCTCGAAGAATCGTTCAGGTCGGAACTCTTGGGGATCATACCAAACAGCTTGGTCCCGGCCCAAGGCCCACACATTAACGTAGACAATTGAGCCTTTAGGAATATCATACCCACCAATCTTGACATTGGTTTTCGCTCGATGGGGCAACATGAGAGGCGTTGGAGGCTGAAGCCTTAGGGACTCCTTGGCAAGGGCTTGTAAGTAGGGAAGGTTTGTGAAGTCTTCTTCTGTCATGATGCTTTCTTGTCCAATGACTCGGTCCAACTCGTCTTGGGCCTTCTTTTGGACTCTTGGGTTCCTTATTAGCTCTGCCAAGGCCCACTCAACTGTGATGGACACTGTGTCCATGCCAGCGATAACCATGTCCTGCACCAAATTGACAGGTGAGTGACCTTGTTGTTCATTCGAATAAATTGGACTTAAAAGCCCTTGTGCTCTTTATTCAATTATTAAAAGTGACGCCTTGGCTGTATTATGGTTCTAAATGTGAAAATTTCAATGCAGCTGTCATATTATATTACATCTTAGGTGCTGTTCTTTTTGTCAGTAACTAAGGGTTGATAAATAGATAAAGTTGGTAAAAGATGAGTTGAAGTTGGTAAAAGTTGATATTTTTTTGGAATGATTAATAGGAGAAGTTGGTTAAGGTTGGAAAAGATTGGAAGAAGTTAATATGAATTGATAAAAATTGGAGGATATTAGTAAGAAACGTAAATAAGTGGGGATTTCTTTATAAGAAATTTTTAAACAGATTGGTAAGAGTTGGTAAAAGTTGACCGAAGTTGGTTGAAATTTAAAATGATTGAAATATTTTACTAGAGTTGATTGAAGTTGGTTAGAGGGGATTTACTAACAAAAAGAACATGTCCTCAGTTTCACCGAGACAAGTGGAGAGGTGGAATAGATAGTAAAAATGTGCACTATTTCGGCTTGGAATTTGCAGCAATTCAACGAACACCCCAATAATGTAACAAAATGAGGAAACTGTTTTACAGCAAAATGCAATACATACCCAAAGAAGGCCAGTAACGGTGTCTTCACCGAGATCATACTCATCCTTGAGACTAAGCAAGGCATCAACAAAGTGTTGCTTGGCACCCCCAGTTTTTGACTTGGTTTTTGCATGCTCCTCCATGATTTCTCGAGTGAATCGATCCAAGCGGGCATTGTGCATCATAACCTCACTCTTTTCTTTATCGAGAGGCATCAACAACCACCGGAGCCATGGGAGGTGCTCGGCCAAGAAGTTCATCTTGTTGGTTTTTCTTCCACCGGATAGTATGCCCCTGAATTCCTTCCCCAGAGGATCCAATTCACCCTTGGAGTTTATGAACCTCTTTCCGAAAGTTAACCTTGTTATATTGTTCAATGACACTGTCCCTATGTACCTCCTCACCCTAAGAGGTTTGCCTTGGTTTTCTATATAAGAAATAAACTATTTAGAGCAACATACATTTTTCTGAGATTGCATATATATAAGCAACTATGATGAAGCATAAAACATCTTATCAATTTTCATTTTAATTGGTTATAATTTTCTTTTTGCATTTTCTTTTTGCATATTCCGAATGAAGACGTGTACAAAGACGAATACAAAATAAAATTTAAATTTAAAGTTTTTTAGACTTAATCTCTCAAATTTCTATCCGCCAAAATTAGATGACCCTTTTCTCACATGCTTAATCATTTAACTTGGCTGATGCCCAGTGACACTAAAGTATAAACAAGTTCCTAACCAAAAAATCTTTAAACTTGAGTCACATGTGGTAGGACACCTTCTAGGGTTGGACCAATTCAATCACAAAGCATGGTTGCTATATATCCTGTTATTCGGAAGAAGTTGGGAAAAAGTAGGTTGGGATACATTAAATTTTCAAACCATTTTAAGTATACTAACAAAATGGATACTTTATTTACAACATTATTATGTGGAAACTATCAAAATAGGGAATTTTAAAGCTAAAAAGTAAAATCAATCAATCAAAGTATGCTGGTATGCTTTCGCGGTAATTTTTGTTAGTATAAACATAATTTCTCTTAAATTTTAACAAGCCATGCCTATATTGTAATTCCAGGCTTTGCAGCAGTGGTTTCAAAGTATATATACCTGATAAAGGATAATAAAGCACATATCTTAACAAAAATAAATGCTCTTAAATCTCAGTGTGAAAATGAAAGGAGGTATAAAATGATAACTTAATTTTGAGCTTCTCACTTAGGGAGATGATGGTATTTTAAAATTCAAATGAGGTCTCCTAGAATTTTGTTTCACTCCTTAGGACTTGTTCTTTTCATTGGGAAATATGGGTTGGAAAATGAGTGAAGTTGGTTGAAATTGTTAGAAATGAGTTGAAGTGGATATTTTTTATTAAAGTGGGTTGAAGTACGTTTATTTTTTTTTTTTCATATGATGGGTATTGATTAAGATAGTAGAAAGTGGGTTGAAGTTAGTTGAAATGAATTGAATTAAATATTTTTTTATTAAAGTTGATGAAGGGGTTGAAGTTGATAATTTGGAATTTACCCATGAAAAGAACATGGTATGAATCATTTAGGTATCTATCTAAATTAAATAGACTTTCTTCAAATGTTAGGGCCTAAGGAAGGGGGACCTAACATTTGAACAAAGCCTATTTACTTTAGGTAGATATCTAAATGATTAAGGCCCTGTTCATTTCTTTGGTAAATCCCAATTTATCAATTTCAACAAATTTCAACTCACTCCAATCCACTTCACCAATTTTTTTTGAAAAAAATTTACTTCAACTCACTTCAACTCATTTCCCACTATTTTAACCAACTTCTACCCGTCATATAAAAAAATTTAACCTACTTCAACCCACTTCAACCCACTTCAATAAAAAAAATACTCACTTTAATCCAGTTCAATCCATTTTTATTAATCTCAATCAATTTCACATATTTTTCAACTCATATTTTTCAAGGAAAAGAATAGGGCTAAGGTCTGTCGAACTGTTGGATTAAACTTCAAGAATGTAAAAAATAAATAAATGTTGGTAAGCATAAACAAAAAGCATGATATCACCCTCTAAAACTTTTCCGACCCTGGGCCCCATCTGTGCTAATGTGCTAAAATTAGTCTTATCCAATTGTTCTGCACTTTTAATGAAGGATAGCTTAACTAGATATCTTCAAATATATTTTATATGTTTACATGAGATACTTAATTGAAAACAATTCATCAAGTGATATTCCTTTAAAAATTATTTTTATTTTCTTAAAAATTTATTACTAATCAGGCTTATGGTTTTTTTGTAAGAGATGTGTGTGTAATCGAGATGACTCATTAATATCATGAAAAACTTTAATTCGACTTCTACTCAAAAGAATGACGTTTGGGGCAGGTTTGTTCAACAACGAGCAACAGTCACAACATGTGAATGCACACGAACAAATTTATTAAGCGAGAACAAGATTTGTCTCTATGAAACTAGACTTTTAATAAAAATGAGGCTACACTCACATGGTATGCCATAAACCCTCAATTTTTGAAAGACCTCTAATTAAACCCAAAAAAACAAAAAAAACAAAAAAACCAAAAAAATTGACATCCAATCCAATGTATTGGTTATAGTTATAACAGTCATAAACTTATAATTAGTGTTAATTTAAGTGATCAATATTTAGAGTTGATGTAATGAAAACAAGGTAAACAAAAAAAAAAAAAGAAAGAGCTTTACATTCAATTATTTGAAATCTTAACTGATCAATATAGACCACATAATACCTTTAAGTGACTAAATTATGTTAAAGGATGCAAATGCATTAAATTTTAAGTGTACAAATTTGACTATTTAAATTCTTAAAATTCTTAATTCTCAAATACCTCAAATTTGTATTTTTTTTTCATCTATAGATGAAAATCATTATGAAAGGGAGCAAATATAAATTATGAACTCATGGTGTTCTTAAATTAACAATACCATTTAAGATTTTACCCACTTACATAATCAACAAGCGTCTACGTACGTGTATGGTCTTACTTAATTTTATATAAAAATTTAAAAATTCTCAAAATCTCACTAAATCACAATAAAATTAATAAGTATGAACTCATGATGGTCTTAAAATATAGTATCATCAAAAATCTAATTAATTCACATTAAAATAAATAAAACTTTTAAATAATTTAGACCAAATAATAATAAAGTTATAGAAGTTAGAAATAGGTTTACCAGTGTTGGTAGAATCTTTAAAGATAGACTCGATCATGGCAGTGACCTCGTCTTCTCTAATAGGCCTCAATGCTTCGAGCCTTTTTTGGGTGAACAACTCCAAAGTACAAGCCTTCCGAACCTTAACATAGTGAGGTCCATAATCAGCCCATATGAGGTCTTTCCCACCTTTACTGAACCGGGCGGACGATCTGCTCCTGTGTCTGTCAGCCAAGTTTTGGTCATGCTCTTTCAACACCTGTTTAGCCAGCTCAGCATTTGAAACGACGACGTTTAGCTTCGAGCCAAGTCGGAAAGAGAGGATTGGGCCATAGATCTGGGCCCACTCATGGAAGCACCTGAACCGGACGGGTTTTATGTCGTAGATATTCCCCAGAACCGGCCATGGATTTGGACCGGGAGGGAGCTTGAACCGGAACCGATTGTAGAGGTTGTAAGCTAGGAAGAGGAAAGTTATGCACATTGGGAATATGAGCGGGAGAACCATTTCTACACTCAGAAAGAAGAGAGAGAGAGAGAGAGAGAGAGAGAGTGAGTGAGTGAGTGGGGGTTAATTGGAGCGTGAATAGGATAAGAAAAAAGTTGGAGGGAGAAGATGCGGTGTTATGGGGGAAGAGGGGGTGGTGGGCTTGGTTGGAGTGGCTGGTGGTGACAATGATGTGTGTATAAGTAAGAGAGATAGCACCTAGTTTTGAGGTGGGAAATAATTTTGGGTTAACTAATTTGATGGGATCTAAGAGAATGCATTAAAGATAAGATGGGTTATTCACTGTTGCAATAGTTAGAATTTAGAAATATGCCCTACATTTATGCTTAAGGTATTTCTTTTATTTTGTAGAATAAAAGTTAAAGAATGTGACTACATTTAGCTGGATATAAGTTTTATCATTAGTAAGTACTCGAGGAATAGCATCATTATTATGACTCTATTTGGTAAATAGTTGTTAGTTACGAGCTGTTAGTTGCAGTGGCAAAGTCAATGTGGTATCAGTGGCGTCACCCGACACTCTTCTCAAAAAAAAAAAATTAATGTATGGCAGAAAATAAAAAAATTAGAAGCCTGATATAAATACAGAGTAAGCTAAATCTGGACATGAAATTGTATCTAGCTGAACGGTGCAAGGCACCCTTGTTGTACTGGATTGGTCCCTAAGGTCATGTTTCAAGGTTGCCAGACCTCATTTTGCAGTTTTATTTTTTAAACTTTTATGCCTTACAGCTACCCCCCAATAAAAAAAATCCCCCTCGGTCTTCTTCTCTTTTATAGTTCGACATACATTCTGCTTCTCTTAGTCCTTAATTCGGAATGAATTATCCCTTGTACTCTAAGTTTATTTCATTCTTAAGAAATAAAAAAGTTCACGAATATTGAAAGGTAGATTGTAACTTATATAAGTTAATAAATTGAGCTTGTGATAATTTGTAAAATACGTAGAGCTGTGGCAAAAAAGATAAATCAGAATGACTTCTCGAATTCATATTAATCTTACTACTAAGTAAACTACTAAACAAAAACTGTGATTTTTTGTATAGTCAAAATAAACTGAATTGAATTTTTATTTGTTCCATCAACCCTTTCTTGATTTGTTTCATTATTGTAGGCAATTTATATATGGGTGCATCAAGTTTTTGTGTGATCATTTAGAGGACCAGCTTTTCAAAAACTTTACTGTCAGGATTATTGAGTTTTCATGCTATTTACATTTGAGGGACAAATTACTATTCAAATAAATAAAAATTTATTTTCAAGTCCCTAAACTTTTCATATTTGCAAATCTACCATCAATCCTTAAAAACTTATTTTTGAAAAATTTAAAATTGTGTTTGTGGTATTTTGCTCACTAATAGATCTTGATGTCCTCTTTCATCTGGTATTAAAGCCACGTATGCAAAAATAATTAAGATAATTAAGCTAATTAATGACCAATTAAGTTAATTGACTGCGATTAATGCTTGAATTATCACATGCTTGCCCTGGTCCTAATTATTTACATACTGTCCACTCACCTGAAGGTAATAGCATCTCAGTTAAACTATTCATGAATATAGTTTTAGAATTAAAAGCAGAATTAGCTAAAATTAAGACTGAACTGAAAGAGTTTAAGAATCAGTTAACCGTTGTCCATCTTTCTCTTATTAATGAAGTTAGACATTGTGAAAAAGTTACTTCTAGTACGAGTACTCCTTTTCAATATAAATATCATTTCCAAACTTTAAAAAAAGATTCCATTTTCTTTACAAGAAATAAAAATCCAAAAAGAAGTAGGAGAACAATCTGAAAAAATCTATTGAAAAGAAAGAAAAAGAAGATGGAGTATAAACAATATACTCTTGAAGAGACACAAAAAATGTTCGATAAAGAACAAAATTCGGACGAATTAAACAAAATCATGGGCACAATTAGTGATAAACATGACGTTTTGTCTAATGATAATGAGGAGACCAATAATATCCAATTAAAAGAAGAAATATATCAGCAGATGAGTCTCATTAAATTAGAAGACCTCAGTGTATTACCATTAGAAGAAATTAGAAGAAAACTTTATAAGAAATATGGAAAAATGACTATTGAAAACGAAATCAATGAGATTGGAGAGGAAATCGACCTATATGAAATAGAAACTAATCTAGTTAATAATATCGTTCCTAAACCTGAAGAACTTGATGAACCATCTAGGAGAAATACTCATTTCCTAAGACCTAGGTATGTTCCAGCAGAACGTATAAGTAATTTTTCCTTCGAGTTTATGCCTAAGAAAACCACGACCTTTGAAGAAATTGGCCTTACCCCAATTAGCCAAACTGGATATATTTTAAATATTGATGGAGCCCATAATAGAGAAGAAATATTTGAGCACTAAAAAAGAGGAATGAGTAGTGTCTTAAACCTAAATACTACATAGACTGCGGCAAACTTCCTAAATTACATCGAGCATAGTTTCTCTGACACTGTAGCTGACTAGTATGATTCATTAAGTGAACATGGTAAAAATATGTTAAGAGTGATGGAAACATTAGCTGCTATGCTCAGAAATTTGTGCAAAGAAATTGAACCTGAATTCGTTGGAGTAAACTTGATTCTGAAGAAAAAGTAAGAGAATGGCAAAGAAAGATTAACAATGTAGAATTATGGGATATGAGATATCTAGAAAATTATATTACTGAATTCAGTCAATGCGATTATAAAATTGGGCATAATGAAACAAATCTTAGTATGTTCTATTACAAATTGTCATATCCTATAAATTTCACAATTAATGAAAAATACATGGCATGGCTTGAACGAACAGATGTTGATACCCTTGGTTCAAGAATTTTCTATTTACGAAAATGGATCAATGACCAATGTGTTGATCTTCAAAAGCAAAAGAAGATTAAGAAGCAGTTCTTAACTTGCTGAGATTCACCTCACCAATGGGGAAAGAGACATGAGAAAAGAAGGGGAAAAAAATTCTATAAGAAAAAAAGCTTTAACAACCAGAGAGGCGAAAAATATAGAAGAAAATATTATAACAAATCAAATCCTAAAAAACGAAAATTTTTTTAGAAAATCTGCTTATTGCCCTACAAGAAAAAGCAATTGCAAATGTTGGGCATGGGGAGAAGCAGGGCATTATGCTAATGAGCATAAAAATAGGAAAAATAACAAACTTATTGAAACATTGGGAAGCTTAGATTATGTTGAGCTTAGTGAAGATAAGGCATTAGATCTAACCCTAAGTAACAATAAAGGAATTGTTGAAATTATATTGGACAATGAATATAGAGAAAGTGATTATGAAAAAATAAGTCATATAATTAAAAGTAGTTCGGTTAGCCTTGGTGATCTTCAAGGAGAAGAGTTTGTTGTAGACAATAATTATGAAGAAGTCAAACGGGATTGGGTCTTCCCATAATCCAAAAAAATATGATCTATTAAAAATTTATTTTTTAATTTAAAAGTAAATACGTATGTGAAATGATGGAAGGAGACCTTGAGGTGAAGGATTGTGGGTATGATGTTGGAGAAGTTAATCTGATTAATTGGAAGAATATCCTTAAGCATAACAAAGATAGAAAGTATAGATATATCCATGTTGAAAACATCCAAGTTCAAATCACTCCATTACAATATTATGGTAAAGATATTAGGCACACCAAATTTAATAATCAGATCATCACAGGGATAAAAATCAATTTATGTAATGGGTTAGTAGGATTCAACTACCGACCAGGATATTATGTGAGTCTAAAAAATGAATTTGCTAAAAACTTTCTATTCCTTAAGATAAAAACAGTTGGGGTAGATATGAAAAGATGAGGATATTCTTTAAGGATATTTTGAAAAATTATCTACAAATTAGATAATACAATAGATCCTAGGAGTAAGGTAACAATGATAGAAGTAGAAAAATCTAAAAGTCCTACTCCCATGCAAAAGATCCAGAGGATTAAGTCCAACCCGGAAGAGATAAAAATTAACCGTTCATGAATATCTAGCTTTGCCAATCCTACAAAGATCAATAAGGAAAATATAATAAAGATTGATGAGGAAGGTAAAATCACCGTTAAGAACCAATTATTAAGAAGTATGAGTACAAAGTCAGATTGGGGAGAAGGATCTTCATCCGCTAAAGAAGAGCTTAAGGAAGATGATATAATTAGCATGACCAGTGAAATAAGTAGGATGAGTTTTGAGGCTGCAAGACCCAGTGTAGATTGAATTATGAGTTTAGATAGAAAAGTCATTGGGTACAAAACTATAACTGTTAGTAAACCCATCTATGAGAATGAATTAGTCAAAAATATGACTATAAAAATATGCTATGAAACTACCAATACAAATCCTAATAATATCTATATCCCAATAAAGCTATGTTTAGAGAGATATAATAAATATGAACTATGTGCTTATATAGATAGTGGCTATTCTGTATGCTTTGAAAAAAGATCATTGTTTCATGAGTTTATGTGGAAAAGAGTTAAAAATTCTTTACAAGTAAGAATAGTTGATAATAGTGTTATGAGTCACAATGAAGCCATAGAAGGATTATCCATAGAATTAGGAGGAGTTTAATAAATTATAACAGTTCTATGGCTACTGATCAACCCCCTCATGATATGATTATTAAAAATAATATCCAAAGATTATATTCTCCATGCACCCAGACTATAAACCAAATAATATTTACAATTAATGGTCACTCAGTTCCTATTGAAAAATTAAGTAAGGCTTCTACTCATCAAAAAATTAAGTTTACATGCAACCAGCATGGTGAAAAGGTAATGCCTACATAACAAGAAGTAGCACTGACAATCTCATTACTTGAGTTATCTGTTAAAGAGCAGATTGTTGAATAACAAGAAAAATTATACAAAGAACTCTACTCTGACAATCCTCTAAAATTTTAGGATAAAGACAAAGTATTTGCTAAAATCACTCTATTAAATCCCAACACCATCATTCGAGTTAAACAAATGGTGTATACATACCAGGACACCCAAGAGTTTAATAAACAAATCCAAGAACTTTTGGATAAAAGATTGATTAAAAACAGTAAAAGTCCTCACATCAGTCCCACTTTTATGATAAGAAATCATGCTGAAGAAAAAAGAGGAAAAGCTAGAATAGTAATCAATTATAAAAAGCTTAATGATAACACTGTCTTTGATGGTTACTATATTCCTAACTAAACAATTCTTTTTAACAGAATTCAAGGAGATTCTTGGTTCTCGAAAATGGATTGCAAAAGCGGTTATTGGCAAATAAAAATAGATGAGGAAAGTATTCCTTTAACTGCATTTTGTGCCCCACAAGGTCATTACGAATGGATAGTAATGCCATTTGGTCTTAAAAATACACCCCAAATATTCGAGAGAAGAATGGATAACATCTTCAAAGATCTTAATTATTGTTGTCTAGTTCATATTGATGATATCCTTATCTTTTTTAAGACCATAGAGCAACATAAAAATGATATCTTGACTGTCACTCAAAGATGTATTGTTCATGGTATTATACTTGGATAAAACAAGTGTATTTATGCTGAATAAGAAATTGAGTTTTTAGATCTAGAGATAAAAGTTGGACAAATTGTTCTACAAAAATATATTTTGGAAAAGATAGAAAATTTTCCTGAAAAAATTAAAGATAGGAAGCAACTAGAAAGGCTTCTTAGATGCCTTACCTATACTTCGGACTTCATTAAAGATTTGGCTAAACTAAGAAAACCATTACAACAAAAACTCAAGAAAGATGTGATATGGACATGGTCTACCAATGATTCAAAGATTGTCCAGAACTTCAAAAAGATGTGTAAAAATCTTCCTGTTCTTAATTTATCTTATGAACGAGATGATTTAATTCTTGAGACAGATGCCACCAATGAACACTGGAGTGTGGTACTCAAAATCAAAGACGGAGAAAAACTTTAAAAATATTGCAGTGGAAGTTTTAATAAGGCAGAATGTAACTATCCCAAAATGAAAAAGGAAATCCCTGTAATTATAAGGGGAATTGAAAAGTTCTTAATCTTTTTAACCCCAAAACCTTTTCTTATTCGAACTAATTACAAATGAATACTTGGTTTTATGAAAAAGAACTTATCAAATATGCAAGCGCGAGGGAGACTCCTACATTGGTAATTATGGCTTAACCAGTTTTTCTTCTCTATTGAACATATACAGGGATTAAAGAACTCTCTGACAGATAGTCTAACTCGAGAACTCGTCAATGGTGATCATCAAAGCTGACCTTCTGCCAGAAAAAGAGGAAATCCTTAATAAATTGTCATTCCTACTAAAACGGGTTATGCCTTCTAGTAAAGTCTTTATCGATAACCTAGAATTGAACACAAAAAGTAGATCACGTTTTAATCTATTATCTACTGCCTACCTAATAGCCCAAAGATTTTCCCTTCTAAAATTACAAATTAGTTACCTTCAGTATTCTTATGACATCCAAGAAAAAATAAGTTCTCATATTTAAGAAAAATAGTTCAATGAGTGGTATGCAGCCTGCACCAACTTTTATCATCATTATTCCTATGATATTTGGGAGTCTTGAAGTACAACGATCTATTTTTCCGACAGATCTGGAGTTGGTGGTATTTATTTTCCAGCAAATTCATTATCTCCAAATGACCCTGTATATAAAGCCTGAAAATATAGGATGGTACTTCACTTCACAGAAATTTCAGATCCGAAATCCCCATTTTTCTCAACCTTAACTAAATTCTTGCCATGCATGTTCGAAAAGATCCATTGGATTCTTATATTTCCTGAAGGTCCAACAAAAATTTCAGTTCGCAGATGCCTAACTTTAGAGATTTATAGCGCTCTAATTGAATATGAAAATAGAAAAGCCAAACCAGCCCATTATCTTGTCCAAATCATTGATTGCGACGATCTCAATGATCAACGATAAAATTGAATTCATGGAAATCCGATACTTCTAGTTACTGATCTTGCTTTATTAAGGGCCATTGGATTTTTCAATGTTTATCATCAATATTGGGCATTAATCGAACGAGGAAAAATATTATGGAAATACTACTTTCGCCTATGATAATGAATTTAAAGACTACATGAAGGTGGAAGGAGCAGTGTCAGAAGATATCTTCGATTATCTCTTTGATGTTAGAGTTTAAAAATATTTATCAGAAAAAGGAAAGAAATATCTCCTTAAATTATTTGAAGAATGGGACCTAGAGTATCTTAAGCACATTGATGAAAATTTTGATAATTATCTAGATAATGATGATCTGAAAGATATAATTGGAGATAAAGGCATACAGAATCTCAATAATAATGACTAGTCTTGTCATCATTAAAAGTTCTGAAAAGTAGCTGTTCCATTATTATACTATTATGACAAGTATCTATACTGTAGCTATCAGTGTGTACTGTAGCCATCAGTGTCTATAGCCATCCCCTCTGTAAATAGAGAAGTTAAATGCTTTGAAGGAATACGGTCATTTGTGTATTCTTGAGCAAAAGAGAAGTCGGTATTCTCCATTTCTCTATGAGTAAGCATATCTAATGATCTTAGTTTTAGTCCCTCTTCTAACTTTTCATTGTAATATAACCACTTTCAAACTTTCAATAAAAGAAGTTTCCCAATAGGAAACGTTATTCAGTTGAACCTTATGTCTTAAATATTATAATTTTTTGATTAAAGTCTCACTATCCTTCAAAATATAAAACTTGATTAGTGACTACGGTCTGAGGTAGAAAATGAAACAGATCTGTGCTGTACCTGATCTAAGAAAGGTGTGGTTGAGATTAGCAATCTCTGTAAACAAGAAGGTAGAGGAACGCCAAGGTCCAATGCCAACTAAGTTCAGGTAACGGTCAAAACTCTTTAATTAAGTTTTAATTATTTTTGCTAAGCACGGTGAGCCTATAACCACATAAAGTATAATATATAAGATATAAGTAGTAGATTATAATAACTAGTATCAGTAAAGTCTTTATAAAAAGTTAAATCATGCATATTTCGTGAAAAAATCCTAAAAATAGCTTATTTGCTTAGCTAACCCTTTTCAGGGGCTTTTCTGCAATTTTCAAAAGTTCAAGGATTAAATTATAAATAAAAAACACCAGAAAGTTACTTGTACTAAAATTGACAGTACCAAAGTGTAAAGATTTTCAAAACTTGGTCTAACGTGTGAATATGTTAAAATTGGAGATACCAAAGTATAAAATTTTCCACTATTGTAAATAGATTTATCCCAAATCTTTTTGTTGATTCAAGAAAAAAAATTTGTGTATAAATTCTGGAAATATTAAAAATATATAGAAATAGATCTACATATATCAAGACCACTTGCGCAACCAAATCTCATATGAGTTTTTGAATGATACTTTTATTACTTACTTTGGGAATGAGTTGTTTGAAAGTGTATCTACTAATGATATCTTGCGTCGCTTTCAAAATACGAAGTCTCATCGATAACAATTAGATTAAATGTAATGTAAACGTTATTAATTTCAGTTTATAACTATGGTTAAATTTTGTATTGTGTACTATCAATTCTGCCACCTCTCTTTAAATTTCCTCATTCGCCACTGATAATTGTTAGCTATTAGAATAGATATTAGTTGTTAGTTGTTTAAATTAGCTGTTTGTAGAAAAGTACTTGGTAAAATTAATTATTTCTGATAAAGTTGTCAGATAAAAAACTAATTCTTTAAAAAGCTCATAAAATTAACCTTTTCAAGTTAGCTTTTTGAGTCTAAAAAGTTCTTTCAAAAAACTCTTCTACCAAATATCTAAAGTAGTTTTTTTAATTAGATTAAACAACTAATTTTGATCTAAAAGATTTTTTTTTAATCAAAAGGTTTTCTAAAAAACGGTTTACCGAACACCTCATGTGTGTTAAGTGTGAACTTTGCAATCATTCTAACTAATCTTTAAAAAAAAAGGTCAAACTTGAGTTGAGATTTTTATGCTTTTTGGGTTGGGGGGGGGGGGGAGTGCTCGAGGAGATTTGGATATGTTTTATGTTATTAAAGCGACCTAGTCTTCTACTTAATTTAATGAGAATAACTTTATTTATCAAAAGATGTGAAGCGATCTAATCATACGAAAATTTGTACGAGAATAATTTTCTTTTTTATTTTTGATTTTTGGTTATATTAGAGCTAAAAAAGTTGATCCGACACACTTATCGATCCGAAATCGACACGAAGTTAAGTGAATTTGGATATAAATTTTCAACCTGTTGAATTAAATGGGTTAACACGTTCAAACTGTTTAACTAAACGGGTTAGGTTCAGATTGAAATTCTCGACACGAAAAAGTACCTATTTAACCTGTTTAATTAAATGGGTTAAATAAGTCAATTAATTTTTTTAATTTGTCATTTATCCATTTATTTTTTATTAGATAACTAAGAATATAAAAAAATTTTTAAAAATGTGAATTATGATGAATCGAGAAAATTTTAAAGAGTAATAGTTTAATGTAATATGTAAACTTAATTTTTAACGTTGTAATTACGTATTAATTGAAAATGTTAAATGCATAAATGGTTAATTCAGCAACTGAACTCATCTTGTTTATCTTAAACGGGTTAAGTGGGTCAACCCGTTTAAAAATTAAATAGGTAAAGGTCAGATTTTCCAACTCATTTAATAAACGGGTTAGGTTTAGGTTGAGGGATTTCCAACCCGTTTAAGTTCAATATGAACACAAACCCGATCCGACCTAAGCTATTACCTAGCTCTAGGTTATATGTATGGAGAATAAATGACTAGGGCCCTATTCTTTTTGTTGGGAAATTGTTGGTGTGCGATAGGTGGAATTGGAAAAGGTGGGGAAGGAGTGGGTGGGAGTGGACAGGAGTATTTTTTTTTTTTTTAAGTGTGGAAAAGGGGGGAAGAAGTGGGAAGAAGTGGGAAAGAGTGGGAAAGAGTTGAATGAAGAAGGAAAGTTGATGTAAGTTATGTATTTTATTTTTTAATGTAATCTTTTATTTGTGATAGGACTTACCAATGATAACAATTTTTTAGACTAAAAAAATATTTTTCTGTGTTGACTCAGGTATGAAATATTGTTTCGTGGCCGTTGTTACCCCCCAAAAATTTGTAATTTTCGTTATTCGTAAAGCAAATTACGGATATATTTTTTCATATATTAATCAAATACGAGCAACGAAAAAAATAGACATATGTTCAGGCCTTGTTTTTTTCGTTGGTAAATGCAAATTACCAACCTCAACCAACATCAACCCACTTCATGAGTTTTAATTAAAATAATACCAACTTTAACCAACTTCAACCCACTTCAACCAACTTCAACCCATTTTCTACTATTTTAACCAACTTCTACCCATCATACAAAAAAATTCAACCCATTTCAACCAATTTCAACCCACTTTAACCAACTTCAATCCACTTAAAAAAAAAATCATTTCAACGTACTTCAACCCACTTCAATAAAAAATATCTACTTCAACATACTTTAACGCACTTCTACCAATCTCAACCAACTTCACTCATTTACCAACCCATATTTCCCAACGAAAAGAACAGGTATTTAGTACATGGAAAACAATCATTTGTAATTTGTGTGAAGAATTTTCAATATTTTGTTATTAACGAACACGAAAAAAAATATATGCTCAAAATACACGTACAATATATCTGCACTTCCCGTCATGAAGTACAAATAACGCCAAAAAAATTTACACGTTTCTTCATTATGCTGGAAAAAAATCTGCAAATTTGGTCCAAAACTACGATGAACGAAAATAAATGTGTTACACATACAGCAACAACCATCCACGTTTTGGTGACCTATAACAAATATTTCGTAACCAACGGAAAAAAAAAAAATTAAGCATCTCTTCCATACACATAATCAAATTCAAAATATCTATCAGTCACAAAAACTAACATTTGCTTAATAAAGCAGAAAAAATTATTATTTCTTCAATATATAAAACAAAAATTACGTCATCTATAATTTCCGACACGACTAACAAATATTTCTATAACATCCAAAAAATAAATAAAACTTTCCATAATCATTATCAGACTATTCGTGCACACAATTATATAAATTATTAAAGTTTTCAAAATATGAAAAACATAATAGTTATATGTAGGAGTGGGAAGGAGTGGGTGAAAGTAGGTCAGAGTAGGAAGGAGTGGAAATGAATGGTATTTTTTTTAAAGTGTGAGAAGATGAGAGAGAGGGAGGAAGGAGTAACTTGCGTCCATTAAACTACGAAAAGAACAGGTCCTAAGTTCTGACAAAGTCAAACTCACATCAAATAGATCAAACATATGCACATGGTTTTTGAGTGAGACTGGTACGCTAGTTCAGGCGCAAACCGTATTGAAGTGTGCAATACTTTTGTTTTTTTTGGTGTAAGGTAATGCAAGTATTAAAAGCAAACTATAGAAAATACAAAAGAGATTTTAGCAACTACATTACAAAAACTACCTCCATTTGGCTTGATTATATATCCTACATATACTATAGCCACAAAATTTACGGTCGTCGATGTTATCGCTGTATGCTACCTGTTATTTCTTGAAGATGGACTTCATAGCTTCCCAACATAACGCCTCATACGTTCTCTTTCGAAGAGGAGGCTCATGACCGTTGTTACTTCGATAAATTTGGCTGCATCCTTTCCATATCCATCTATTGGATTTCTTTTTCCTACTAAAGTTGATATATTAACTCTTTTTGCATGTCTCGTACGCTGTCATGACTGATGGTTCTTCCTCCTATGCAATTTCCTCCCTATCAGACTGCTTTGAACTTGCGCAGAAAATTGAAAGGCATTGGTTATATCATCCATCCAATATGCTGAGCTTGTTTTGTGTACAATTGAGTTTTCCATGGTGACCATGGTTAGAGAATCTTCCATTGTAGGCTTAACACCTTGATCAATCTCCAATTAGTGCTGATATGCCAAACTATTGCTATCCATTGGTCGAGCCCTAACAACCATGTAGGTCATTGACCTACTATTATAGAATTCAATTTCCTTCCATTGTATGATTTTTTTTTCCCCGGTGGAGATATTCGAAGAGATCGCTATGAACATGTCTTGTTTCTTGCCGTTGATAAATGAAAAATCACATCAATAGAGTGGTCAACATCCATCGAATGTGATACCGAAGATGTGATAGAATCAATATTCTTCCTATCCTCTACACTTATTAGAGAGGTTGAAGCTAAGCAAGAACATATACTTGCCCTATCAGCTTCCATGGTAGAATTATCATCCCTCACAAAGTCTTTATTTACTCCTGTAACGATAGACATTGCATCTAAATTAATAGTCACATTTGAAGCTTCTGAGTCAGAAGATGTTGTAAACTGCTTGTTTGTATATGATCCTGGTTTTTCTACATCACAAACTTCATGCTATGAAGTCTCCAAATCCTTGTTGTAAGCTTCAAATTGACAATTTGTGTTTTCTACTTTTGCGAGTTCCCTTGCAATCTCAGAGTTATAAGGCTCAAGCCAAGCAACTTGTAATAGTCCGACCCTAAAATATGTTTATTAATTTTATTTTATTAATCCATGTGATTAATTTCATTTCATTTACATCATTTTTTTTATTATCCCAATTGAACATTTAATTGGACATTTCTAAATGAGCCCTCACTTTACAATTCGGGGTTTTATTCTAGTTAAATTTTGGAGATCGATTTAAGCCTTGATCTTTATGAATTTAACGATTTAATTCTTTTTCATGGCACCACAACCAAAGTTTATGAATTGGGCTGCTGCTGCTGCTGGCCGTGACTTAGAGAGAAGGAGGAGAGAAATAGGAGAGAGAAAGTGTCTTGAAATTACTTGGTGTTAAGTGAATATTTTGCAAATTTATACTTGGCTTTTACTTGGCTGAAAATGAAAGTAGAAAAGCCACTTTTGCTAAGCTTCATTAAGGCTTAATTAAGAGAGTTTAGCTAAACAAATGAGGGTCTAGTCTTATTGGGTCGAAATCGGCCTTAAACGGGCTCGGGTTTAGAAAAAGAACTGAAACCGAGTGCACTTGCGATTTTTTTTTTTTTTCCAAAACTCGAGCTTAAATGGTTGTGGTGCCATGAAAAAGAATTAAATTGTTAAATTCATAAATATCAAAGCCTAAATCGATCTCCAAAATTTAACTAGAATAAAACCCTGAATTGCAAAGTAATGGCCCATTTAGAAATGTCCAATTAAATGTCCAATTGGGATAATAAAAGAAATGATGTAAATGAAATGAAATTAATCACATGGATTAATAAAATGAAATTAATAAACATATTTTAGGGTCGGACTATTACAGTCTTCCCCCCTTAAAAAGTTTTGTCCTCGAAACTGATGAACTTCACCTTATCATGTAGGATTACTTCGAATAAATGTGGGTATTTGGCTTTCATTGCCTCCTCGGTCTCCCAAGTAGCTTCTTGGGAGGTATGGTTTGTCTAGAGTACTTTGACCAATGGTATCTATTTGTTGCGCAACTGCTTGATCCTGCGATCTAGTATTTGGACAGGACGCTCCTCATATACTAGATCTTCAGTAATTTCGATAGGTTCAGATACAATAGTATGGTCTGGATCTGGAATGTATTTTCGAAGCTGAGAGATATGAAACACGTTATGCACGTGCTCAAGTTCGACAGGCAACTTTAGACGGTAAGCGGCGGGATTCAACCTTTCAATGATTTCATAAGGTCCAATATACCTTGGACTCAATTTACCCCGAACTCCGAACCTCTTGACACCTCTAGTTGGTGAAACTTTCAGAAAAACTTTATCGTCTACTTGAAACTCTAGAGGCCTTCTTCTTTTATCTGCATAATTTTTCTGTCGACTTTGGGCAACCCTGATATGCTCTTGAATCTTTCTTATTGTCTCAGTGGTCTCTTGAATCATTTCAGGACCTATAATTAGTGCCTCATCCAAATCACTCAAGCACAACGGGGTTCTACATTTTCTCCCGTATAAAGCCTCAAATGGGGCCATTTTGATGGTGGACTGATAGCTGTTGTTATAAGAGAATTCCACCAAAGGTAAATCGTCTTCCCATTTCCCTTGGAACTCTAATACACAAGCTCTCAGCATGTCCTCCACAATTTGATTCACTCTTTCAGTTTGTCCATCTGTTGCTGGATGATAGGAGCTACTGAAGTTTAGTTTGGTCCCAAAGGCCTTTTGAAGTGCTTGCCAGAAATGTGCTTGAAATCTTTGATCCCTATTTCAGACTATGTCTAAAGGAATCCCGTGCAGATGGACTATCTCCTTAACATATAGTTGGGTTAGTCTTTCAACTCCCCAAGTATCCTTAATTGGCAGAAAATGAGCCGACTTCGTGAGTCGATCAACTATGACCCAGATAGCATTCTTTTTCGAGGCAGAAAGGGGTAAACCCATAACAAAGACCATTGAGATCGAATCCCACTTCCAAGTGGGAATTTCTAAGGGTCGTAGTTCACCCACAGGACGTTGATGCTCTGCTTTAACTTTCTGACAAATTAGACACTTATCCACATATTCTGCAACGTCCTTCTTCATATTATTCCACCAAAAATATTGTCTCAGATCTCTGCACATCTTGGTGCCTCCTGAATGCACTGAATAACGAGTATTGTGAGCCTCTTCCAGGATCTGCTTTCTTAATTCCCCATTTTTGGGCACACATAGGCGATTATGAAACCGCAGAGTCCCATCCTCGTGTACTACAAATCCCGAAGACTTCCCTTTCTCTAAATTTTGCTTTATTCTTTGGAGTTCGGGATCACTTTCCTGGTTCAGTCGAATTTCTTCCATTAGGGAAGACTGTACAGTAAGTGCTGATAATTGAGCATTCGTTTGCCCGTGGGACACCAATTGAATCCCAAAGTCCTCAAGTTCTCTTAAGAGATTCAATTGAGTAATCACCACAGTGTTCGAGCTATGTTGCGCCTTCCTACTCAGGGCATCCGCTACCACATTTGCTTTACCAAGATGATATTGAATCTGCAAATCATAGTCTTTAAGCAACTCAAGCCAACGCTGTTGTCTCAAATTGAGCTCCTTCTGGGTAAAGATATACTTTAGACTTTGATGATCAGTATAGATCTTGCACGATACCCCATATAGATAATGTCTCCAAATTTTCAATGCAAAGACCACGGCTGCTAACTCCAGGTCATGGGTAGGGTAGTTTTTCTCATATGGCTTGAGTTGTCGAGAGGCATAAGCTACTACTTTGTTCTCCTAATCAGCATGCACCCTAGACCGTTCTTCGATGCGTCACTATAAACTGTATACTCCTTCCCTTCTATTGGTAACGTTAGAATTGGGGCAGTGGTTAGTCGCTGCCTTAGCTCTTAGAAAGCTTTCTCACATCTTTCAGTCCACTCAAACTTATTCACCTTTTTCAGTAGATTGGTCAGTGGTGAAGCTATTTTCGAAAAGTCTTTAAAGAATCTTCGATAGTAGCCTGCTAAACCCAGAAAGCTTTTAATCTCAGTGACATTGGTAGGCCTTGGCCATTCTGTGATTGCTTTCACCTTCTGGGGGTCGACTTTGATTCCTTCTTTTGTAACCACATGTCCTAAAAATACCACTTCCTCCAACCAAAATTCACATTTCTTTAATTTGCCATAGAGTTGATGTTCCCTCAAAGTTTACAATGCTATCCGCAATTGATCAGCATGTTTCTCCTTGTCCCTAGAATCGATAAGGATATCATCTATGAACACCACTACAAACTTGTCTAAATAAGGTCTGAAAACCCTATTCATAAGGTCCATGAAGGCTGCAGGAGCATTAGTGAGACCAAAAGGCATCATTGTGAACTCATAGTGACCATACCTGGTCCTAAACACTGTCTTAGGAATGTCCTCAGGCTTAATCCTAAGTTGATGGTACCCTGATCTCAAATCAATCTTAGAGAATACTCCTGCTCTTTGTAGTTGATCAAACAAGTCATCTATTCGTGGTAGAGGGTATTTGTTTTTGATGGTAATCTTGTTCAACTCCCTGTAGTCGATACATAGCCTTAAGGTTCCATCCTTCTTCTTAACAAACAATACTGGGGCACCCCATAGTGGCACACTTGGCCTAATAAAACCCTTTTGTAACAACTCATCTAGTTGAATCTTTAGTTCCTTGAGCTCAGTGGGGACCATACGATACGGGGCTTTAGAAACAGTTGAGCTCCAGGAAGTAATTCGACTTCAAAATCAATTTCCCTCTGCAGGGGTAGTCCTGGTAACTCCCCAGGGAAAACATCTTCAAATTCACAAACTACAGGTATATTTGCCACTTCCTCTGCTTTTGTTTGGGTGTCAATAGCATAACACCAATATCCAATACACCCCTGACATAATAGTTTACTTGCTTTCATAGCGGAAATCAAAGAACAAGATTTTACCTCTCTTTGTCCATAAAAACATACTTTTCTCCCGTTTTCATCTTTTAAGATAACCTTAATATCTTCACAGTCAATTTGGGCTCCATACGTGTGCAACCAATTCATCCCCAAGATGATATCAAAATCAGATAAATCAAATTGAATCAAATCCATAGGGAAAGTAGTTTCACCAATGATGATGGGGACAAGTTCATAAGAGAGGGGGCACTCAATCACAGAATTATTGGGTAACTTAATTCTATAATTGGTTTCTATCCTCCTGTTCTCTAGGCTCAATTGTATAGCAGATCGGGCAGATATAAAAGAATGAGTGGCGCTCGAATCAAATAATATACAAAATGACTTTGAATTTAAAAAGAGAATTCCAGTGACTACTGTACCAGAGGTAGCAACTTCCTTTTTGTTCATCACAAATGTCCTTCCTGCAAGTGCAGGCCTTGCAGGTGGGGGTCTCTGGCGGGGCGGCTCCAAGGGTTTTGCTGCGCCCTTGTCTACAGCTTTTAGTCATCGGGGGCATGCAGCGATGAGGTGTTCAGGACTTCCACACCACATGCATTTGTTGGTGCCAACTCGCCATTCAGGAGTGGTGTGATTTGTTCTTCCACACTTCGCACAAGGTGCTGTCGAGCCCACAGGACGGCTCTTAGAGAAAACAGGAGTAGGTTTCTTCCATTTAATTCTTTTTCTTCCATTTAACGATTTAATTCTTTTTGCTTCCATTTGCATATTCCTTATTTATGGTTATGTCTGCCTCTCACATATGTGTTTTCTTTGTTAGATGGATCCTTATATCGTTAACATGTTGCCGGGTGGATCTATGATTGCTCACATTGCGTTGCTACATATGAGTATAGAGGCACATGCACAGGACCCTTACTCTGAGTTCCACAGTATTACGGTCCGTGCATAGAGACTGCTTTGGTCCTTACCCCTGGTTGCCCCGTGGTTGGAGTTCAGGCATCGTTATCACGGCTTTATGATGACAGGGAACCCAGGCTTGGACAGGCCTAGGTTTCAGGCCCAGGGGGCTTGGACAACTCTTACTACGGAGTTATTATTGAGAGAGGAGTTTGAATTGAGGGGAATTACTATGAAAACGCTTCAGCACGTCTTTCCCCTACATCAGGTCCATCCCCCACCTGTAGCCCCAGCACCAGCACAGGGGCCACCCATCCCGCCCGCACCAGACACCCCACTGATGCCTGATAGCCCTGGAGAGGCTTACGTGGTGATAGACATCCCTGACACCCCAGACTTAGTGGTGATTAGTTCTAGTTCTGGGGATGAGGACCCCCAAGGAGAGGAGGACGATCCAGAGGAGGATGATCCCAAGGAGGATCAAGACAGTGATGAGATGGGGATAGAGCAGCAAGAGGAACAAGAGGCAGACGAGTTGATGGTAAACTTAGAGGAAGAGCATGAGCCACAAGTTCAACAGGAGGTCGACAATGCCGAGTCAGAGGCATCCACGAGCAGCTTTGATTCAGGTGAAGAACCTGATGATGAGTCTAACCCAGATTACGATCCATTCAGGGATCGTTAGGTGGTTCTAGGGGCTGGTGTAGTGGCTTTCATTTTGAGCCCTGTATGTAGATATGGTTTGGTTGGATTGGATAATTATATTTTGTGGGGCATCTGACATTGTATATAGTTAGTCCAATCCTCTCCGACCACGATGACATGGTCCGTACCTTTTTTTTCGTTATGTGACGGACCTAGTGCCTAGGAGCTATTTAGTCTTTAGTGATAGGGTAGGAGTCAGAGTTAGTCTTGCTTACTCAACTAGGTGTAATATGCTTTTGTTGCTCATGTATATAAATCAGCAACTATGTATGTAAGTAAACAGTTTTGAAATGAAATGATGATACTTTGAGTTATGAAATAATCTTTGAGCCATCTCCTATGTATTTATTGGGCATGTTTATCTTATATGTCTGGAGGTTCTAGTGTTTAAATTGCTTCATTTAATGTATGATCAGAATGTCCCAGTCAGTGCACAACGACATGGAGGTTCATATAGAGGACAATATGGAACAAGGTCAGGGATCGGGTGATCAAGCCTCTTGCCAGGAGCCACAACATGGTGACACGCCACCATTGCCCTCTGAATTAGCTAGCTACTTAGGCAACCCGAGTTATTGGCCAACCTTAGTTGCTGAATTGATGAAGCGGATTCCCCAGGTACCTGCTGAAACCTAGGAATGGCAATGGGGCGGGTACGGGACGGGTTGAGCCGTACCCGTACCCGTACCCATTTTCGAAAATAGTACCCATACCCGTACCCATACCCATCGGGTATTGAAAAACTACACCCATATCCTCACCCACTGGGTTTTTGCGGGTTTGCGGGTTTTATTTGGGTTTGTATAAGAAATAAAAATTAATATCCATATTAAACCCATATTTGAATTCAATATTAGTAAATTCAACAAGTCATCAACATGTTTTTATTGAACGCCTACAAAGCATCCCCTGCCATAATGTTTTATCACAACAAGTAGCAATAATCTACATGAGGAGCATAAATTACCTATCCACCAGTAAGATATGCAAATTTGGGCTAGATATTTGGGCTGCCAAGCTTGATTAATTAAGTCAGATTAGGTTTTTTTAAATTAATAAAAAACGGATACGGGGAGGGTTCGGGTACGGGGCGGGTGAAGCTCGTACCCGTACCCGTACCCGTACCCGTATCCATTTTTCTCAAACCCGCCCCATACCCATTTAAAACCCATTTTCGTCACCCATTTAGGTTTTAAATGGGGCGGGTTTTTCGGGTTTTAAATGGGTACGGGTTTTATTGCCATCCCTACTGAAACCCCTCCTAAAGAGGATAAATTGATAGATAGGGTAGCACAGCGCAACTCTAAAGTTTATGATGGATCTTATGATCTAGTACTACTGGAGGAATGGATAAGGGGAATGGAGAAAATTTTTACAGTAGTTGAGGTACCAGAGGAAAAGAAAATGAACATTGGGACGTATTATTTGTCAGGTGAAGCTGATATTTGATGGAATACTGTGAAGGATAAGCTCATAGGGCCTGAATTCATCTGGAATAAATTCTTAAAAAAATTGAGGGCGAAATTTTACCCAGCTGTAGTGCAAAGGCAAAAGGAGAAAGAATTTAACTGTACTGTAAAAATTCATAAATATCAAGGCCTAAATCGATCTCCAATACACAAGCTCTACTGTAAAAATTGGTTACTACACTCCGAATATTACTCTAGCAGTATACGATAGCCCCTCACGACAACCACTCTCACCCTATAGTTTCTAACTCTACTTTCCTGAAGAAAATCTCAACCTGTCTCTTATTCCCATTCTATAACATCCCAAATATACATGATTCATTACCTGCATTCACCTACTTGCATTTACCTACTTAAGGTTATCAATAAGACATAATAACTCAATGAACGGGGCGTTACCGCCATCCACAAAGGACAAGGCTTCCGTTATACATGAAAACTTGCCACAAACCAAAGGTTACCCTATAAAGGGGCATTCACTATCATAATCACTCAAACTATTTAGTTATATACAGAAATGGATCTACATCCCAAGGGTTACACCAGATACATAACTTGGTCCAAAAAAATACAGTTGTGGCACCAAAATACATAATTCAGTTCGAATATATAGTTGAAACTCCAAAATACATCACAATATGCTAAGATAGCATCTTAGGTCTCCCACACCGCCAATCACATGAAAGGTCCCGTCTCATTTATCACCTTCGGCCTCCCTGTCCGCCTGAGGACGGTTCACTGAATATTTTCCTAAAACAAAACATAAAAATATTTCGAACTGTGAGCTAAAGCTCAGTACATGCATCCCTGTACTGATAAAAATTCACTGAAGAGTTATTTGGGCCCGCTTGCAATTCATTTTAATTGAAAACAGGGAATGAGATGCATATAAAACTGCATTGCCAATTATTATCTGTTAGTGCACCTCTTAGTAATTGTTACGATCTGTGGGAGAGCTAATATGCTATCTTAGTATATTGTAATGTATTTTGGAGTTTCAACTGTATATTCGAACTGAATTATGTATTTTGGTGCCACAACTATATTTTTTTGGATCAAGTTATGTATCTGGTGTAACCTTTAGGATATAGATCCATTTCTGTATATAACTAAATGGTTTGAGTGATTATGATGGTGAATGCCCCTTTATAGGGTAACCTTTGGTTTATGGCAAGTTTTCATGTATAACGGAAGCCTTGTCCTTTGTGGACGGCGATAATGCCCCGTTCATTGAGTTATTATATCTTATTGATAACCTTAAGCAGGTAAATGCAAGTAGGTAAATGCAGGTAATGAATCATATATATTTGGGACGTTACACAACTTACCTCAAGTGACACAAAGCTTTGTGATAATTATGCAAGCCCAATGCTACCTTTGCCCTCCTAAATAAAGTATTCGTATTGTGGGGCTCAAATTCAAGTACTAAAGAACATAATGTAATGGCTGACGTAAACCTTCCTTATCTAAAATTCAAGACAGCCAGATTAAGATTTAAAGAAACAGCCAGGTGTTTGAAGAGAGTCTCATCATCATCGGAGATAATACAACTAAAGCACAAGAACTTAATTCCATCTAAATAATAGGATGAGGTATTGACAAATTCATTGTTTTTGAAGCATCTATTCCCTTCATCCTTCAAAAATTTCACTTTATGTGGTATCTTATTAGGTCCTTGCATTGGGAAAACAACTTGAGGAATTTCATCAAATTCATGGTACTCGAGATGAGTATGAATGAGAGTAGCTTGAAGGGGATTATCTGTGTCCTAATCTAATACAGTGTCCAACATATCCATATTGTGAGTCGATTTACCCATATGCCAAAACACATAAGGTCCTATTCCCTTTATCCTTCAAAAACTTCACTTTATGTGGTATTTATTAGGTCCCTCCATTTGGAGAACAACCTGAGGAATTTCATCAAACTCATGGTCCTCGAGATGAGTATGAATGAGAGCAGCTTGAAGGGGATTATCTGTGCCCCAAACTAACAAAGTGTCCAACATATCCACATTGTGAGTCGAGTGACCCATACTCTAAAACACATAAGGTCCTACAACCACAAGCGACACACCCAAGTTTGTTAACTAGATACTGCAACCAACACCACCAAGGCTGACCCAAAGCAAAACACATAGTCAACCTTCCTCAGTTGGCCAAAACCATACACGCAAGATAGCAGACTAGCTAGACAGAACTATAAAGGTATAATCCAACCTCTAATTAAGCGATTTAAGACAAACTAGGAACAATGGTAAAATAATTAGGACCCAAGCCAGAAAAAGGAACATTCACACCTGATTTGAGCCTTAAAGAAGGAATCGAAGCAAAGTAGCCCGGATTGATGCGCAAAGACCAGCCCCGTTGTTATGCTTGGATGTCTGTCGCACGTGTAGAGAGAAACCAATCCCAATTTTGATCCACACGTGCCCGCTTTTGAGCTTCCAAAAAACACAGTACCAAACACTAAATTGACAAAGAGAGGCAGGAAGAACGAGAAAGAT